>SKCR01038823.1:0-103709 GCA_019454045.1 Zanthoxylum bungeanum | reverse complement strand
TCCCCAATTTTTTGTGGCTTGGCCGAAACTTGATGAACCCTAATGTCTTGGGATTTTTGATTTTTGATTCATTGGATGAGTTGGAATCATGTTGGGAATGTTGATTTAATGTTGAATTGGATTTAATTGGATTTAAACCAAATCGGACATAAAATTACCCACAAACCCGAGACTTTGATGCATGTAAATTGGGTTTGATTTTTGTTAAAATTTGTGGGACATGTTTTAATGTTGATAAGCATGATTAATTGTATAAATTTTTGTTTTGGAAATATTGATTTGGGTAATTAATTGTGTAATACACTATAGTTAATTTAATTGAGAAATTTGGAATTTTTTGGAATTAAATTATTTGGGCTTGTTAATGTTGTAAATGGGCTAATTGGGCTTGGTTGTACCAAGAATGGTTTAGGCAAATTGGTTGGATCCAATTGGGCCCAAAACCAATTCCATAAAGTCCAAATGCGACTAATGGACCTTTAAAGTTTAATTGGGCCTAATGGGCCTAAATTGATTTCTAGGCTTATGGGGTTATTCCTTGATTGGGCTTTGGTTATTGGGTTTTACCCAAGTTGACCAAAAGTCCACGCCTTAAATAAATTAATTGAAAGCCCATTGGACTTTAATTAAATTAACGTTGGATGTTAATCGGGCTTTGAGACCCGTAACAATTAAATTTGGAATTTAAATCGTAAAGGTTTATTAATAAAGTGTAATATTTAATTTGGAATTAAATAAATGAATTAGTATTAAATACATATTAAATTGGATTTGATGTTCTAGTTTAATTTAATTCAAGAATTCGTACTTTGAGTACTTATTCGCAAAACGAGTTTGACTCGCGCAAAATCAAATCATTGTTTGAACATTGGATGATCATTAATTATCAGATTAATTAATTGGATTAGATTGATTGATAACATGCTTGTGTGAATACATGGGTGCGATGCATGAATAATGTATATCGGATGGATATTACATGTGTGGGGCAATTTTAGAAATTGTTGTAATAAATTTAGAATTTATTAATTGGACCTGCATGTCCAGCCTATTACCTATCAACTCTGTGTATTTCTCTTCTCACCTATTCCCCTCAATGTAAATGAGGTTTCTTTAGAAGTGTAGTGTAACGGGTAGAAGTAAATACTTGTGCTAGCGAGAGAGAGGAAAATGAGAGATTTGATCTAGGATCAATGTGTAAAGTATCCATCCGCATATCATTATTATTTATTTATACGCTCTTTATTATGTGTTTATAATGCATGTTTAAGGGTGTATGATGATGAGACCTAACAAAGATAATAAATTGGTTGCCAATTTGCACGCGAAAAACCCTCGCAAAATATTAAGCGTTTTTCCTTCCATTGAGTGATTCTTACTCAAGATCTAAGACTGGCATTGGTTTGTTGGCCAAAGTCAAGGCCTTTGTCCGTCGAGGATGTGTTTGAATCACGAGAGCTTTGTTCCATATCGGTGTCTTGTCCAAGTCGTGATTTTTTGGCCAAAGTCAAGATCATTTCTTGTACATCGACATTGATTAGGAAGCTTTCCAAGGTCAATGGGTTCCGCTTAACTTGGATCACTAAGTTTGTTGTGCCAAAGCCAATGTTTAGTTGATTCAGAGGAAAAAGTTTAGGCAATATATTGGATATATTGGCATATATAAGATATATGTTTCAGACTTGGAAGTCCCCCTACTGGATTTAGGGATTAGATGAGATCCAATTGATCTTATAGATCTACCTAGTTAATTATTATACAATTTGTTGGCCAAAGTCAAGATTGTGTGTTATTTAACGGGATTCTAGCCCACTAGGAAACACGGTTTCCCGAGTACTCAACAGAGGGTTAGAGGCTCACCGAAAAATAGTGGGAGACAAGTATTAAATTTGCAATATTCGTTTAATAACTTGATATACGCGCTCATTACAAATTATTCGTCTAATAAATTATTTATTAGTTGGACTAATATTTAATCGTTGTTTTAATAAAAATAGTTGGACTATATTCAAACTATTCATTTATAGTTGATTATACAATTAGATAATAGTAATCAATATATTTGAATTTAATTGATCATTTATAGTTGATTTTATAATTGGATTATAATAATCAATATAATTGAATAAATCTATTAAAATTATAGTTGATTAAATAGTTGGACTATGGTAATCATTATAATAAATAGTACCAAAATAATTGATTAAATAGTTGGACTATTAGAATCAGGATAAAATTGAAAGATTAGTGTTTAAAACATGATCCTAGGGAAAATGTTTTTTAAACGACTTTAATTTTCAAATTGGGAATAATATTTCAGGATGGTCCTGGAAACTAATAAGTTACTTTATTTGATAAAATAACATATTAGGCCTAAGCCCGGAGTTAAGCAAATAGTAGAGCATAATCTTTGGAAGATTATGTAATGATAACTTTAGTGCTTAATCCATTAAGATTGCCAAATAGACTCCTTAATTTCTTAATCAGAACTAAGGATTGGATCCTTAAAGTATGATAATGAAATTGAAGGATCTTCATAAATCTATATTTAGATTTTAGAAGTAATAAAATTGTAACTGTAAACTCTTGGAGAGTTAATGGCTATTCTCAAGGAGACCAAGCCAAAGTTTGCAATTAGGCAAGTAGCGCAAGGCGCACTTTATTTTGATATTCTAAAAGGCCAAGGCTATGCTAAAGGCTTCTGGAGTGTGAAAAGGGCAAAGGCAAAATTATTATATTCTTCTAGGAAGATAAAAGACTTATCCCAAAATATCTGCTTAAATTGTGGCAAACGGGATCGCAGAAGCGTGACTCCCGTTTGAACAAAGCAGACATGAAGAAATTGAAGATGGGCAAGGCTCTGACTTCAAATATGTTTGTCATAAATATGTTCACTACTAGTATTAAAATTGGATTTTAGATACTTAGTGGCGCCCCTTTTCCATTCTGTACAAATAGAATATTCGAACCACCTTCGGCCATATTTCTCTTTATCGAGAAATCGAAGAAGATCGTGTGATTGGATCCGCAGATGTTTGGTAAAAAGAATAATCTTCTCCTTTGAGAATAATCAAAAATGGAAAGTGTTCAATTGTTGAGAAAAAGATGGCTTTTTCCGGATGAAATGAAAATTGGATTCATGTAACAGGAGAAAGGTTTCCCATTACTTAGCCGGAAAGATATGTGGCCATGAAATAGGAGCAGGACACTGACTTCAGTTGAGATATATATGTGAATCGGAAACGGGACGAAAGTCGCTATTTTAACCGTAGATACCTAAGTTTAGGAACTACCATTCGGGTGTGTACCTAAAATAGGAAACTGTTATAATGTAACTAGTTTGACTAGAAACATTATCTATGTATCAGTGTTTAACCCACTGTGGGTTTACCTTTATATCCTAGAACACTAAAGTGTTTCATTGTATAAAGATGATATTGAGATAAACACATTAGATGTGAATAACAATATTTATATTTTGAATATAAATAAATCTCAAACATATGATATGACAAACAAATAGCTCAAACTGATTTGATCAGAAGAAACTTAATGTGGCATTGATGTCTGGGACACAATTAAACAAGACTCTTATATCCACACTTTTGAAGAGTGGGTACTAGAACTGATTTGATTCTATTCAAATAAAGTCTACGAATCTAATTTATTGGGCAAAGTGTCTAAAACACATTTACTTGGTAAAAGTGCAAATGTCACCGATCTGTTAGCCCTAGTTTATAGTGAAGCAAGTGGGCCCATGTCTAGCTAGGTTAGATGTGGATATAAATATTTCGTGACCTTTATGGGTGTGGCATTGCGTTATGGTTATGTGTTTCTTTTGAAACACAAATCGGAAACTTTTAAAGTTTCGACACGAAATATACAAACAGATCGGCTAAAGTATTAAACCATCGCGGTTAGACCATGATGAAAATACTTAAGCAATAAGTTTCTCAAATACTTGAAAGAGTATAATATTCTTTCAATGAGGACTCTTCCCGGAACACGTCAATTTGACGGTGTGTCCGAATTGAGAAACCGAATTTTGTTGGACATGATTAGGTTAATCATGAGTCGCTCTGAGCTACCATTTCCTTCTACGGATACATATAAACAATGCAAAACTTATTTAGAATGAGGTTCCATAAAAATTTGTTTGACAGACTTCATATTAGATATGAACAGGAAAGAAACTGAGTTTCTCATTCCTGAAGATTTGGGAATGCTAGGCATATGTTTGGATGATACCAAACTAAAACCCAAATCGGATAAGTGCCTAAATTGTAGGTTATCCTAGGGAAACCAAAGTATAGTATTTATACAACTCACACGAGAACAATTCGATTGTTGTTCACCATGCGGTTTTCCTAAGAGGAATACCCAAATGCAGTGGTAAGTGAGAGGAAGTAAAACTCGATGAAAATCGGAGTAATACTGTTCAAGGAACCGAATCCTAATGGAACACAAATATTTCATCAATGATGAAACTATACCAATAATCTTCGAATACACAAGAACCACGTAAGTCGGAGAGAGTCAGAAAACAACCTGGGGTATGGGTTTCTGATCTCACCTCATAAAGATGACAATATTATTGAGGAACACCAACTGACTACGTATGAGGAAGTGATACAAGGTATCGACTCCCTATTATGGCAAAGTGCAATGATTTCCGAAATGGATCCATGTATATCAACCTAGTTTGGATAGTAGTTGATGTACCGCAAGACATTGTGCCTATTGGTACCTATAAGTCTTCAAGGAAGACATACATGGAAGGCTACATACCAACGTATTAAGCTAGGCTTGTAGCAAAATGTATCTTTATCAACATTGTGTTGATTACAACGAAACCTTTTACATGTTGCCGCGGTAAATCCATTTGGATAATGCTTACTGACGCTGCATGTTTCATTTATGAAATATGTCAGCTGAACGGCAAAATCGTTTTCCCTAAACGGAAACCTTTAGGAGGATGTTTACAACATCCTGACGGTTTTTTTGTACTAAAACCAGCAAATAAAGTTTGCAGGTTATTCGATCCATGGATGGATTGAAGCAAGCATTGGTTCTTGAAATTATCGTTTTGATGTAATCATAATAGTTTATGATTTAATTCAAAACAAAATGATTCTTGTGTATATAAGGAGGTTAGTGGGAGGGCACTGACAGTGAAAGTCTTAAATAATGATAATATTTCATTTCTTGGAAATGATATTCCCATAATTAATAAATCGGTGAAAGCTTGGCTTTCGACAATATTCTCCATGGAATTCTTGGGAGAAAAAACCTTTATTCTATGAATAAAGATCTATTGGGATATATTTAAAGTTGTTAATACTCTCCGAGAACTCGTACATTGAAAAATGTATGCGAGTTGGTGTGTCATACACTTTGAGCATATGGAGTCACAATCGGGCCAATCCCAGTGATAGTCACTAGATTGATGTTAAGAACATCCTTTAGTATCTTAGATAACTGAGGATGATGTCTTAAGCTATGGAGAAGGAGAACTTGAAGTGACTGGGATCACTACTGCAAGTTTCCTAACCGATAAAGACGACTACAAGTCGCAACAACAGTACTATAAAGTTTGAATAACGGAAAAAATAGCTGGAAATCTTACAAGCAAGATACTGCCACCGAATAAACAAAGCAGAATATTGCTGCAGCTGAGGAGCCAATATAAGTATTTTGGGTCGATAATAAATCTAATTAGATTAGATATAGTTCTGTTGGCGGCTGAGCTAGGCTACTTCGTAGGCTAAAGAATTAATGGTCTCATCAACGATCCAGATACATACTTCGACTATTCATCTGATACGTTTGGATCATACATCGTGGCGATGTGATGATCGTATAAATCGCATCAGACGATAATCATGCAAATCCGCTGACGAAAATATTTTCTCAGAAATTTGAGCCAGCCGTACAGAGTTCGGGTGTAAGACACTCGAGTGACTGGCTATAGGCCAAGTGAGAGATTATTGGACAGTTATGACCCATAGCGTCCATATTTTTATAGATCATGGTGCTGTTGTTCAAATTGACTATGTGACAAAGAAGATTGCTCTCTTATCATTTGTGATTAGATCACCTAGATGTATAAATGATAGGAGGTCCTTATGATTAGTTCTTGGATTGAGATGATATGAGACAATATCAGTCCACGAAGGATTAATCATTAAATATCCATATTCAGAGTATTATCGAGATTGGACATCGATAATGCGTAAAAGACTAGTATTACACTTGTGTGCGTTATGAGAACATAACAACATAGTTCTCATATATTTGGGTATATGATACTCATGCAAGTGTAATAGGAGGTTGTGTTTTACCGATGGTACGGGAAACAACTTCGCTCTGGATAGACCCCTCGGAATCCCATTGGTAGTATGACTGTGTGTCTATGGAAGTCCGAAATCAGGGTAGGTGTATTTGGTCTTAACTTGATACTTGCACCACTAATACTTGTGACAATCAATATGCCTTGTTTTTTGTCGTCCAGGGCTTTAACAGGTTCTGTGTACGCCTCTGCTGGGTATATTGAGAATCGTAATGTGTTGGGTGTGATGTCAAGATGGAAGTATCACACCAGTCATAGTGGAGATGATGGTCACGTAGGATACGAAACTCGTTCTCTTATATGCTGCAGCTATCGGGATATTATGACTAGGTCATGTATATCTGACTATAGAGACTAGTTACCGTAGATCCGATATGTGCTTCGTACGGGGCAGACACAATTCCAGCCTCAGGCCTAGCACGTGACATCCGACACTGGATCGAGATACGCAACTATATATACTATGCTTGATATAGATCACCATATTCCTGTAATGATATTTCTGGAGAATTGCGTAGGCATGACGCTTTGCTAGAAGCCAACCTTGTCTTGTAAATCGGTACAAGCGTAGTACTAGGTACTTACGTGTTCGGATAGTCCGATACTGGATCGAGATACGCAACTACGTATACTGCCAACATATGCGGGATCTCATGGGTCGCTTCCCGAAGATTCACCGATGACGTATGACTCGCACTTTATTAATCTTGGATTAATTTGATGAGAGAGAAAATTAATTTGGGATTAATTACGGAGATATCTTATCTAGGATAAAATATCAATTAAAGAGAGATAACGATTAATTTGGAAATAATCGATAAAATAATATATTCAATATATTATACGAAATTGGATTTCGACGCGGAATTGAAATTGGATTTTAATTCAGGCGAACGAGTTAATTTAGAATTAATTTGTTAGCGATGTGAATAGTGATTTTGCTAGGTATAATTAATTAATTACGTCGCAACGGAAAATTCGTTAATTTGGAATTAGCGAACCCCAGCCCAGTAGTGTTTGCGAGTGTATTCATATTTCGAATTCGAGTGCGGCACGTAAGTCACATCAAGCGTCAAATCGATAGTCACATCAAGCGTCAAATCACATGTTGTTGGACAATTATGACTCATAGCGTCACTATTTGTACAGATCATGGTGTTGTTGTACAAATTAACTATGTGACAAAAGAGATTGCTCTCTTATCATTTGTGATTAGATCACATAGATGTATAAATGATAGGAGGTCCTTATGATTTGTTCCTGGATTGAGAATGATATGAGACAGTATCAATCCACGAAGGATAAATCATTAAATATCCCTAGTCAGAGTATTATCGAGATTGGACATCGATAAATACGTAAAAGACTAGTTTACACTTGTGCGCATTGTGAGGGCATAACGACATAGTTCTCATATGTTTGGGTATATGATACTCATGCAAGTGTAATAGGAGGTTGTGTTTACCGATGGTACGGAAAACAGCTTTGCTCTGGATAGACCCCTTCGGAATTTCCATTGGTAGTATGACTATGTGTTTACGGAAGTCCGAAATCAGGGTAGGTGTATTTGGTCTTAACTTGAGACTTGCATCGCTAATACTTGCGACAATCAATATACTTTGGTTGCGATTGTTCAAGGCTTTAACCGGTTCTATGTACGCCTATGCTTGGTATATTGAGAATCATAGTGTGTTGGGTGTGATGTCAAGACGGAAGTGTCATTTCAGTCATATGGAGTTGATGATCGCGCAAGGATGCAGAACTGGTTCTCTAAAAAGGTTGCAACCGTCCGGATAATATGACTTGGTCATGATTATCCGATAATAAAGAGACTAGTTGCTCGTAATCCGATATATGCTTCGTACGGGGCAGACACTGTACATGCCCTATGCCTTGCATGTTATCATCTGATACTGGATCGAAATACTCTATACTACGTATACTACGCATGATATAGATCCTTATTCCTGTAAGGATATTTCTGGAGAATTGGGTAGGCATGACACTTTGCTAGAAGTCAACCTCGTCTTGTAAATCGGTACAAACGTAGTACTAGGTACTTACGTGTTCGGATAGTCTAACGATCGTATTTACTGCCAACATATCTGGGGATCTCATGGGTCACTTCCCAAAGATTCACCGATGACGTATAACTCGCACTTTTAATTAATCTGTGATTAATTAGATGAGAGAGAAAATTAATATGGGATTAATTGAGGAGATATTTTATCTGGTATAAAATATCAATTAAAGAGAGATAACAATTAATTTGGAATTAATCGGTTAATTAATATATTTGATATATTAAACGAAATTGGATTTCGACGTGGAATTAAAATTAGATTTTAATTCGGGCGAACGAATTAATTTAGTATTAATTCATTAGCGACGTGAATAGTAATTATGCTAGGCATGATTATTTAATTAAATTAGATTTAATTACGTCGCAACAGAAAAATTCGTAAATTTGAAATTAGCGGACCCGAGCCCGGGATTATTTGCGAGCGCATTCACATTTCAAATTCGAGTGCGGCACACAAATCAAATCAAATGTCAAATCGCTAGTCGCATCTAGCGTCACATCATTCATCAATCAAGTGATGGATGTCTTTCACTTTGAGTGATTGACACCATACACTATTCATTGATTGATGTGAGTTGATGTTGGTAGTTGGCAAGCCATTAATGGCTTTGGTTTTTGGAGGCAATTTTTGGTATTTGATTTTGATATATCCATTTACCAATTTTTGTAACAACCACCTCTCTCTCTCTTTGACTTCCTCTCTTTTCTCTCCTCTTTTACACGCCCATTTGGGCATTTTCTTCACTGGTTTTCTGCCAAGAAACCGTGAGAAAGGGAAGCATAAGTGCGATGGTTTTGCGGTAAAATCATCAAGAGCTAGCACTCCGAGAGACATGCGAAGGTGATAGGGAAGTCCACCCATGAGCCGAGAATCATTTGACAAAGCTTGGAGCTTGGATTCTTGAAGATTGAAGGCCGTAAATGATGGACTGCTGCAGTGGACTGCCGTGACCTTCAAGGGGCAGAAAGTTGATTTTTGTTGCCTCGTGCGTTGCTCAACCGATCGATGTGAGTATTCCGCAACTCTCACGTTGTTATTCGCACATGTTTCATTGCTTTATTCGATCCTTGGGACTTAGAGATCCACCTACACATGTCACTTTGAGTGATGTGACAATTGATTGATTGATTGATGTAGTGGTTGTGGGCTTTAATTGTTTTACTTTTGAAGCCATTTTTGGTAAATCAATTTATTGATTTTTTGGAAAATAAAATAAATGTGTATTAGATACACTTTTTGCCAAAAAAACCACAACATTATCTCTTCTCTTTCTTCTCTTCATCTCACGCCCAAGGGGCAGTCCACTGCCTTCTGTTTCTGGTTTCACCGTGAGACACAAGGAGAAGATAAGGATTTTTGTAGCAAATTTCCTAAGTGCTAGCACACCATTTGAGTCTTGCGAAGGTGATAGGGAAACCCACTTGTGAGCTTGGAATCACCATCAACCAAAGCTTGGAGCTTGGAGCTTGGAGGAGGACCAAAGCCAAAAATGGAGACCCAAATTCTACTCACTGTCGAGCACTCTTGGAGGGAGAAAAAAAGAATTTTATTCTTCGACACATCACCTCTACCGATCGATGTAAGTATTCTGCAACTTCCTCGATGTATTCGCATGTTTTTCTTGCTCGTTATTCGATCCTCGGGACCGTAGAAACTCAAACAATTACATCAAGCTTACTAGGTAATGTTTGATCTTCTCCTAAGTTATGTTCATTTGTGTATTAGATGCATGATCACATAGCTTAATGTTGAAATAAGGCTAATCAATTGTGTTAGGATACTTTAGAAGTATAAAAATAACATGTTATAATTTAGGTCAAAGATGTTCATGTTGGACATGGAACAATTAATAAGAGTTTGGAACTCTAGATTAAAGCTTTGAGCTATGGCTACCATTCTAGAATCACTTAACCACCTTTAAGTGACCTAGAATTGTTCACAAGACATTTCTTATTGGGATTCTAAAATGGTCTGTGTATTGGATTCAAAATTTACGCAAATGGGTATTTAGAATAAATTTATGTTTTTGTAAAAATATTTCATATTTTGAAAAACTTGATTTTTATCAATAATATGTGTTGATGTTGGTTTTGATGTTAAAAATTAATTTTGGGTGTTTTTTAAGGTGTTTAGGGAAGACCAGAAGAAATTAGGGTAAAAGACCCTAATTCATTCAGCTCACTAGAATGTGAGCTGAAGGAAATGAAAAATTGAAAAAAAAAAGTTGTTGTTTGCGCGCTATAGTATGTGCGTGCACTGTAGCGTGCAAATATGCATTGCGTTCGCGATAATTTTATTTTCGCCCATTTTTGAGTTTTCAGACTCCAATTCAGTCTGATTTTTTCCTTACCCTCGTAATGGAATATAGAATTTCATTAAATAATTTAAAATTACACATATACTTGATATCCACAGGTTAGACCCATTTCCGCTGCACAGGGCACCGATCTGACCCTAGGGGTTCCATAATTTCCCTAACACCTTTCTTGATATCCATTGGTTAGACTGAATTTCACTGTGCGGGGTACCGATCTGACCATATTGGTTCCACAACCACCCGAACAAAACTTTCTATTCTTCTCCTCCTTAGACGAAGGCATTTTCCTTGATGTTCCTGCTAAATCTTCCATTCTTCCAGTCATCCTTTCACTTTCCTTTTGGAGAATTAAAGACAGAGTCAAACTTATCGTGGTACAACTAAAAGGAACATATACTCCTCATACCATAAAAGTGTTTCATGTACGCTATTCCTCCAAAAAATTGTCCAAGCTTCCTACAAACTACTGATCCTCAATGCACTTCTTACAAAATTTTGATTTGACTTTCACAGGCTCTTTCACTAACTCTTCATTCCTCTTCAAAGCTGTAATTTAGTGTAGGAGTCTTCTTTTCTGAGTCTGTGAAAGTTTCTTTGGAAACTTCTTGTGTTTCATAATGTGCCACTCATTACTTGTCCAGACCATTGAAAGAACCATAAATCTCAATTGACTCTTCTGGATAGGAACATAAGGTGGCTTGGTTCTTGGAGGAAACCAAGTTCTGGTTGTGTGTTCCTTTCCATGACTCAATTCTGCTTGATCTTCTTGCACCAAGTACTTCTTAGGAATCCAAATCTTACATATTACCCTTCCTAGATAGGTTTTTGTGTTATTTCCTTTCTGCTTCCTCTTCAAATTCAATATCTCATTTAAATCAAAAGTGTCATTATTCATATTAGCCACTAGCGGGGATGGGCCTTCATTAACCAGCACGATCTTTTTTTTTTTCTTAGGAAAGTTTAGAACTCATTTGGTAATTATGTCATGAATCACACTTTTAAAACCCCAACAAGAGTTAGTTGAATGGTTGTAAGAATTCTGATACTTACAATACTATATACCTTTGAGCTCCTCATTGGTAGGAATTTTGTGATCAGAAGGTAAGGTTAAAAAATTTTCCTTTTGGAGGAAATAAAAAATCTCCTCGGTTTTGGCAATGTCTGTTAGAGTTGGTATTTGGAGCGTCAATCCGAATAATGTATTGTACATTATATTTTATTATTTATTAATAAAATAACTATATTTTTCATTTCAACCTTTACTAATGGTAATGTCATTATGCATATTAGATAGATATGTAAATATGGTGAGAATGACATCAACCTTAGAATAGTCTTGTAGTAATATTGGACATTAGGTAATCGACATTGTGATAGTATTATTATTATAAACTATTCTTAAAGTAAATATTCCTAATCGTTGGTTTTGGAATACGGTCGAATTCTTATAACCTAGAAGACTATCATAATTCGTATATTGGAATTGGAGTTCCAATGGTTTAACTCAATGTACCTTAAGCAAAGGAAGCTCATATAGACATGTGGGTATTCTTTGGAGCGAATACTGAATAACTCATAGGTGATTCCTACTAGTTGGAAGTACACACCACCATCAATAGGATTCTCCTCGAGTCGAGTAGCATATGTGATCCTTTGACAATAGGATAACATTGGTTTTATGTGTGATCCTCCACACTTAGATGCCATATATGTCAGAGACATTTCATGGTCTGAACGCTAGATGTTCATAAGGTGTCGACCGATACACTCGTTAATCAAGTGTGTATCAAAATAGGATGAGTAAGTCACAATTCTTAAGATTTTGGCCAAAGCCGATCACCCATGGTGGATCACATATACCATAAATGATTTCTGATTAGTTGTAAGAATCGTGGACATGTCGACATGGGATGTGCATCTTGAAAACTTGACGGTGTATTCTATGTTTCCTTAGCACAACTTGGATAGCCTACAACAGAGGGATTGTTAAACATATGTGATGACCTCGACTTGTATAGTTCAGAGGAATTGGATAACATTAATTATTTACTTTGACCCAATTGGATTAATTGGATTAATCCAAAATTACAAAAAGACTTTGTCGTAAATTCATAAATATCTCTACCATTGGAGGATATTTTGGTAATTGTAAATATGTAATTATAGCTGTATTTGTCTTAATTTAATTGAATTAAATCAAAGTGGTAGAAATGTATTTGTCTTAATTTAATTGGATTAAATCAAAGTGGTAGACAATGAACTAATCCATTAATTATATTTTGTCTTGATTTAATTGGATTAAATCAAACTGCTAGACAAAAATGATTAGATACCTAACTATACATATTTGGACAAATTTCATTAAGCCCATATAAAAGTCTATTATAATTTTTATTAATTAAAAATTACCTAAGTTTTGCTAAAAATAGCAAGCTTGAGCATGGTTTTAATCAAGCTTGAGAAAGCTAAAACAAGCAAGAGGTAGAGAAATTAGCCCAAGTAAAAGTTTTGTGAGAGAAACTTTGGAAGTTCTCTATAACATTTCAATAATGAGAAATCAAGATTAGATTTTGGAATCAAGCTTTCTAGTATTGGAACAAGATTAGATCTTGGAGTCAAGCTTGCTAACTTTGGAAGTTCTCCACAACATTTCAACAATGAGAAGAATATTGGATTTTGGAATCAAGCTTACTAGGTGAGTTTGATCTTCTCTAAAGCTATGTTTTCATTAATGAGTTGTTTTCATTAATGAAACATATAATGATGTATTATGTATTAGATACATAATAACATAACTTGATGTTGAAATTAAGCTAATTAATTATGTAAGGATACTTTGGAAGTATAAACACAATACGCTTGTGATTGGGTAAAAAATATTCATGTTGGACATGGAACATAAAATAAGAGTTTGGAACCCTAGATGAAAGCTTAGAGTTATGACTATCATTCTTGAATCACTTGACCACCTTTGAGTGACATAGAATTATTCATTAGTCACTTTATTGTGGGATTCTATTTGGTTTATATTTTGATTCAAAGAAATACATATATGTATTTATAATACATATATGTTTGTTGTATAACATGTGTTGTGGTTGGTTTTGATGTTAAAATTGGTTTTTAGGTGTATTGAAATGATAGGAGAAAATTGAAAGTGTTTATGATTGAATTTAAGGCTAAAATGGTCACTGCTAATATATTACACAGGTCAGCGTCGCGACTCGTACCCTTACACGTTGCAACGTCGACCATTCGCAGTTTGTGCGTTCCGACACTAAGCCTTCCACATCGCGATGCTGAGCATTCGCAGTTTGGGTGTTGCGATGCCCAAGCCTGCACATCGCGACGCGATGAGAGCTGATTGTCTATGAACGCTGAAACTTTATTTTATCCGTTTTGGAGTTTCCGGACTTCGATTTGATCCCGTTTTTTGTTACAGACTCGTATCAGAATGTAGTTTTTATTGAAATATTTTACAAATATACATATCCCTGATATTCATGGGTTAGACCTACTTCCGCTGTGCTGGGCACTGATCCGACCCTAGGGGTCCCACAACCGCCCCAAAAATATCAACGAAAAACTGCAAAGCATTGGAATTGGCCATCTTCTTCCATAATTATTGTGTTTTCTTAACCAGGAGAGGCCAAATACATGACCTTGAATTGTTGAAATCTGCTAATACTAATTTCTGAGTATCCACCTCTTGACAATAAAGTCATATGGCTGCCTTACTTCAGTGGCTCTCTTCCCTCAACAACTCCTTGTACTCAGCCAATTTAGTGGTTAACTCATAGAAATCTCTAAATTCCACTGCCTGTAATTTCTTCTTTAGCTCTATATCCAAGCCTCTTTGAGCCATTTTTATAAATTATGTCTCCGACAAGTAAATCTTGCATCAGTTCATGCTCTTCTTAAAACTAGCGATAAATCAATTTGTTATTTATCCACTCCTCTACGTCACCCTGGATAGTTCTGCTACGCACACCTCCATTTCAGCTATGAAGAATTGAGTGTGAAATTATTTCTCTATCTCATACCAGGTGAACACTGAATTCCTAGTAGCGTAGAATACCAGATAAAAACTTTTCCTGTCAAGGAATCGGGAAACAATCTTAGTTTAAAAATTTGAAAAGTATTCATAATTTTCCAATTCTCCACATGAATGATGAATCTGACTATGTGCTCCACTGAAGATTGGCTATTATCTCTAGAAAATAGTGAGAAATCTGGAATCTTGTATCCTCTGGAATATAGGTTTTCTTTGACAACTGCATCATGATAAGGCTTATGAAATTTGGGACGGCCGATTTACCTCAGCTCTGGTTCATAAAGTTCCAGCACCACATCCCTTACTGTTTATGTATCCACATACTAGAGAATTTGCACTGGAGGAGGATTTCCTCTGTTAAATAATGGAGGATTACCCATCGGGCCCATTCCGACATTCGCTCCCTCATCATAAATTGCATGATGATTGTTCAGATTCGTGGCTCCAAAGAATTGTTGAGGCCACAAGCCTACTATTGCCAAATTGGCGGCTATTGGTAGTAATAATCCTGCTACACCCTCTCACTTCTTCTCTCATGCGAGGGGGCTAGTGCCCCTTTAATCCTCTGATTCATGGAAGTTTTCCCAGAAATGTGTTGTTCCATCCTCTATATAGTCTGCAAGATTTTACCATGGCTCTTTATTATCATATTTGCAAAAGTACCTAGTTCAGCACTGAAATTATTAGGTGAACTTGTATCACCGAGGCTTCAACTACATGTCTTGCTGGAGCTTGGTTCTCCTAGCTATGGATTTCAAGAGGAACCATATTCCTCTCAATTTGCACCATCAAGAGTGGAATGACTCCTTCATGTCTTCACCCTACTATTGTAGGAGCAACCTCCAAATCAGATGTGGCAGCATGTTTTCCAACATTACTTCTCATTTTCAGAGGCATCCTGCTAGTAGGTCCCATCGGGCATGCCAAAAATACATTGTTGGCTCGAAATATTGGGTCGAGCGCGTCAGATGAATAAATCCTCAATGTGAATTACTGACTTCTAACAAACGATTATAAAACGAGCTTCTAAAGCCTGCAAGGGATAGGCAATTGGAATCTAGGATGATACTAAAAAACGACTAAGAATTAAAACTACTGGAATCGAGAATTCTATTGGGATCGAAGTCTAAACTACAAAGACTGTTACTAGAATTGGAAATCATCTCTGACATTGAAATTCTAGAATTACATGAACTGAAAGACTACGTCTGCTGGAATTAAAGTTTACAAAAGATACGAAAAACTATAGAGGGAATTGACTACTGAATAGATGAAATTTTCCATTGGTCTTTTTTGGATTCAAATGTTGGAGCCCTTCTTCTGTGCTCCTATTTAGATTTTATAGTTTTTATAAATAACTTCCTCACAATGCTCATCAACTTTCTGCATGTTTCCTCTTGTCATGTTAACTTCCCTCAATTGCTTATTAACTTCCTGCATTTTTTCTCCACCCATCCTCCAATATTATGTGTTCTTGTCAATTTCCTCCAAGTGCATACCAACTTCCTGCTTAATTTACGTTGGTGGAGGAAAGTACGTTAGTGGATGATAATTTCCTACTAAATTTACTATTTTTCCTGCTTGAAAAGTACTAATTTCCTGCTTGGCTCTGAAATAGTCTTCTAGAGGAACTGGGTCTTGGCCGCTCTAATTGGCTTGACTTATTATTTTTGGTGCAAACACGTTATTGAGGAAAAAATTGATAAGTTTAGTCATGTTCTCATAACTGGACTGGACTAGCAGATTCGACCCGTCAAATCGGGAACCGATCGTGAGTCCGGTCCGGTCAATGTAAAAAATCGGTATGATAAAAATCTGTTCAATCCCGTCAAAATTGGTTCATTTTTTTGTATTTTTATTTTTTAATTAAATAAAATTATTTATTACCTATGCCGAGTTTGTCGATTTTTTAGACACGATTCAACCTATTGAACTTTTTACATCATATGTTTGATCCCGTTATGAAAGAGAGGAGAAAAGGATATATATTTTTTTTTATCGTAGATGGTGAATTTGATCATTTTTAAAAAGAATTATTTTGATAGCTATCCCTAAAATTTTAGATAATGACATGCCTGCACTGGCCCAAAACTCTCCAAATTGCTGCCGGATAAGTGCATGAAGTAAACAAAAACAAGGAGCAAAATCTTAGCCATACAAATTGCCAAATGAATTTTTTTTTTTTTTTAAATCCTAATAAATAAAAACACAATTAATTCCTCACTCTAAAATTATTCTTGCTATCTTTCAATGGCAGCAACAGCTGCTTCTGCCGCCAAAATGGCATGTGTCAAAGCGCTGGCCGAATCTCCTGGGCTCACCTCCATTCCTTCTGCATATACTTTCACTCAAAATCCGCAAGATCATGACCAAGCTGTTTCAGATGATTCGATCCCAGTTATTGATTTCTCTTTACTAACCACTTTGAACCCTCATCAACGGTCAAAAGTCATCCAAGATCTCGGTAAAGCCTGCACCGACTGGGGCTTCTTCTTGGTATATTGAATATGCTACAACTTTATATCCTACAAAGTTTTTCATTATATTTATGTCAACCTTTTATTATTATTATTATTAGATTTTCCGTTAAAAATTTAAAAAATTTCTCAACTTTTATTTTCAAAATCCATCAAAACTCTCGTGGCATGAAACAAAATTCTGTCAAATTTCATTTGTTTGTCTTTTACTATTTAATCCTTCTAAAGTTTTGATTCATGTACATGTATACAAACTATACTGATAAATATTTTCATGGAATTTAATTAGGTAATAAATCATAATGTGCCAGAGAGATTAATGGAGATGATGATGGATGCATGTCAAAGATTTTTCGATCTAACGGAGGAGGAGAAGAGTGAGTATGCAGGGAAGAATGTGTTGGACCCAATAAGATGTGGTACTAGCTTTAATGCTTCTGTTGAGAACGTTTTCTTTTGGAGGGATTTTCTCAAGGTCTTTGTTCATCCTCAATTCCACTCACCAAACAAGCCCTCTGGATTCAGGTAATTAATTGAAGTAATTTTATTTAGGATCCATTTCATAAAAATTCTATTAATTCTATGGTTGTTAGAAACCGAAATAGGAGAGATAAAGAAAAATATACTAGTTTTTTTTTTTTTTTTTAATTTCAATATGAATTATAAATTGCTTTTATATAAACATTACAAAAGAATCAATAATAATTACATATCAACTAACAACTATAACATTAATATCATATCTATCAATATTAATTACATATCAACTAATATTACATATCTTTGACACATCCCCTCAAACTCAAGATGGTAGTGAGGAAACCAAATTGAGTTTGGAAACGGGTGTTGTGTAACGATTAAGAAGAAAAGATTTGGTGAAAATATCAGTTATTCGATCATCGGAACGTAGATACATATGTTTGGAGACAAAGACATAGATAAAACTTGTTTGGAGATAAAGATAAAGAAATATATAGATATCAGAAGTCAGACATCTGATACCATATTAGAAACCGAAATAGTTAATTACATATCAATTAACATTAATATCATATCTTTGATAATGATTTTTCTTTACATGGATAGACGATTGATAGTGTGTCAAAAATACAATTATAGTCATGTTGTAGAAAATTTGTAGATTAATTTGATATGAATATTATCAAAAGATAGAAATAGTTTTATATGTTAAAAAGTAGCATTAATCCTTCAATTAAAATTATAATTAAAAATAAATCAGAAACATAAGTAGTAAAAATGAAAAATATTATAGGACTCGAGTATCATGAATAAAACAAGCAAGTAGCTAAACAAGAGTTAGTGGTTCCTAATGCAGTGAGATTTCATTAGAATATTGCAAAAGAACACGACAAGTTGCGAGGGAATTGCTAAAAGGAATATCAGAGAGTTTGGGATTGGAATCCAGTTATATGGACAGGGCAATGAATCTGGATTCAGGTTTGCAGATCCTGATTGCAAATTTGTACCCACCATGTCCACAGCCTGAGCTTGCAATGGGAATGCCACCTCATTCTGACCATGGCCTTTTGACTCTCCTAACTCAAAATGGAATTGGTGGTCTTCAATTGCTACACAATGGAAACTGGGTCAATGTCAATCCTTCTCCCTACTCATTTCTTGTTAACACTGGCGATCACATTGAGGTACCACTTTCTTGGATTCTTAGTGACTATTTTACTCTATTTATTATGTTCGTAAGAATGTTTTTTTTGAACATTGTTTCTTTCTCTGTGGAAATCTGAGAAATAGATCATAAGAGCTCTCTTTGCAGATAATGAGTAATGGGAAGTACAAAAGTGTTGTACACAGAGCTGTGGTGAACAACAAGGCGACGAGGATATCTTTAGCCATTGCGAATGGGCCATCACTGGACACAGTCGTTGAGCCATCGAAGGAGCTGATAGAACGTGAAAGTGAAGCACCAGCATATTTTGGAATTGAATATGAGAACTACTTGGAACTTCAGCAAAGCAACCAGCTTCATAATAAATCTGTCTTGGACCGTGTTAGGATTTGAATTTAGTTATAGCCTATGCTTCCTGATATTGTGAGAATGTTGATGCTTTAATTTAGATATATTGACTGTTTGTTAATTTGTATAAAAATAAGACTGAAAATTTGAAAGAAATGATGGTTTGATCGCGATATTATTTATCTAGCACGCAAGTGCACGTATCGTTCAAGTAATATAATGACCGATAGTCGGATGTCGAACGCACAAGCACTTAATATTTATCTCATTAATATCAAGAACTTAAATTAAACTATTGAGAAAAAGAGTTGATTTATCGAAATTTAATTGAAATTAAATAAAACGCAAATAACACTTTGAAAACCTTATAAATAGAAGAACCTAGAGTTGTAATTTCACTTAAGCATACAGACAATAAGCTCAGACATTTTCTATTCAATTAGTTGTTGTTATTAATTATTAACCTAAAACACTAATTATTCACGAGCCTCTTGTGAAAATATTCAATTTAAACTATTAACTATAGGTCTATATTAATTAAATTAAACCAAATTCATTAAGGTCGGGTTCTAATAATTGGCTACGTATGCCCTTTAGGTATATTTCTATCCTATAGGGGAATCTATTCAACGAATAAATCACACGCTATTATTCTCACGGCTAATCCAAATTTCCTCTGTCAAGTTCCTGAGGATTTACCAAAACTATTTTATTGTTGGCCAAACAAATAAAAAAGCATAAACGAACAAAGAATAATCAATAATCAATAACCAACCCAAAGAATAAAATATGCAAATTAATTAATAAACATGCTTCAGATTCATTATCATAAATTTAATGAATTAGCTACTCATAATATTCAATAAAAACATGTTAATCATTATAACAGACCAAGAACTCATAAAAGATAAGTTAGAGAAAAAGGAAGAAAGAAACTCTCGTTCACTCTTCGGCGCTCACGAGCTTCGCGACGCTCTTGCAACAAACTTAGGCGTATCGCGACGCGACAACACAGCTTTGCGACGCGCCCAATTTCAAACACACTGGTTACTTTTTGATCATTAGCGCGTCTCGATGCGCTAAGCTCGTCGAGACGAGCATTTTGACTCCGAATTTTCCCCGATTTACTCTGTATCTTGCCGTTTTTATCTTTAGTTAATTCCATTGAGTTGTGATATTATTTTAACCTGTAAAAACACACCCAAAACACATCAAAGTTCTCATAAACCTCGAGATCACCCAAAATATTAAGATAGAGGGGCAGGAAAATATGGGGATATTAACCGCTCATCAATAGTTCAACGCACGAGGCTTATCACAATGTGGGAGCTGGGAATGATTCAATATGCACGCAACCTTACCCTTGTCTTTTTTGATAAGCAATTGTTTCTACGACTGAAAATATGATAAATTAAATAAAAGAGATGTCCAGACTTATGGTTTGAGGTTAACATTCTTTTTCTTTGACAGAGAATCTTAACTATTGACACACTCACAAAGTGGTTCTTTACACCAAAGTATAAGAGTGTCGAAGTAATAAAATAACCCGGTAAGTCCGAGGTCGATCCACAGGGAATAGATTTAGTAAAATAGATAGTAATTTGAGTGAAAAGAAAAAACTGAATTGTTTGAAGTGATGGACAATTTTAAATTGAACTGCAATGATAAATTAGAATGTTGGGGCTAGAGAATCCACTCTTAGTATTTCAAATATAGAGAAATCTTACTTTTTATAATATATAAATTGTCATTATTACCCAGTTAATTTACTTTAGGAATTAATTATGCCAAAACATATAAAACAAGTCATAAAGGCGGTGATAACATATGTCTATAACAAGTCCAGTCAGGTACTCAATTATGCCAAATAAATAAAACTAGCCATAAATGCGGTAACAAAATTTGTCAATAATTAATCCAGATTTAAATTACTCTCTCATATAATATGGGGTAAAGTATTAACCGTGCCAACCAAAATTTGATTGTCTATAGCGAATCAAAACACCCTTAAATATAAGAGAAGATTAAATATTAATTTTCAGATTAAATTTCATATATTATAATATAAGTAAGATTAATTTTGTATTCTTCATATTTAGAGTTTCACAATTTATCCCAACAGAATGGAATTAGCTATTCATGCTTTATTACAGAAAGAAAAAAAGAAATTATATGAAAATAAAACACACGAGACACTTCTTCCAAATTCTTCAAGAGATAAAATGAAAGAAGCATGAAGAAAATGAGAGGTGAGCATCTATATTATTATTTATAGCAGAAGTGTTCATTTCTCAATTATTAATTACAACTTTTCAAATCAAATAAAAACATATATAATTTAATTAATAATAAAAAAGAGTTTCACCATTCACCCCAGCAGAATGGAATTAGCTATTCATGATTTGAATAAAACATGTATAATTTTATTACTAATAAAAAATAAATTACAACTTAGATTAAAAAAATAAAACACGCAAGAGCTGAAACTCCACAAATTCTTAAAACAGTATGGAGCAGGCTGCCTTCTGAAGTGCTGAGCTCTATCCTTTACAAATATTGAATGCAAATTTCCATCAAATCGCATACAAGTAATTGCAAATGGATAAATTCGCCAACAACTCATTTGTCTACTTGTCTACTTTGGCAAATTATGGCAATGGAAATGTTTTCACAAATAGCCAATTCACCGAAATGTGGATTGATCATTTGTGAAGTTTTTTTTTTTAATTTTTTTTTTGTCCTTTTGTTTTTTGTTTTTTTTATATATTTATATAAAATACATGTGTAGTTAAATACATCATAAACTCATTTTTTGTCAATTTGAGCACGGTGAATATTTTTCAAGTCAAATTTGAATCTAACTGTCAGGCTCTTTTCGGTTTTTTGGGTCCTAGAATTCATAATTCGATTTTGAGCTTACAAAGTAGTATTTTACCTACACAATAAATAAAAATCACAATAAAAATATATAAAACATAAATTTAATTATTATTTCATAAATATACTAAATTAAGGGGATTAATGAAACTACAAATGCAAAATGATTAATTTTCGTTTTAATAAATGTACATTTTTTAGTGTTCACCATTTGTAATAAAATATGGTTGTACTTTGTAAATTCACATTAATCAATAAAATGATATTATTTATTATATGTATTTGGTTAAATCTATTTGGTATGATTTACTTATATATTAGAGTCATTAGAATAATAAATGATGGCGATCATGCTTATAAGAATTTTTTCTTCTAAATGTTCTTAAACATAAATTTGTGAACAATCAGGGCCTTCACAAACCAAAGAGATAGCATGCTGGATATGATCCACCCTTAAGTGAGGTAACCGATCTCATAGGCTAATAGCATGATCCAACTATATAATATATCACATGAATGCATGATTTGATTTATGTACATCGAGTTGACCATAAAAAGTTTTCATATGGAATGTTGATCCTATATTTTTGTGAAAACTCTCAACTAATGATTATATTAATAGTCCTCCAACTTGAGGTTTTCACAACCTTATGCACGGATCTTGTAACTTTGACATTCTCTTTTCTCAATTTATGAAATCGATCGTAGGGTGTGATTGAGTTACATATTGATGTCTATGAACGATGAAAAGATGTAATGGAGGATCACCACTCTCTCTGATAACTTTTAGTTATGAAAGTCATATCTCACTACGGGGGTTGATATATATGATTAGTGCATTAGACTATGCCCTTAGCAGAATAATCACATTGCATATGATTCTTGGTTTAGCACGGTCAAGAATATATCAACATTATACATTTGACCGTAAAGGTAGACACTATCCATACACTATGTCATTCGGTAGGGATATAGTGGGGCGAGATATTTTATCATATAGTAATCATATACGAAATGAGTTCTTTTGTTTTACCTCATTTTGTGGCCATGACATATTATTGAATGTTGTGCAGTTTAATTGATGATTAATCGTCATGCGGGGTGCAATGTATTCAATTTGTTAAAAAAATCATTATTGTTCATTAGCTGAAAAAATCACCCGATTTTCTTGCAATTAATCGTATGATTTTCGATTTGCCAAAAATCACCCAATTTTTTATTTTAGTGATTTTTTTTATTTTCTTTTTTTGCTTTTTTATATTTTGGTAGGTTTTATTAAGGGTGAACACAATTTCGGGTCAAACCGCGAACCGCACTGAACCGAACCGCGCAGTTTGAAAAAATATTAAAAATGATTTTGAACCGCACTGAATCGAACCGCAAATTTAGGGTCGGTGTGCGATTTTGACCCATGTCAAACCGCGAACCGCCCAAACCGCAAATTTTCACCCGAACCGCCTAAACCGCCGACCCGCGTTCAAATTAAATATTATTTTATATTTTTCTTCTTCTTTAACTATGAAAATTAAGATATTTAATGATCATATAACAATATGTAATGAATAAATGAAAATTATGTAATTTTTTCTTCAATTATAATGTGAAAACACACAAAATTTTCTTAAAAAATTTATAATCCAAACCGCCGACCCGAACCACTCAAACCGCCAACCCGAACCGCCGCGATTTTCCTTATCAAATTTGCGGTTTCGTTTTCTAATTTCCCAAACCGCCAACTCGCGCGGTTTGAAGTAAAAAATGAAAAAATCGCCCCGAACCGCACCGCGAACACCCATAGGTTTTATTGCACATTTGAATTTATATGTTAATTATTTAGTACTTTAATATGTTTTATTGAATTTATATGTTATGTGGTATTTTGATATGTTTTATTAAAATTATATGTTATTTATATGGTAATATGACTTTCCAATTAATTTTTTGGTATGTTTTATTACACATTTAAACTTATATGTTATTTATGTAGTACTTTTATATATTTTATTGAACTTATATGTTATTTATGTGGTATTTGGATATGTTTTATTAAAATTATATATTATTTATGTGGTAATATGATTATCCGATTAATTTTTTATTAATCCCCAAATATTTCCGATTAATCACAAATCGCTGAAATCGCTCTTAGAACGATTTACTTCCAATTTCCGATTAAACTGCCCAAGCTGGATTTCAACTATGGTCATTAAAATTAGAATGACTACATAACGAATCTCGTTAAAGGGTAATTTAGGTTTAATTAAATTATTGTGATTCAATTTTATGTCCAACTTGAGGTGAACCTAATAGGTCATACACATGAAAGCGTAGTATCTATAGTAAAGGTGCAAATAAAATAAATAACAATATGTTTAATTGTTGTGGTAATTATTTAGATATGATTTTTAATATATTTGATTATTGTATAAATCATTTAAAGTGTCTAGGTTTTTAATAATGAACAATAGTAGTTTGGATGTGCTTAGATTTATATTGGGGTGCTTAAAATACATGTATAATCAGACTTGTGCCATTTTTGGCATGTGAAGTTCAATTAACTAAACACGTGGCAGTGAGGTTCAAATTCTTAACCTCACTATTATCCAATTGACCTCAAGTTCAATTTTTTTGTATGTTTAAACAACCTAATCTATCATAAGCTTATCTAGGGATATGAAAACATCCCAAGGATATGATCATGTGTTTAAATTTAAAATTAAAATTCATGATCACATTGACAAGAGATCATATCCATGATTACTTATAAAAGAGGCACTTACGTGCTCATTTTTGTTACTCTTTTTGAGAGCTTCATTAGCCACAAATTTAATCATTTTAGTTGAGCATTTCAAAGATCACTTCTGTACATTCTTTATGAAATTATTGGCATAAGACTCCTTACACAAAAAGATTAAGCATTCATTTTGGCTAACACCAAATAATGAACTGTAATTATATTTGAGGTTGAATCCTTCAGTATAGGTGTCTTACTTTCGCGTGTGAATTAATTGGAGGATAAATATTTGGATGGGAACTTATAGAGGTCGAGCAAGCAAGGAGTGGGAGAGTGAAGGAGTCTTCGAATCATGTAAGTTCATCTTTTATGCTTTGTATTTCTAGTTATACATATATGAAAGCATGAGATTCATAATATATAAGTTTATGTTTTTTTATCTCTGCAAAAGTATGGTTTTGTTTGTGTTAATGTCATGATCCTCACATGTGTTGTAAAAATATAGAGTATGGATGCATGTCCCTTGAGTAGTGCCCTATGGGAGAGGCACTAACATGTAGGGACATGTCCTCTAAATTGATGGAACATATCTTTAGGCTTCAAGGGGTTTAAGGGATGGGTATAACTTTTGGGAGGGTTACACCCCAAACAAAAGAGTGCCCTCAAAGGCACCCTTCCATGTCTATTTAAAGGGGCCTTTATTGTTCTTTCTAGGATCTGAAAATCCATCCAGAAAATACATTTGTCTTGTGTCACACAATTTCTTTTTTGGAGTCAGAGAGAGAGATTCCACCATTATCCCAGTTCGAGATCTTGTTAAGGAGTGTCCCTTGAACAAGAGGAATCCAAGTTATCATGGGAGGACGTTAGCCACAAAATCCGTAGAGCACCGAGACGGGGCTAATAAGTTCTTAAGGACATAGGAAACTCGACTTGGACTGCATTTTATCAATTTTTCCAGGTTTTTCTTAATAATGCAAGTTTAAGGTTTTGCATAGTTTGATTGGTATTCTGGTTGATCTGTTTGATTGCATGTTAGTTTTCTGTTTGATGACACAAATTCCCCAACAATCTTAAGAACTTATTAATTTAGTGTTGTTAGATAGAAATTCGCATGCTTAGATAAGAAAATTTCTGAAAAAATAAAGTATGTTCATGAAAAATACGTAGGGCGTTCGAACGCCCGACGAACGCAAAGGCTCAAATCTGAAATTTCGTAAGAACGTTCGAACGCGTCTTCAAACGCAACTCGAACTCAAGCCTATTGCCTAAGAACGTTCGAACACGTCTTCAAACGAAAATCGAACACAAGCTCTCTGACTTAAACCGTTCGAATGCGTCCAAAACGCTATACGAACATGAACTCTCTGGAATACTTCGTTCGAACGCATTCTCGAACGCTACACGAACCTGAAGTCTCTGGAACACTTCGTTCGAACGTGTTTTCAAACGCAACATGAACCTGCACACACTGGATAGTCTCGTTCGAACGTAGATACGAACGTGACACTAACGAACTAAGTCCTGGAATTATTTTTAAACTGAAATAGAATTAGATTAATCTAATTATTCATAATATTATCTTAGTAAGATCATATATTGTATCACATTAATCTTGGTAGTATAGATTTAAGTTAATATTAGGTTGTTCAATTATCACAAGCATACACATAGTGATAAAGTTGAAAATTAATTGTGTGTTGCATACTTGGTTGAGAATTTAAAGTGTAATCATACACGAGTAATTTCATCCAATCTTGATTGACACATACACATATATCTACACATATCGTATATTGTATCGTAAAATCATAAGTGTAATACTGAGTTTGAATTGCTAAGAGACTGTATTGAAAAAGTGTTTAAAGGATATTCTGTCAAAAATACGATAAGAGCCTAAGTGGTCAGAGATTTAAGTGGTTACTCCGGACCCCCCTCGTCCTCTGGGAATATTCCTTTATTTACTTTTCATAAGAATCTTTAGTCGAAATTCAAGGACTTGTGTTTATTGGTACCACCGTCCAATAGAACAACGAGTGGATACTTGGTATATCACTTAAACAAGATCATTTGTTGATCGTTGTGTAAATTGTCTTTAGTAGACTAATTGACCTCTGTTGGTTTTTCCAGCGGAAACATCACAGTACTGGTCTCTCATGGAGAAAAACCGGAAACGTTTGGTGGGGCAAACTTTAAGTAGTGGTAGAGCAAGATGTTGTTCTACCTGATAACTCTACAGTTGGCTAAATACCTCAAAGATCCTCTTGATCCTGTGGAGGGTGAATCGGAAATAGCCAAACAACTGCGGGAATAGACATGGTCGTCTGGTGACTTTTTGTACAAGAACTACCTTTTGGGTGGACTTGACAATACCATATACAATGTGTACTAATTCATAGTTTCTGCGAAGATTCTCTGGGAATCTCTCGACAAGAAATATAAAACTGATGATGCCGGACAAAATAAATTTGTCGTGGGTAGGTTCATGGACTACAAGATGGTAGATTCAAGAAAAGTAATGTCTCAGTTGGGTGAACTGCAATTAATCATTCATGAAATATTGGATGAGGGTATAAAACTCTGTGAGATGTTTCGAGTTGCCACCATAATTAAAAAGTTACCTTCATCATGGAAGGACTTCAAGAGCTATCTCAAACACAAAAAGAAGCAGATGAGCCTTGAACACCTTGGATTTCGATTGAGGAACGAATAGGACAACATAAAGTCCGAAAAGGCCAGCTACAAGACTATGGAGTCTAATGCCAACATCGTCTAGGATGGAAAATGTAGCAAAATGAGAAAAAACAGTGGAGTTGATTCTTCCCAAGCAAACAAGAAGTTCAATGGGAAGTACTTCAACTGTGGAAAAAACGGTCATATTACAAAGGACTGCAAAAACAAGAAGTCTCAGGACAAGGGCAAGAAAAAGAAAAAAGAGGCCCATGTAGCTGAAGATGAGCAGTTAACTGATGAGATATCAGAGATGAACCTCTCAGTAGTGGTAACTGAAGCCAACTTGGTTGGGAATCCGAGAGAATGATGGGTAGACAGTGGGGCTACTCGTCATATCTGTGTTGATAGCAAGACATTTTCCTCGTCTCAGATGGTCGATGGTGGCGATCATCTGACTATGGGAAATTCGTCTACCTCTAAAGTGGTTGGAAAAGGCACAGTGGTTCTTAAGATGACATCCGGAACGGAGCTTACATTGAAGAATGTGTTGCATGTTCCAGATATTCGGAAGAACTTGGTCTCGGGTTCTCTCCTTAGCAAGAATGGCTTTAAGCTTGTATTTGTTTCTGACAAGTTTGTATTGACAAAAAATGATGCCTATATAGGAAAATGATAGCTCACGGAGGGCCTTTTCAAATTCAATGTAAAGACAGTCAATCGACACAGTGCTTGTATTGCTAGTAATAATAAAGCTACAACGTCTGCTTATATTATTGAGTCACAAAATGTATGGCATGAGAGGTTAGGACATGTTAATTATGATACGTGTGTAAATTAATTAACATGGACCTTATACCTAAATTTGCAATTGATAGCCAACATAAGTGTGAGGCATGTGTTGAAATAAAAATACATAGAGTATCATTTCATCGAATAAAGTTCTGAACCATTGGAACTTGTACACACTGATGTGTGTGATATGAATATTGTGCAAACAAGAGGCGGTAAAAAGTACTTTGTCACTTTTATCGATGATAGCAAAAAATTATGTTATGTGTATTTGCTGAGGAGCAAAGATGAAGCTATTGAGAGCTTTATACACTATAAGAACGAAGTTGAGAATCAACTTGTCAAGAAAATCAAAAGAATCAGGAGTGATAGAGGTGGTGAATATGTGTCACCATTTGGTGAATATTGTTCCAATCATGGAATTATTCACGAAACTGCTACTTCTTATTCGCCTCAACAAAACGGGATTGCTGAGCGCAAAAACCGAACGTTGAAGGAAATGATAAACGCCATGTTGACAAGCTCTGGTTTACCCCAGAACTTGTGGGGGGAAGCCTTGCTTTCCGCCAACTACGTTCTGAACAAGCTACCTCACAGACGATTGGATAAGACACTATATGAGTCGTGGAAAGGTTATGTATCTTCCTACAAATATCTGAAAGTGTGGGGGTGTCTTGCCAAAGTAATGGTTCCTAAACCTAAGAATGTTAGAATATGACCCAAAACTGTTGATTGTATAATCATCGGATATGCGCGCGACAGTAGTGCGTATCGATTCTTGGTA
Organism: Zanthoxylum bungeanum; assembly: GCA_019454045.1. NCBI lineage: Eukaryota > Viridiplantae > Streptophyta > Magnoliopsida > Sapindales > Rutaceae > Zanthoxylum > Zanthoxylum bungeanum. The sequence continues at coordinate 74,578 of SKCR01038823.1, read as the reverse complement.
CACAAGTCTGAGATTCCTGACATCAATCCGAATATGATAATTGAGTCAAGGAATGCGACATTTTTTGAAGAGACATTTCCCTGTAAGGAAAGACAAATAACAGAGTCTCTCAAAAGAACGATTGATACTGTCAAAGACAGTGATCAGGTTGACCGAGAGTCAGATCAACGCGCAAACGTTGAGACAATCGAACCTAGATGAAGCAAAAGAGCTAGAACGTCTAAGTCATTTGGTCCCGATTTCTGAAATACTTGTTAGAAAATGAGCCTCAAAGCTTTAAAGAATCAATGTCTTATCCGGAATCACCTTTGTGGAAAGAGGCTATCAACAGTGAGATTGATTCAATCCTTCAAAACTATACTTGAGAGTTGGTTGATCTTCCTCCGGGTTGTAAGCCACTGGGCTACAAATGGATATTCAAACGGAAGATGAAACCAGATGGATCAATAGATAAGTACAAGGCAAGGCTTGTCATAAAAGATTATAGACAAAAAAATGCCTTAATTACTTTGATACATATTCACCAGTGACTCGTATCACGTCGATAAGAATGCTCATAGCTATAGCAGCTATATTTGGTCTTGAAATACATCAAATGGATGTAAAGACGACATTCTTGAATGGTGAATTGGATGAAGAGATTTACATGGAACAACCAGAAGGGTTTAATGTTCCTGGACAAGAACAGAAGGTGTGCAAACTTGTAAAATTCTTGTACGGATTAAAATAAGCACCTGTACAATGGCATGAGAAATTTGACAAAGAGATGTTGTCAAGTGGGTTTAAAACCAATGAGTGTGATAAGTGTGTGTACACTAAATCAACTAAAAAAGGATATGTCATTGTGTGTCTCTACGTAGACGATATGCTGATAATTGGTAGTAATCATGAAATGATTCAGTTTATCAAGAAAGTGTTATCCAGCAAATTTGTTATGAAAGATTTGGGAGTAGCTAACCTAAATCTTCATCTATCAAAGAATACTGGCTCAAGCGTATTGCAATTAGAGTATTCGAGGATCATCAGAAGTCTGATGTATCTCACGAATTGCACACGACCTGATATCGCTCAAGTTGTTAAAAGGCTTAGCAGATATACTAGCAATTCAGGACATAACCACTGGAATGCCATAGTAAGGGTTTTGAGGTATCTGAGAGAAACTTCAAAATGTGGTCTGCATTATACGAGATATTCTGCTGTTCTGGAGGGATACAACGATGCTAACTGGATATCTGATACAGTGGATTCCAAATCTACGAGTGGATTTATTTTCACACTTGGTAGTGCAGCCGTGTCATGGAAATCCTCGAGGCAAACATGTATTGCCCGGTCTACTATGGAATCAGAGTTCATAGCATTAGACAAAACAGCGGAAGAAGCAGAATGGCTTAGAAACTTCCTGGAGGATATTCCTAGTTGGCCTAAACCGGTGCCAGCGATAAGTATACATTGTGATAGTCAATCAGCTATTGGGAGAGCCCAAAATACAATGTATAATGGTAAGTCTCGACACATACGTCAAAGACATAATACCATACGTCAACTGCTCTCAAGTGGCATAATATCGATCGATTATGTCAAGTCGAAGGAAAACCTAGCGGATCCACTTACTAAAGGTTTACCTAGAGAGCAAGTTGAGAAGTCATCGAGGGGAATGGGCTTGAAGCCTATAAATTAAGAATTGTCACTGTGGAAACCCAACCTAGCTGACTGGAGATCTCAAGATCTAGGTTCAAAAGGGACAACATAAACTTTGTGCAATTCAAAACAAGCACTGAAGAGTTTTGTACTATTTCCCATTCCGACAATGACGCAGAGTGTTGTCTGTCAAGGTTAGGATAAGCTAAGGCTTTTAATGATCACTATATTAGGATATGAGTCCTAATTGGGGTAAAGGCAGATTACCTCTTCATAGTAGATCACCCATTTCAAGTAAGAAGTGAGGTCGCTTCCATGGGATTTTACAGGCTGATTTCCTTAAAGTGCTTGATGAATCCAGGATGGCTGTTCAGGGCCGAAATGAACACAACCGTAGAACGGGAAATGGTCGAAGTAAAGCTGTGTGTTGGCAATTGTCTTGGTTTACACCAACGGCAGAACAGTTCAAGACTATGGGTCACTGGTTTGCCAAGTAAATCTGATTGTCATTCACTAGGAAAGGTTCAAGGCAAAAGCTACCTATTTCGATGCAGCTTTAGTTCACGGAAACTCTCTCAAGTGTTTGCATGTATATTTAGAGAATTGTGGGGGGTTGTTGTAAATTCCCTAAATATAGAGTATGGATGCATGTCCCTTAAGTAGTGCCCTATGGGAGAGACATTAACATGTAGGGAAATGTCCTCTAAATTGATGGAACATAACTTTAGGCTTCAAGGGGTTTAAGGGAGGGGTATAACCTTTGGGAGGGTTACACCCCAAACCAAAGGGTGCCCTCAAAGGCACCCTTCCATGTCTATTTAAAGGGGTCTTCATTGTTCTTTCTAGGATCTGAAAATCCATCCAGAAAATACATTTGTCTTGTGTCACACAATTTCGTTTTTGGAGTCAGAGAAATAGATTCCACCATTGTCTCAGTTCGAGATCTTGTTAAGGAGTGCCCCTTGAACAAGAGGAATCCAAGTTATATTGGGAGGACGTTAGCCACAAAATCCGTAGAGCACCGAGACGGGGCTAATAAGTTCTTAAGGACATAGGAAACTCGACTTGGACTGCATTTCATCAATTTTTCCAGGTTTTTCTTAATATTGCAAGTTTAGGGTTTTGCATAGTTTGATTGGTATTCTGGTTGATTTGTTTGATTGCATATTAGTTTTCTGTTTAATGACACAAATTCCCCAACAACATGAACACGTAGAAATATGCTTAGAATTATTGTATGAGCCAAAACAAAGGTCCTTAGGCAGTGGGGGCGATAAAAATTTTAATTTCCGCTAATTCACACACACCATTGCTCCTTAGTCCCTATACTTAAATGCAATACATGTCAAAAATCTTTCGTGGTTTGACTCTACATGGTTGTTAGGTATAGATTAACATACATGTGGATGGAGTGAATATATTGTGGTATTTGATATTAGATGTCGGAAGAACTATACATATTTGGTAACTTAATTTTTATAGTTCACTAAAATTCTTGGTGTTTGGGATTTCCATGATATGTAAGTGGACGTCATTCATAGACTTATAGAAATGTTCTACATGACTAATGCACATAAACCTACCGAGTCACATAAAATATAGTGTGATCATAAGAGAAGAGAGTAAAATTAATCAAAAATTAATTAAGAGAGTTAATAAACTAATTATTATGTCATAATAATAATTAGATATATGATTTCTTAATGAAGAAACTTGTGCGAGGCTAAAAAGAGTTTTAGTTTCACATGTGTGCAAGTGTTTGATATATCGCTTCTTAATAAAGAGTGGCATGACTACGGTATCCTCCGGTATCAATAACGAGGGATGCCAAATATAGGAGATGCGCTATGTAAATGGCAGGCAAGTAAATTTTTTTATCCACATCAATCAGTAATTTGTACCGATTGATGTAAAAAATTAATATTATATTAATAAAATATTATTAAAATAATATACTATTAAAAAAATAAAATTAAAAAATTATTTTAAAAAATTAATAAAATGAATTTGTCAAATCATGTCTAAAGTAAATTTTCATATTTAATATCCTATTTTCATATTTAATGTCTAAATTTTCATGTTAATGTATTATTTTCATGTTTAATGCCACACATTTCATGTTAATTTACATGTTAATGTTATAAAATTTCAGGTGAGCAATAATACATTTGTAAAATGTCAAAATCTTATGTCACGTGTGAAAATATTTTTCATGTTCAACGTCTTATTTTTATGTTTAATACCCTAAATTTCATGTTAATGCTCATAAAATTTTGTGTTTCCGATTTTGCATGATTAATGCCATATTTTCATGTTTAATGTTCAAATTTTCATTTTAATGCTATATAGGGCAATAAATTTATGATTTTCATGTCTGATGCCCCGATTCCATGTTTAATATCGACAATTGTAAGGCAATAATTTCATAATTTTTATATTTAATGTCCTAAATTTTATATTTAATGTCATATTTTCATATTTAATAATTAAATTTTCAAGTTAATACACTATTTTCATGTTTAATGATATATTTTTCATGTTTAATGTTCAAATTTGCATGTTAATGCTATGAAATTTCAGATGAGCAATAGTGTACGTGTGAAATGTCAAAATCTTATGTCACAGGTGAAAATATTTTTTCATATTCAATGCCATATTTTCATGTTTAATGCCATAAATTTCATGTTAATGGTAATAAATTTTCATGTTGGTCAATTTGCATGTTTATAGCCCCAATTTTCATATTTAATATCCAAATTTATGTGTTAATGCTATACATGACAATAAATTTGTAATTTTCATGTTTAGTGCCCATTTTTCCTATTTAATGCTCATTTTCATGTTCAATATCTTATTTTCATGTTCAATGACCAAAACTTCAGGTTTATGCTAATAATTTTCAAGTTTGTAGATTTTGTATGTTTATTGCTCAATTTTCATATTTCATGTCTAAAATTTCATGTCAATGCCAAAAAATTCAAGTGAGACTCAATCAATATCGAATCAATGTCAGATCTTTTATCTGTATAATAAAAGATAAAATTCATGTTTAATGTATATATTTTCATGTTCAATACCTCAAATTTTCATATTTAATGTCTAAAATTTTAAATTATCGGATTTTTAGGTAATCAAATTTTTAAATTTTTTAAGCTTTTAAAAATTAAGATTTAATCTCAGCCTTTGGATCATCCAAAGGTTTAGATTAAACCCAACACCCATACCCCCAATACATTAGCAACACCTAATAAAGAGACGTGTAAAATTAAGAGTATTGATTTGACACTTATTGATGCATAACTTCTTAATATAAAGAGACATGTAAAGGTAAGTATTGATACATACTTCTTAATAATATAAAGTCATATGGTCTCTAAAGATGTGTGACTTGATGATGTAGGATTTATGATCTGATTTATATTTTAAGGGTTATGCTAACAAGTGTCCTTAGGGTACTCATTAAGAATCCATTTAAGGAAAATTTTGACATTATTTTTATGAGAAATGTAAAAAACCGTCAAATCATTAATGATTTTTTTCTTTTTCCCAACAAAACTTTCCTTAAATTGATTATTAATGAGTACCCTTAGGACACTTGCTTTAAATTGATTCTTAAAAAGTGTCCTTAGGACACTCGTTAGCATTTCCCATATTTTAAAAGAAACAAATCATCTTCATAATTAAATTCATTCTTTATTGTTATGAACAAATAATATTTGAATGTTAACCAACACCAATTTTACTCCCTAAGAGGCCAAATCAACAAGAATATCCCTCGTGGATCTCAATTTGATTAAAATAAACATATAATGAAATCACGTTAAAAGAGTCCATAATAAGTCCCCAAACAATTCTACATGCATAATCCTAAATACAATACAAACATAACACGGCAAGTACCAAGGAAAATGACAATGACAATGACAACCAAACAAACAGCCACAAAGGTGAAATCACATCGCAATTATTCACTCTCACTCATGAGTCCAACAACTATTGATTGATTGATACATAGCCAGCCATAACAGACAAAAGCCAGACGAAGCATAAAAGAGAGAGAGGGTGGAAGGTGGGGGGACCCAAGTTACCTAACGCGCATGCACTGTCTAAATCCATGGAGGTTCTCAAAAAAGAAATAATCATTTATGGTCAACAAACTAAACCCCATACTTTCCTTCAATCCTAGCAAGCACCCACCCACCATTCAGCAACATCGTCCCATTGCTTCTTTCTTTTTCTTCCTTTATTAGCCCACTATATACAGCTGTTCTTGACAAACAAAATGATGAAAAAATAGACCCCACAAGACAAAGAGCTAATGCAGCAGATTCAAAGATGCAACTTAATGGTGGCTACACTCCAAGAGCCACTGCTTTTAGCTTTAAAGACTGCAGGTAGTCTATAGATTCATCAAGAACCGACAATGGGTCCTTTCCATTTACACCAGGAATTATCCCCTGCAGAATTCTTAAAGTCCTGTGAATGTCATCCTTTCTTGACTGCTTGTTATCCAAAACCTTTTGAGTCCAGCAATTGGCATAGCTTGACTCTGCATCATTGTCACACTCATGGGATCCTTCCAATTGTACTGAACAAGCAGTATCAGTTTGTGATGATTTATTATATCCTCCATCAAGCATTTTCTGCCTTTTGATTGGACCGTCAGAGCTGGCAAATTCCTCTGATATATCCAGGGTTAGTTCATGCTTCCCATAGTTTCCCCCGATTGCAACAGGAGAGTGACCAGTGCTCTTTACTTCATCGTCGTCATCGTCATCATCATCCCCACTGTAATCATCATCTCCATCGGAGTAAAGTAAGGCATTGATTTCTTCAGTGTCTTCATGCATCTCGCATTCTTTTCCACTACTGTGATTCTCATCAAATTCTTTATCAAATACAGGCTTCATTGAAGTAAACTGATCTATTGTTTTAATTGCCTTCTGTAGAAAACCATTCTCAGAAACTAGTTTCTTAAGGGTTGCTGGTGGATTCAAGACGGAAGGGCAAACAGAGTTATAAATTAACCGTGTTTGATTCCCTGACTTATCAAAAACTAAAAGACTCTTCTGCAAAGGTGCAGCCTCAATAGGTGCAGCCAGCCCCCTGAACCCACAAGGAACTGCAGGTTGCTTTTCATTAAGATATGGGTATGGACTGGGAACCAAATTCTGGAAACGAGGTGGCAAAATTTGAAGCAACTTGTCGGGTCCATTTGTTGGCTCCGTCTTCAATTTCGCTGATCCAGGAGAGGCAATTCCTGGTAATGCTGCATTTGCAGAAAACATGTAATTTCCAGAATTAATAAATGAAGGCAAACACTCTGGTTGCCTGGGATCTAGCGATGTGCTCATGCAATTCAAATCAGGCAATTGCCAGGCAGAATGCTGACAATAAAGCCAAGATTCCTGGGCCTTAACCATCCAATCAAAATAATCACCTGTAACTAGGAAAAAGCATCGACAGTCAAAAACTAAATAAATAAAAGAAAGAAAAGAACAGAAAATGGAAGAGTAAACGAAAGAAAATTTCTCAGTGACAACTAACAACGTGAAACATACCTTGAAATTGCCCGTGCAAATATTCGCAAAACTCAATTACTTTATGCTTCTTTCAGGAACAAAAAATAAAAATGGAAAAACTAAGAATTCCAGCTTGATACTATAAGATAGATGTGGGATCAATCTACGTGACAGGTTTAAGCAATTGACGGAAATACTGAGCCTGGAAAAGTACAACACAAACATGATATTAGTGAGAATTTTTTTATGAGCAACATGTAGAAGTTTTTCATAAATCACAAAATTGTTATTAGCAATATGTAGGAGTATTTCAAAATCAATTTATGAAAACAATCCACAAAAAATGCATGGATCAAATAAAATCATAGATAAGCAAACAAGTATAGCACTAACCTGGCAATCCTCCATAGGTTTAAAGCATGCTATCACTCTAACTATAATTGTTGGTTGTCCCGCAATCCCGTTCTCATATTTTAATGCCCGAAATCTTGTTTGACTGGCTGCTTGGCACACCATAACTTCTTTACACCCTTGTATAAACGACTCGGTTTAACTAAATATTGGACAAGACAGGTATCCTTAAGAGATAAAGGAACAAAGCAAAATTTAACAATTGGCTATAGATGCAACTTATACTTGAAAGGTACAAGAAATACAACAGAAACTAAGAAAGAGATTTTAAATTCGAACAATACCAGACTTCAATATGTTCTAGCTAATCCTATAGTAATCACAATAAAAGACAAACAAGTGATTGGATCCCATGGAAGGTTAAATAAAGAAGAAAACAAAGAGATACGGGAATTAGGGTTCAATAAACAGAGTAACTATTTAGAGAATAACCCTGCAATACAAAATCAAACGCGCAACCCTACAATTAACATCTACTGATGGACTCGACCAAGGCATATCTGTAATCCACTTTGTCAGCTTGCACTACTGTAACGTATAACCAAATTTCCTGCAAAAGACAGTAATAAAACGAATGAACTCTGTGAAGAAAAACACAAAAGTAAGCATAACATGCAAAGGAAGAACACGAACAATAAAACTATTGAAGAAAAACACAAAAGTAAGCATAGCATGCAAAGGAAGAACACGAACAATAAAACTAGTTTCCCATTAAAAATCAACAATAAGGGTAGCAAAACCAAGAAAGTAAAATGCTAAATCTGAGATAACTAAAGTTTCCATCTATATCTCCCAAAACACCATAAAAACTTTAGATTCACTATAATATAATTTTTGGTCTATTCCTCCATATTTTCAGCCGCAAATTGCAGGCTTGGAGTACATTAATGAGCAAAACAGATTCAGCAATTACAGCTTCCTTTCGGGTTTTTTTTTCTTTCTCATATGACACATGCATCAAACAAAAGCAAAAGCTAGTCTAGATACAAAAAGAACTTACTGCAGATTAAAGAGAGGGAAAAATGTGACAAAAATCAGAAAAAATAAGAGATCCCTAACCCTATCATATCATATAAGAAGAATATAAAGTCTGAAAACAAAATCTTTGGGGGGGAATTAAATTATTAAATAAATAAAAACATTTGATTGATCTCCTATGCTTTAGCTTAAAATAAAGACAGATCCACTAATTTAGTTTTTACATATATATGATGATTTTTCAGGATTTCAAAGATATGAAATTTACCCAGAAAACAAACAAAATAAATACGTAAAAGAAAAATGAAAATCATAAAACCGAGTTCAATCTACTATAAACTAAACTCATCAGCAAAAACAAGATTAATAAAAACATTCATAAATTGAAAACATTAAACGAATTCAATAACCAATTTTTCTCAGGAGCCAAACAGATAATAAACTCATCAAGCAGACAAGAAGTAATAGATAATTAAAAATAGATAAAACAAAGATATGTGAAGCGATATGAATTGACTTACAGTGAGATTCAAGCTAGATCAAGAGCGGAGAGTTTTGAGTTTGACACAAAGCAATTGAAGTGAACAGTTAGAAGGGAAAGCAAAAGAGGTGGCTAAAGAAGTAAATTAGTGTAAGGATGCTAAGATTATATAGACATTATGATGACCATTTTGCCCTTTGTTTTATGCACTGTTTTACTGTTTCGGTACGGTTTATAAATTCATCAAATGGTTAAATTAACACCATCTTTGTATAAAGAGGAAAACTTATCTAAGACCGTCCTTATATGACCATGTAGGAAATTCTTCAATATATTTCATTAAGGGTAATTCTGTCATTTGGTTGGATTGGGTGCTTGTGAGGGGTACAACCCTTTGGAGGGTTGCACCCCATCCCAAAGGGTGCCATATTGGCACCCTTCCATGCCTTATATAAGAAGGCTTTATATCCAAAACATAAAAAGAAAAAGATATCTGAATTTCTGGAAGAGACATTTTGTTTTCTTTGTTTTGGAGAGAGTTTCACCACATTTCCTAGTTCGAATACTTGTCAAGGAGTGCTCTTTGGACAAGAAGGAACCAAGTTATCCTGGGAGGACATTGGCCAATTGCGAATCCGTATAGCACCTGTGACGGGGCCAATAAGTTCTTAAGGACAGAGATATCTCGACTTGGATTGAATCTATAAACTTGATTTCCAGGTTTTGTTTTAAAGGTTTTTCTGTTTTTTAGGGTTTCTTGCATCTAAATCTACTTTTGTTGTTTGATCTGTTTGTTTGCATGTTTATATTACTGTTTAATGACACCAATTTCTCAACAATCTTAAGAACTTATTGTATCGTGTTATTAGATAGTAATTTGCATGTTAGGGTTTGAATATTTTCTGGGAAATACGAACTGTGCATGAAAAACCCTTAGGGCGTTCGAACGCCCGACGCACGCGAAGGCTAAAAATTTGAATTTTCGTAAGAACGTTCGAACGCGTCTTCAAACGCAACTCGAACGCAAGCCTTCTGCCTTAGAACGTTCGAACACGTCCTAAACGCAACTCAAACGTGAACTCTCTGAAATCATTCTGTTCGAACGCGTTCACGAACGCTATACGAACGTGAACTATCTGGAATCATACCGTTCGAACGCGTTATCAAACGCTACTCGAACGTGAACTATCTGGAAACACTTCGTTCGAACGCGTTATCAAACGCAACACGAACGCGCACACACTGGACAGTCTCGTTCGAACGTAGATACGAACGTGACACTAACGACTTTGTCCTGTAAGTATCATAAACTGCAAACTTTAATTAATATTAACTTGGTTAGTCATATACTGTAAACACATTAATCTTGGTAGTATAGATTTAAGTTATTATTAAGTTGTTCAATTATCACAAGCATACACATAGTGATAAAGTTGAAATTGATTGGTTGTTGCATAATTGGTTGAGAATTTAAAGTGTAATAATACACAAGTAATTACATCCAATCTTGATTGACATATATATCTACATTTATTATATATCACTTTGAACAAGGTCATTCGTTGATCGTTGTGCAATTTGTCTTTCGTAGACTAATTGACCCTGTTGATTTCCAGTTACATATGGCTAGCGGAAATATCACGGTACCGGTCTCTCACGGAGAAAAACCGGAGAAATTTGGTGGGGCAAATTTCAAACAATGGCAGAGCAAGATGCTGTTCTACCTGACAACTCTCCAGTTGGCAAAATTCATCAAAGATCCTCCGGGTCCTGTGGAGGGTGAATCCGAATTGGCCAAGGAAGAGCGAGAACAGACTTGGATGTCTGGAGACTTCCTATGCAAGAACTACCTTTTGGGTGGTCTTGACAATACCCTGTACAATGTGTACCAAGGCATGACTTCTGCGAAGATTCTCTGGGAATCTCTCGAGAAGAAGTATAAAACTGAAGATGCCGGACAAACGAAATTTGTCGTGGGTAGGTTCCTGGACTACAAGATGGTAGATTCAAGGACGGTGATGTCTCAGTTGGGTGAACTGCAATTGATCATTCATGAAATACTGGATGAGGGAATGAAACTTTGTGAGACGTTTCAAATTTCCGCCATAATTGAAAAGTTGCCTCCATCATGGAAGGACTTTAGGAGGTATCTGAAACACAAAAAGAAGCAGATGAGCCTTGAAGACCTCAGTGTTCGATTGAGAATCGAGGAGGACAACAGGATGTCCGAGAAGGCCAGCTACAAGACTCTGGAGTCCAAGGCCAACATCATTGAAGGTGTAAAGGGTAGCAAAAAGAGAAAGAACAGTGGAGCTGACTCTGGGAACAATAAGTTCAAGGGAAAATGCTACAACTGTGGAAAGAGCGGTCATATGTCAAAGGACTGCAGGAACAAGAAGTCTCAGGACAAGGGCAAGAAAAAGAAATATGAGGCCCATATTACTGAAGGCGAGCAGCTGACTGATGATATCTCAGAGATGGAACTATCAGCAGTGGTAACCGAAGCCAACATAGTTGGGAATCCGAGAGAATGGTGGGTAGACACTGGGGCTACTCGTCATATCTGTGCAGACAGTAAGATGTTTTCCATGTACCAGAAGGTCGATGGCGGTGATCATCTGACAATGGGAAACTCGTCTACCTCTCAGGTGGTTGGACAAGGCACAGTGGTTTTGAAGATGACATCCGGAAAGGAGCTAACATTGAAGAATGTACTGCACGTTCCATATATTCGTAAGAACTTGGTTTTAAGCTTGTATTTGTTTCTGACAAGTTTGTATTGACTAAGAATGATATGTATGTTGGAAAAGGATACCTAACTGAGGGCATTTTCAAGCTAAATGTAATGACTGTTAACCGTGCTATTAATAAAGCTAGTTCGTCTGCTTATATTATTGTGTCACAAAATGTATGGCATGGGAGGTTAGGACATGTTAATTATGATACCATGCGTAAATTAATTAACTTGGACCTCATACCTAAATTTGCAATTGATAGCCAACATAAGTGTGAAGCATGTGTTGAAGCAAAAATGCATCGCGCATCATTTCATTCTATAGAACGCAGTTCTAAACCGCTAGAACTTGTACATACCGATGTATGTGACTTGAATATTGTGCAAACAAGAGGCGGTAAAAAGTACTTTGTCACTTTTATCGATGACAACACAAGATTCTGTTATGTGTACTTGCTGAGAAGCAAAGCTGAAGCAATTGAGAGCTTCGTGCACTATAAGAACGAAGTTGAAAACCAACTTGGCCAGAAAATCAAAAGAATCAGGAGTGATAGAGGCGGTGAATACGTTTCACCATTCGGTGAATATTGTTCTGTGCACGGAATTATTCACGAAACCACTGCTCCTTACTCTCCTCAACAGAACAGAATTGCGGAGCGCAAAAACCGAACGTTGAAGGAAATGATGAATGCCATGTTGACAAGTTCGGGTCTACCCCAGAACTTGTGGGGGGAAGCCTTGCTTTCCGCGAACTACGTTCTGAACAAGCTTCCTCACAGAAGACTGGACAAGACACCATATGAATTGTGGAAAGGTTTCGTACCTTCCTACAAATACCTCAAAGTGTGGGGGTGTCTTGCCAAAGTAATGGTTCCTAAACCTAAGAAGGTTAGAATAGGACCCAAAACTGTTGACTGTGTATTCATTGGATATGCTCACAATAGTAGTGCGTATCGATTCTTGGTACACAAGTCGGAGATTCCTGACATCAATCCAAATATGATAATTGAGTCAAGGAATGCGATATTTTTTGAAGAGATGTTTCCTTGTAAGGAAAGACAAATAATTGGGTCTCTCAAAAGAACAGTTGATACTGTCAAGGACAGTGATCAAGTTGACCAAGAATCAGATCAACGTGTAAATGCTGAGACAATCGAGCCTAGACGTAGCAAAAGAGCTAGAACGTCTAAGTCGTTTGGTCCCGATTTTCTAACATACTTGTTAGAAAATGAGCCTCAAAGTTATAAAGAAGCTATGGCTTCTCCGGAGGCACCTCTTTGGAAAGAGGCTATTAACAGTGAGATTGATTCAATCCTACAGAACCATACTTGGGAGTTGGTTGATCTTCCGCCAGGTTGTAAGCCGCTGGGCTACAAATGGATATTCAAAATGAAGATGAAAACAGATGGATCAATAGATAAGTTTAAGGCAAGACTTGTCATAAAAGGTTATAGACAAAAAGAAGGCCTTGATTATTTTGACACATATTCACCAGTGACTCGCATCACATCGATAAGAATGCTCATAGCCATAACAGCTATATTTGGTCTTGAAATACATCAAATGGATGTAAAGACGGCATTCTTGAATGGTGATTTGGATGAAGAGATTTACATGGAACAACCAGAAGGGTTTAGTGTTCCTGGACAAGAACAGAAGGTGTGCAAACTTGTAAAATCCTTGTACGGATTAAAACAAGCACCGAAACAATGGCATGAGAAATTTGACAAAGAAATGTTGTCAAATGGGTTCAAAACCAATGAGTGTGATAAGTGTGTGTACACCAAAACAACTCAAAAAGGATATGTCATTGTGTGTCTCTATGTAGACGATATGCTGATAATTGGTAGTAATCATGAAATGATTCAGTTTACCAAAAACGTGTTATCCAGCAGATTTGATATGAAAGATATGGGGATAGCTGATGTGATCATAGGAATAAAGATTTCTAGGACATCAGACGGATATATATTATCACAGACTCATTATATTGAGAAGATACTCGATAAACATATCAAAGGGGATCTAAATGTGGCTAGAACCCCTGTAGACCTAACTCTTCATTTATCAAAGAATACTGGTTCAAGCATATCGCAACTAGAGTATTCGAGAATCATCTGAAGTCTGATGTATCTCACGAATTGCACACGACCTGATATCGCTCAAGCTGTGAATCGGCTTAGCAGATATACGAGCAATCCAGGACACAACCACTGGAAAGCCATAGTAAGAGTTTTGAGGTATCTGAGAGAAACTTCAAAATATGGGCTACATTACGAGAGATATCCTGTTGTACTAGAGGGTTACAGCGATGCTAACTGGATATCTGATACGGTGGATTCCAAATCCACGAGTGGATTTGTTTTCACACTTGGTAATGCAGCCGTGTCATGGAAATCCTCGAGGCAAACGTGTATTGCCCGGTCTACTATGGAATCAGAATTCATAGCGTTAGACAAAACTGCGGAAGAAGCAGAATGGCTTAGAAACTTCCTGGAGGATATTCCTAGTTGGCCCAAACCGGTACCGGCAATAAGCATACATTGTGACAGCCAATCGGCTATATGTAAGAAGTGAGGCCGCTTCCATGGGAACCTTTAAAGGCGGGTTACCCTAAAGTGCTTGATGAATCCAGAACCGTTGTTCAGGGCCAAAATGAACACAACCGTAGAACGGGAAAATGGTCGAATTAAAGCTGTGTGTTGGCAATTGTCTTGGTTTACACCAACGGCAGAACAGTTCAAGACTATGGGTCACTGGTTTGCCAAGTAAATCTGATTGTCACTCACTAGGAAAGGTTCAAGGCGAAAGCTACCTATTTCGATGCAGCTTTAGTTCATGATAACTCTCTCAAGTGTCTCCATGAATATTTGAAGAATTGTGGGGGATTGTAGGAAATTCTTCAATATATTTCATTAAGGGTAATTATGTCATTTGGTTGGATTGGGTGCTTGTGAGGGGTACAACCCTTTGGAGGGTTGCACCCCATCCCAAAGGGTGCCATATTGGCACCCTTCCATGCCTTATATAAGAAGGCTTTATATCCAAAACATAAAAAGAAAAAGATATCCGAATTTCTGGAAGAGACATTTTGTTTTCTTTGTTTTGGAGAGAGTTTCACCACATTTCCTAGTTCGAATACTTGTCAAGGAGTGCTCTTTGGACAAGAAGGAACCAAGTTATCCTGGGAGGACATTGGCCAATTGCGAATCCGTATAGCACCTGTGACGGGGCCAATAAGTTCTTAAGGACAGAGATATCTCGACTTGGATTGAATCTATAAACTTGATTTCCAGGTTTTGTTTTAAAGGTTTTTCTGTTTTTAGGGTTTCTTGCATCCAGATCTACTTTTGTTGTTTGATCTGTTTGTTTGCATGTTTATATTAATGTTTAATGACACCAATTTCTCAACAGACCATCCAATCAATAAACGATATATGTTCCAGTTATTTTAAAAATGATCAATCAAAACAGAGAGAGAGAAAAATAAGTGGAAAACGTGTCAATAATTGATTAAATAGTCCTATAAGAACCGTCCCTATATAAATTTTTCTCATGTTTAAATCATTACCACTTACCATCATATAATAAACAATCGCTTGGGCACCGGTCAAGTTGGGCGAGGCTGGTTGAAATCTAACTCGGCCATTGAAAAGTGTAACCCAATTTAATCTAATTAAGCTCAGGTTAGATTGGGTCAGGTTGAAAGGGTTCGGCTTAAATAGAAGATATCCATGGTTGGCTTTGAGATTTAGATAGCCTAGGCGAAATCTTGAAATTAGGTCATTTGTTTAAAGGTAAAAAAAATGCGTTTTCTTTTAAGGAAATTATCAAAAAAAAATTCATTTTTATAAATAACGTAAATATCGTTTATCATGAAAATTTTGAATTTGTTCTCTTTTTCATCTGAATTTCAAATGTGTTCACTTGTTCACTTTTATGAGGTGGAAAACATATAATTTTCCTTAAATCAAATGGATAATTTGTAAAAAATTTCATTTAATTAAGTAGAAAAGTGAACGATTTTCAAACTGGAGGAGATAAAAGAACAAATTCAAAGTTTTCACGGTTAACGATAGTTATGTTATTTATTAGGTGGGAAAATGATAATTACAATTTTTTATTTCACAATTTGCATATATAGAATATAGAATAATGAACATGGGTAAACTTTCACAGTTGAAGTCAAAACGTTGCATCCCAATATGTCTGGGACGTGATCGGCAGAAGTAGCATGACCGTCTCCTAAACCTCAAACATGAAAATGTAAAACATGAAATGACATGTATAATGACTTGTAAAATTCATATATAGTCTTGCATATCACATATGAACTTACATGCATCAAATGATTTCTACTGACACTAGTACTTGGCCCCAGGGCCTACAACCAAATACACGTATGTGGACCTTTAACACGCATGACTCTATGACCGCAGTTGGTGTCTATCTCATTCAAACTAAACAATCTGACATGAAAGAGCCTCACCAAGAGGTTACCAAAGGAACATGCATCCAAAAACTGAGAGAGTCGGGGGATGAGGTAAGTCATATGAATGACTTAGTGAGTGAATGCTGAATAAATGATCGAGAAAATAAATCCATATGAATAATAATATAACTGGCAAACCGGAAAATTTATGTTCTGCTAAAATCCTAAAGTTTAAAGTACAATACATAGTCATGAAATTCACACCAGCTTCCTAACCTGAGGGCGTGAAATCTACATAGCGAGACTTAGCACAGTGTAAATAGGGAAAGTGAACATGAAAGTGAATAGGCCTAAGAGGGTTATGAAAACCATTATGTAACATGAGCAAGCTCAAACTTCTAAACATAAGGGAGTGACCGGCGTAACGAGTATAACGCAAGCGCACGTATCGTTCAAGTAGGATAAAAATATCGATCCCACGAGGACTTAATTTCTACTATTGTTATTAATTATTGATATTATTTATTTACAGGTATCTAATTAAAGGGAGAAGGGATTGATTGCTTTTGGTTTGTTGAATGTGGATTTGCTAAATAAATAAATAAAGATAAAAGAAAATACAAAGGAAAAATAAACAAAAGACACAACAATCTAGGGTTGTGATTCCACACAATATTATTCTAATGATGGATTGATTCTTTTATATATGTGTAATAAATTAGTTTGCTAACCTGGAACACGAAAATATGCAAAAGCCTATGTCGATGGTCAGATGCAAATACCCAGTATAATCCAATTAAACTATATGTCTATGTCAACCAAATTACGTGGATTCATTAAGTTCAAGTTCCAATAGTGGCTACCGCCGCCCGACAGGTATATGTCTATCCTGTAAGGAAATCTATTAAAGGGTTATCTATCCTCAAGGAAGATCGTGAGCTATTGAATCTAAGGCTGAAACCTAAAATCCATTTTCCAAGTTCATTTTAAGTTTACCACGTCAATCTTATTGGTGATCAGACAACAAGAAGAATTAAGCTTAAGATTCAATAAATAAACTAAAGAATTACCCAATATATAATTAAATCAATCATTAAGCATGTAAATATTGTGTTTCATCACTTCCCTAGAAAAAAAAATGATAGGGGTTGGGGATCCACCTTTACTATTTCTAATTTAGAAATCTCTCTTACTATAATATAGAATTTATCAGTAATATTACTAACCAGCCATATAGAAGGTATCCTCATTAAGTCAGATTTTAATTAAGTCCGACCGACCATAAAGACGGTATCATTATTTATCCATAAACCAACTGTATAGACGGTAATCATCTGTCACATAAAGACCGGTCATATAGGTGGTGTCACATTATGTCAAATAAATAAAACCAGCCATTAAGGCGGTATAACCTTTTATGTTAAATTATAATTTTCATATTGTAAATAATGGAGATTAATCTAAACTAAAATAATAAAAGCTTCACCATTCCCCCAGCAGAAAATTAACTACAAAACATAAAAGAAAATAAACTACTACTATTACTGAAAATAAAAATGCATAAATTAAATACAAAAAGATGCAATCCTTAAATTCCTTACAAAAACCTAAGGAAAACATGAGAATTACAAATGAAATGGCTTGGTATTTATAGGAAAAACTAAGGCTTCCACCAATTTCTCCACCATTGCTCCACCAAATACTCCACAAAATCCTCCACTAAACACTCCACCAAACATGCCACAAGACACTCCACCAAACATGCAAGCATGTTTTGTGGAATTTTGACAATTAGAAATTGTCATTTTCCATTTTTTTATTTTTTTGATAATGACTTTAGTAATTGCACAAAATATATTGAATTATTCATTAATTTCGGTCTTGAAATATTCGGAATTCGAAAATATTTAAACTTTCAAAGTTGTAGAACTTTGCGTCTTCTTTAATCTTCAACTTGAATCAGCTCAATCGGATATCGGATGAAAAAGTTATGGCCAAGATACCAAACCTGCGTAAAATTAGAATTTAGGACTGTACTTCGTGATGCGTACAGTAAATTTTTGTTTTTAACCATTTTCCTCCGAATTTCATCGTTTTAGCCCCGAGTTGATTCCATTAAGTCCCAATATTATTTTTATCTGTAAAATAAATAAAAACACATCAAAACGTTCATAAAACTCGAGAAACTATAAAAAATATTATGTTAAATGAGTTGGAAATAGTGATATAATTACCACTCATCAGGGAGCGACAATCCATTGGCTTTTGAAAACATTTAATACTTGTATAAATCAATTTAATAGAAGGTCATAAACATATGGCCTTTAAACATATAAATTATTGGGGCGGATGTGGGACCCCTAGGGTCGGATCGGTGTCCCGCGTAGCGAAAATGGGTCTAACCCATGGATATCAGGTATTGGTGTATTTTAAAATATTTTTAATGGGATATTATATTCCATTATTAGTGTATAGGGAAAAACAGAGACCAAATTGGAGTCCAAAAATTTTCGGAACGGAGAAAATGAAGTTTCAGCTCTCATAGACAGTAGCGGTCGGCGTGTCGCGATGCTTGGGCTTGGGAGTCGCTGTAGGAAACGCTTTCCTTGCGTAGCGGAAGCACGTTAGGCACACGGATCGAACTTGAAATTTTTTTCCGCCCTTCCCTTGGAGTGGTCGAATGCAACCAGTACCACCACTGAATTTTTTTTCTATTTTAGATAAAATTCTTGTCCCAAACCAGCCCCGAAATAATCCCTGAACAACCACATAAAAACTGGACTATTTTGGACTCGATTTGTGCTCAGCGTACTGCCGAAACAGCCCCTGAAATGCGTGGACAGTGGCTGTGTTTCAGTTCTGATTTTTCACTTGAAAACAGTCACAACACAGCTCCAAAAAACCCATATATGTTTACCAATAATTCTGGATTAAAATGAAATCAAATCGAGTCCGTTTTACCAAATAAGAGGGTAAAAACTCACAATATTAATCCCTAAATGTTTGGTTCAAGAAAAAATGGAGAATATGAGTTTTGGTTCAACACCACACGGTCTTTCGAGCTATATTTTGTTACCAACGGAAACTAGTATGGACTAAACTCAAAATATTAATCCTTAAACATTTTAGAGATTAGAATCACACAACAACTTTTGCTCTTTTGTTTTTATTTTCTTTTGTTCTTCTTTTCTTTTCCCAACACTTGAGAGAGTTTGAAGAAAAATAGAGGTGGCTAGGTTTGGAATGAAAGACTTAAGCAAAAAAGAAAAAGAAAATTCTTTTTATACTGAGGGTAATTGTTTCCAAAATAAAGAAAACCTTTCCCCTTTCCACTTGCACAATTCGGCCATAACATAAGGAAAATAAAAAAAAAAAAAAAAAAAAAGGTTGTAACAAATAAATCTAATAATAAATGCCATCACCATGACAAAATATGTTACAAAAATAAATATTCAATTAATCTTTTGAAAATATAACTTCCAAAAGTAACCTAGGGTTTCCAAAACCCAATTCCAATAATGGCCTTATTAAATTATATCAAATAAAAGTTAATTTTATTCATTTAATAATTATCATATAATTATTAAAAAAAATATTCATTAACTTTAATATATAGTTTCATGTGTGACAAAATGATATTATTAATCATATTACTAATATATATATATATATATTTATATATGAGTATATAATTAGACTATCCAATTATACTAAGTCAACTACAGTATATTGAGCTAGCAT
Organism: Zanthoxylum bungeanum; assembly: GCA_019454045.1. Lineage (NCBI taxonomy): Eukaryota > Viridiplantae > Streptophyta > Magnoliopsida > Sapindales > Rutaceae > Zanthoxylum > Zanthoxylum bungeanum. The sequence continues at coordinate 54,641 of SKCR01038823.1, read as the reverse complement.
ATGGACCAAATGGACCTACGGTTCCGGGCTCCAATAATCATGAAAAATATTAATTAAGCTCTTAATTAAATATTTTGAATTATTAACTCAGGGTTATTCCACTAAAAACCTGAAGTTGCACTCTCGCTGCCACATATAGTATATTAAGCCGAAACAAATCGGTGTTGATCGATATAGTCACTACATACAGATTAACCATTCACGAAAATCTCGTAATTAGAGCTGTTATAATGTCTGTTATACCCATATAATTATTTTTATTTTGAGTACCATTGATTCTCTAATGAAAGATTTATTCATAACCATTATAAAATTTAATTTTTCTATTCGTAATAGAAAGACTTGAGCGCTCTAACCATTCAAGTACCGAATCAACCCTTAAGGAAGATCCTCATCTACTTCTCGCAAGAAGGAGTGAACTCCATATCTATATAAAACGTCCCCAGCTACACACCATACCATGCCCCCCAGTACGTAGCTATTGGTCGAGACTGCTATACCAACCTTACCTTTGTAAATCAAAGGACATAGCCTTTCATATAGGAGTTCATAGTACACTCAGGATTAAGATCAATCCATATATGACCATCTAGTAGATCGAAATGAATTTCTTTATTTAACAGATATTATAAGAAAGTCTATTCTATCTGGACCCAGTCCTATATGATCACATCATACGAGGTGTTTCCATTCTCATGTCTCCACATGGACGATCCCAGATCAAGGTCGCCATATAAATATAGAATAGTCTGCAGCTATAGATTAACCATAAACAAAGTACCCGCTTTATTTGCTCTATATGGACTATTTTAGATTACTAACTTCATACTTAAGTCCACTTGTGTATGACACTCATACACTATGCGAAATTTAAACAAACACTTTGATAAATGAATAATGCATCATTTTATTTCATAACATATAAAATCGTTTACATTACATGAAGCTCTAGGGCACATATCCCAATAATATCCCAATTGCACTAGAGCAAATGGGACATGTCACGTAATTCTAGATCATCTAGGCGATCTTCAAATGGGACATGTCACGTAATTCTAGACCATCTAGACAACCTTCAAACACTTTAGCCGACAAGGTCTTTCTAAACGGATCAACCAAGTTCTCTGCGTATGCAATCTTTGTGACATAAACGTCTTCTTTTTGCACTATCTCCCTGATGAGATGATATTTCCTCTCTATATGTTTTCCCCTCATGTGGCTTCTTGGTTCTTTTGAATTTTCCACTGCACCACTATTATCGTAATAAAGTGTGAGTGGTTTATCCATATCTAGAAAAACTTTCAGATCTCCCAAGAATTTACGGAGACAGACTGTCGCCTTAACTGCTTCACAAGCAACTACATACTCAGCCTTCTTGGTGAAGTCGACAATGCAAGATTGTTTTATACTCCGCCATACTATAGCCTCACCACCTAGGGTGAATACTGATCCAGATATTGATTTCCTAGAATCTACATCCGTCTGAAAATCAAAGTCAGTATATCCCCCTAAGATCATATCCTCACCGAAATATATAAACATATAATCTATCGTTCTCTTAAGATACTTGAGAATGTGTTTCAGAGCCACCCAGTGATCCAATCCTCAGTTCGACTGAAACCTACTGACTACTCCCACTCTAAAAAAAATGTATGGTCTCGTACATAGCATAACATACATGAGACTACCAACTAGTAAGGCATATGAGATATTTCTCATTTACTTAACATATTGAGGTGTCTTAGGAGACTGTTCATTTGATAAGTGAATTCCATGTCGATAAGGCAAAATCCCTTTCTTGGAATTATGCATCCCAAATCGCACAAGGATCTTATCGATATAGGATGCCTGAGAAATAGCTAATAGTCATTTCTTGCAATCCCAAAGTATCTGAATCTCAAGAACATAAATGGCCTCTCCCAAATCTTTTATTTGGAATTGGTTAGCTGGCCAGGTTTTCACTTCTGATAATATCTTTACATCATTCCCAATAAGTAAAATATCATCGACGTATAAAATAAGAAAAACCATATTCCCATCAATGAAGCATTTGTATACACAAGGCTTATCAAAATTCAGCTCAAAGTCATGAGACTTGATCGTGGTATCAAATCTTATATTACATGATCAAGATGTCTGTTTGAGTCCATAAATGGACCTTTGCAGCTTGCAAATTTTTTGCTCTTGACCTTGGTCTATAAACCCCTCTGGTTGTACCATATAGATACACTCATCAAGATTGTCATTCAAGAATGCAGTCTTGGCGTCCATTTGCCAAATCTCATAGTCATAATATACGGTAATGGACAAAAGAGTACGGATGGATTTGAGCATGGCTACTAGCGAGAAAGTTTCCTCATAGTCAACTCCTACTTTCTGGGTATAATCCTTGGCCATTAGTCTAGCCTTGAAGGCTATACCTTCCCATATGCTCCCATATTTCTCTTGTAGATCCACATGCAACCTATAGGTTTTACCCCATCAGATTGGTCTACAAGTTCCTAGACTGAGTTGAAGTACATAAAATTCATCTCTAGTTTGATGGCTTTGAGTCATTCCTCTTTATCAGAATCATTCATTGTACTATGATAGGTCAATAGATTATCTATACCATCGCTGGATGCAACAAATTATATCTCTCTAACTCTTAGATAGCGATCAGGTTATCGTACAATCCTCCCACTACGTCTAAGTTACAGATCATTTTGATAAATTAGTATCTGGCGCTCAGATGTCGAAGGTTCTATGTGTTTGTCAATTATCGTTGACGATGATGTGCTGGTCGAACCAACAAGTAACTCCTCGAGTAACATTTTACTTCGAGTTTTGAACTTCCTCATATAGTCTTCCTCCAGAAACATAGCATTTTAACACCAACATTAACATATGTTATACAACAAACATACATGTATTCTAAATATATATATACATTTCTTTGAATCAAAACATAAACCACAATAGAATTTCATGATAAAGTGACTCATGAACAATTCTAGGTCACTCAAAGGTGGTCAAGTGATTCTAGAACAGTAGCCATAGCTCCAAGCTATCATCTAGAGTTCAAAATTCTAATTTTATGTTTCATGTCCAACAAGAACATTTTGACCCAATTACAAGTATATTGGGTTTATACTTTCAAAGCATCCATATACAATTAATTAGCCTAATTTCAATATCAAGCTATGTTATTATGTCCAATACATAATTTATCATTGTATGTCTTACTAATGATAACTCACGAATGAAAACGCAGCTTTGGAGAAGATCAAACTTACCTAATAAGCTTGATTCCAAGATCTAATATTCTCCTTGTTGAAATGTTGTAGAGAACTTCCAAAGTTTCTCAAAACACTTCTTTTACTTAGGCTAATATCTCTAAGTCTTGCTTGTTTTAGTTTTCTCAAGTTTGATTAAAAATTTGCTCAAACAAGTCTTTTATAGCAAAAATTATGTAATTTTTAATTAATAAAAGTTCTAATCAATTTTTATGTGGCCTTAATCCAATTTGACCAAATATGTATAATTATGTGTGTCTAATCACCTTTGTCTACCACTTTGATTTAATCCAATTAAATCAAGATAAAGTTTAATTAATGGATTAGTTGTATGTCTACCACTTTAATTTAATCCAATTAAATCAAGACAAATACACATATTATTACATATTATAATTACCAAAATATCCTCCACTGATAGAGATATTTATGAAATAATAACATAGCTCTTGTGTGATTTTGGATTAATCCAATTGAGTCAAAGTAAATAATTAATATTATCCAATAACACTTAATTATTTTTGTGGATAATTATAATATCAAATATTATTTATTATCAAAAATTATCGGTTACTCAAGTGCTCAACGAGTAACTTCATATTGTGGGACTCTTTAAGTCCAGACATGTTCGTTATATAAGTCTAGCTTATCTATACGTAATTCGGCCACCTCTGAATTTGCGAAGAACACGAACGAACTTTCTGAACTATACAATTCGAGGTCATCACATATGTTTAATCATCCCTCTGTCTTAGGTTATCCAAATTGTGCTTAGGAAATATAGATTACACAGTCAAGTTTTCAAGGCGCACATCTCATGTCGGCATGTCCACTATTCTTTACAACTAATCAGAATATCATTTCTAATATATGCGATCCACCATAGGTGATCGGCTTTCGCCAAAGTCTTAAGAATCGTGACTTATGTATATGGATATCTAAACCCATTATGGTACACATATGGGCTAACGGGTCATATCTTGATACGCACTTGCTTAATGAGTACATCGGTCCACACCCAACGAATATCTAGCGGTCAGACCATGAAAGGTCTCTAATATATATGGCATCAAAGTGTAGAGGATCACAAAAAAAAAAAAAAATCAATGACATCTTATAGTCAAAAGATCACATATACTACTTGACTCGAGAAGATTAATATTGACGGTGGTGTAAACTTCCAACTATTACGAATCACATGTGAGTCATTCAATATTCGCTCCAATGAATACCCACATGTCTATACGAGCTTCTCTTGCTCATAGTAAATCGGGTTAAACAATTGAAACTCCAATTCCAATATACAACATGTGCTAGTCTTCTAGATTATATGAATTCGAATATATTTCAAAACCAACGGCTATGAATATTTATTTAAGAATAAATTAGAATAGTAATATTATCCAAATATCGGACCACCCAATGTCCAGTATTACTACATGACTATTCTAAGGTCGATGTCATTATCAGCATATATATATATATATATATATAATATATATATATATATATATATATATATATATATATATATATCAATCTAATATGCATAATGACATTATCATTAATAAGTTTTGAAATGAAAATATTTTTACTTTATTAATAAATAATAAAATACATTATACAATATATTATTTGGATTGGCGTTCCAAGCACCAACTCCAAAAAACTCCCACTTGCTTATTACCAATCTGGATGGTACCGAAGTCCTATCTCCTCCACATGTTTATCGAATAACTTAGGAGGTAAGACCTTAGTATGTGGGTCTGCTATGTTGTCTTGTCCTTGAACCTTCAAGATCACTATGTCTTTTCGTTCAATAATCTCTCTACTCACGTGGTATTTCCTTTCCATGTATTTAGACTTGGAATGTGCTCTCGACTCCTTAGCCTGTGTAATGGCTATTATCACATATAATGGGATCAGATCCTCAATACTAGGCATAATGTCAATTTCTATGATAAAATTTCTAATCCAAACTGCTTCTTTAGTAGTTTCTGAAGCCATATAAATTCCGTTTTAATCGTGGAATCAGGTGTTGAGCCTTGCTTTTAACATCGCCAACTAACCACATTGTCACTAAGGGTAAATATGTATCCGTATGTAGAATTTCTATCATCAGAATCTCTCTGGAAGTCAGAGTATGTATAGTCATTAACTTGTAGCTCATCTTCTCCATATATGAGAAACTTATCCTTATTACTCTTAAGATATTTCAGGATATGTTTCACAGCTATCCAATGATCATTATCTAATCATATTGATATCGGGTAGTCACATTGACACCAAAAATGATGTCAGGTCTCATACATAACATAGCATAGTATACATAATACTTCCAATATAAGAAACATATGGAAAGTTACATTCTAACTCTCTCTTCCTCACTCTGAGGTGCCATTTTCTTCGAAAAATGTATGTCGTATCGAAAAGGTATATTTACTGCCTTGCAGTAGGTAAATTATACTTTTTAAATATTTTATCTATGTACGTGGATTGGGACAACCCTATAAGTTTCCTAATTCTATCCAGGTAAAGCCTTATACCCAATATATAGGAAGTTTCATCCATATCTTTCATGGAGAATTTCTGCAAAGGTAGGGTTTCATATTTTGCATCAATCCTATATCATTCTCAATGATAAAAATATCGTCTACATAGAATACAAGGAATACTATCATGCTCCCACCAACTTTCTTATAAACACACAGTTCTTCCTCAATCTTGATGAATCCAGATAATCTAATTATCTCATCAAAATGAAGATTCCAGCTTCGGGATGCCTGTTTAAGTCCATAAATAGACTTCTTGAACTTGCAAAGCAAGTTTGAAGTCTCACTGGATACGAAACCTTCTAGTTGCTCCATCTCTCTATATATATATATCTTCCTTAAAGAATCCATTTAGGAATGCAGTTTTCATAGCCATATTTCATATCTCATAATCGTGATATGCAGCAATAGCTAAAAGAATCCTAAGGGATTTTAGCATGGCTACTGGTAAAAAGTTTCCTCATAGTCAATCCCAGGACGTTGAGTAAAACCTTTCACTACCAATCGGGCCTTAAGGGTTTCCACATTTCCATCGGGTCTTCGATTCATTTTATAAATCATTTACAACCAATAGGTTTAACTCATTCAGGAAGTTCAACCATGTCCCAGACGTGATTGTCATGCATAGAATCCATCTTGGACTTCATGCTTTCCTGCCATTTTCCTGAATTGATATCCAATATCGCCTGTATATACGTAGTCTGATTCGTTTTCTCCAAGAGAATAACATCAAGACTTGCATCATATGTTAAAAACAGTCTCTCTTGAGGCCTTGATATTCTACTCGACTTACGTAGAACCTTTGTTGTAGATCCTTCACCTAGTTGGATCTCTGGTTCTATCTCAGGTTCCTCAATTTTGGGATCAAACTCATCGAGTTAAATATTTCTACAATTCTCACTTTCTCTCAAAAATTCATTTTCAAGAAAAGTGGCAAAACGAGCAACAAATATATTTTGTTGCTCAGAATCGTAAAATTGATATCCTAAAGAATTTTCAGGATATCCATCGAACCTATATTTATACCCCATGGGTGCTAGTTTATCTAGCTGCATAACTTTAACGTATGCAGGACAACCCAAAATCTTTAAATATCTAAGATTTGGATTTCTATCGTACCATATCTGATATGAGGTCATAGAAACACCTTTCGATAGAACTCTATTGGATATATGAGTAGCTGTAAGTAAAACATAACCCTAAAGGTAATATGGAAGATTTGTATAGCTCATCATATATCGCACCATATGCAATAAAGTACGTTTCTCCGCTCAGACACACCATTGTGTTGAGGAGTTCCCGATGGGCTATATTGGGTAAGAATCTCATTCTCTCTTAAATAACTTATGAATTCGTCGCTCATAAATTCACCACCTCGATCTGATTGAATGCACTTGATGAATTTACCGGTTTATTTTTCTACTTCGTTTTGGAATATTTTAAACTTTTCAGATATTTATGATTTATGTCTCATTAAAGACATATCCATATTTTGACTTATCATCAGTGAAAGTCATGAAGTAAGTTGAACCATCATGAGCAACATGATTTAATGGACCACACACATCAATGTGTATTATCTCCAATAAATCTTCAGCACGACGTCCAACACCAAGAAATGAGGACTTTGTCATTTTCCCTTGAATACATGACTCACAAATCGGATAAGGATCTAAGGTAAGATCTTCAATCAAACCATCATTAACCAATTTTGATAGGCGTCTAACACCGATATGGCCCAATCTCATATGTCATAATTCAGTATTATTTAATTCAGATCTTTTACTTGTATTTTCCTTTACATTAAAGACATCTCGATACGTTTCCAAAACATAATGGTCGTTAGATAAAGAACATTCACATATCAAATAGTTGTATTTATCATATAAATATAATGCACTATCTTTAATGTTTATTTTATATTCCTCTTTATCCGATATCGGTAATGATATTTTATGTCTGATAAGAGAGAGAACATAATAATGGTCATGTAAAGTTAATTTTCATCCATTAAGGAGATCTAGAACAATTGTCCCTATGGCCTTTACATATAATGTCTCATCATTGTCAACTCTAAGCTGGATCTCCCCTATGTTAAGCCTTCTTTTAACTCTCATGGATTACATGGAGTTGCAAATATGAGTGGGGCTATCGGTGTCTAACACTTAACCACTATTTGCATCTAAGACTAATGAGATGTCAATAATATGAAAAATACAAAGCGTATCTGAGGTTCCTACTTTTCCTTTAATCTCTGGACAATCTTTCTTCCAGTGTATAGACTTCTTGTAGTGTAGACATGCATCACGAGTGTAGGACACATATGTTGGACGACGTTGTTTCGAGCTTGCGGCCCGGTTGGGAGTACGGAGTATCCCGCGGGGGACTAAACCGGAGAAATAACATGGATTCGCCACACGGTGTGAACTGGGAAAATGATTTAAGGCCGCACTCACCCCTCGCAAGGGAAGACCTCAAACCGTTGGGTTCGGAATGGTCCCTTACTCATGCCACTTGTAATGAAATGATTTGTGCAATAATTTAATCGAATCTACGCAACATATTTCCAAGAATATTCTATTTCTAAGCTCACATGCATAAGTACAAGGCTCATATCTAAGTTTGCATATAACCTATGTCCGAATTTGCATGCATAAAGGTAAATTGAAGCATGGCAAACATACAACTTCATAAGCACACCATATTCATGGATACGGAAACGCAAATGGTAATTGTACAAATAGGCATAAAAGTGAATCGAAATAATGGCAAGCATATAATTTCATAAGCACATCGTACTTATACATGTGGGAAATAAATGGCAATTACACAATCATGCGTGATAAAGAGAAGCAATTAGGTACATAATACAAAGAGATAACTAGTGAGGCAATCATGCATGAAATGTGATGAAAAGGACTCAGTTCAGTGTATGTGCGTTCGTGTAGCGTTGGTAAATGCGTTCGAACGGTAAACAGAAGGTTCGCGTTTGTATAGCGTTTGATAACGCGTTCGAATGGGATAAGACCCGATGAAACAAAATACATGCGCGTTCGAGTAGCGTTCGTAAACGCGTTCGAAAGGGAAACAGAAGGTTCGCATTCGTATAACGTTCGAGAACGTGTTCGAACGGGACATGAGCTGATGCATGATAGACGACGCAAACACATACACAGATGCACAATGTAGGACCCCGAGTGCCCGATTGAACTCATTCCCATTCAATCAAGTATACCTCGTCCGGCGTGGCAAAACATCGTGGTAAAGGTAACATTTATGCATTTTCCCTCGAATATATGACCTTTAATCCACCATAGTTAGCCCATGCGCACTAGAATGCAATACATGCGTAAATAGAACAATGACATGCAAAAGGTCAATGACATAACAAGAGGCGCGGCAAAACATCATGGTAAATGTAGCCCTTTAGGCATTTTCCCTCGAATAGAGGACCTTTAATCCACCTTAGTTAGCCCATGCGCATTACATTACAATGCATAAAAATGAATGAGATAATAATGTGGACTTCCGTATATTCGACTAAACGTATCTCACATTCAATCAAACACACTTCGTCCGGCGCGGCAAAGTATTGTCGTAAAGGTAGCCTTTTGGACTTTTCTCCCCTCAAATTGAGAACCTTTAGACTAACATACTAAGCCAATGCGCATTACATCACAATGCATAGAAAATAAAGACAACAATATAGGACTTCGCATATTCGATTAAACATCTATCACATTCAATCAAACATATTTTGTCCGGCGAGACAAAGTATTGTCGTAAATGTAGTCTTTTAGACTTTTTCTTCCCTCAAATAGAGAACCTTTAGACCAACATACTAAGCCCATGCGCATCACATCATCAATACACAAACAAATACGTACGGAAAGTAAAAGATGGAATATAAAATACGGATAATAAACAAACAAGATAAAACAAAGTGAAATATGTGTCGTTTGCTCAAGTGGTACGTGGAGTTGTATCCCAAGTACAGACCGCACTACCGTCCATTCGGATTCGGCTACGGAATTTACATCTGGGTTTTCATCCGATATACCACAAGAGGTGACACATTTTCCCATCCATTCAAAGGCCACAACATGCATCCACAAACGACTCTCATGCGAAGAAAATAAATAAAACAATTAAAAGACGAATGAAAATAAATAAGAAAAGTGACATCAGGTCTAACCTTTTAAAATCGTCTCTCGAAAGTGCGTTACACGGCCGTCGGAAGGGTTGATGCTCCGTAACTCCTCCGGTTCACTGGTTCAATGTTTTCCGTCGTTGTTTCGTTGTTCGGGTTGCTGTTTTCACTCCATTTTGCTACTATTTTCGTTGTATTTTCTGTAGAAAAATAAACTCATGTTTTGGTCTCGGTTTTGTGATGAGCGAAAAATATATCAATATTTACCGCCCCTTTAACTTAATATTTTGTTTAGTTTCTCGGGTTTGATGAACGTTTTGATGTGTTTTAGTTTATTTTGCAGATAAAATAATATCGGGTCTCAATGAAATCATTTAGGATGAAATATGGGTCAAATAAGGGCAATTATTTGACTTGATATATTAATTTGGGAGATTTGAAACTTGAAAGGGCGTTTTGACGAAGTGCAGTTTTGGGAATTCCAATTTTACGCATCTGTCGTATTTTGGGCATAACTTTTTACTCAGATATCGGATTGAGCTGATTTAAGTGCAAGATTAAATAAGGCTCAAAGATCTACAACTTTGAAAGAGAAAATAGTTTCTAATTCTGAATATTTCATGACCTAAATTGATGAACCATCCAGAAGTGTGTGATGTGTAATTATTAAAGTCATTATCAATCATTTTCAAAGAAAAATATAAATTAATAAATAATTAATAAAAATTATCAAATCAACACCAAACAAGATAAGCAATTAGTGGAGCAATTATGGATTTGGTGGAGTAATTAGTGGAGAAATTAATAATGGATTTGGTGGAGAATTTGATGGATGATTTGATATAGGCAAAATTTTGCCTATAAATACCAAGCCATTTCATTTGTAAAATTCATACTTTCTTCTTTGAAATTCTTAATGAATAAATAAGAAGATTGTATCTTGTTTGTTTATTTACAGCTTCCAGTAATTAATTTCCGCTTTCGCACTTTCTTTTCTTTACTTTTCAGTTTTTACTTTCCGCAATTTACTTTTACGCACAAACCTTTTCTTTCTTTACTTTTGCAGTTTTTATTTTTCAAGCAATGAGGAGGTAACTCCCCTTTGCTGGGGTAAAAGGTAAAGCTTTTATTATTGCTATCTAGATTAATCTCCCTTAAATATAAAATATAACTATTTAAAATCTGACTTAATGAGGATACCGCTATATTGGCCGATTGGAAATTAATTATAAATTGGTTTTAACCTGACTAAGTATGGATACCGCCTGGTTGGTCGGTTGGTAATTAATTATTAATTTGACTTAATCAGGATACCGCCTATATGGCTGGTTGGTAATTATCACGCAAAGTTAATATATTATATTAAGAGAGATATCTAAAATAGTAGTAATAAAAGTTGATCCTCTAACCCCAGCATTTTCTTTTATTGTACTTTTACTTTATTTAATTTCAGTAATTTACTTTTCAGCAATTTACTTTCAGTAATTTACTTTTATTTTTTTTTTACTTTTTACTTTTTACTTTTTACTTTTTACTTTTTACTTTTTTTTTTACTTTTCAGCAATTTACTTTTCAGTATTTAATTTTCAGAATTTACTTTATGTCTTTTATTTTATTTAAATTTTTACTACCCGTAAATATGTGTCGTAACTAAGCCAGTTATCTGGGGTTGTGATGAAATCCAATATCACCGGTTTATAAGGGGTTAAATTATAGTTTGGGTAATATAAAGGTTTATTTATTGAGTCTTAATCTTAATGCTTTTTATTAACTGGCCATTAATAAAATTGAACTGGTAAACTTAAAATGAACTAGACTTAGAGATTTTAAGTTTAAGACCTTAGACTCAATAGCCCACGATCTTCCTTGAGGATAGATAACCCTTTAATAGATTTCCTTACAGGATAGGAATATACCTGTCGGGCGGGGGTAACCATAATTGGAACTTAATCTTAATGAATCCAGGTAATTTGGTTGACATAGACATATGGTTCAATTGGGTTAAACTGGGTATTTGTGTCTGACCATCGACAGAGGCTCACACATAATTTAGTTTTCCAGGTTAATAAATCAATATATTACCCAACTTTAAGATAACCGCTTTATCTTTAAAATGATATTGGAAGAAATCACAACCCTAGATAGTTTTTAATATTGAATTTTCTTAAAACCTATTTTCGACAATTTTATTTACTTGCTTTTAAACTTAGAATCGTCACCATTTCAAATCAATCAATCAACCTGTTAGATATTAGTAATCATTTGACCTCATAAAATTAATAGATTAGATATTAAGTCCTCGTGTGATCGATATTTTTATACTACTTGAACGATACGTGCTCTTGCGTTATACGTGTGTGTTTACACCGGTCATTTTGGCACTGTTTTTGGGCTGTTTTTAGAGTTATTTATTCACTTTTTTGGCTGTGTGTAGGGGCTGTGTTGTGCAGGTATATGCGACAGTGGATGGGTTGTGTGCAGAGGGTATTTGCGGGGGCTATATAAGTTCAGTGAATGGGTATTTGTGGGGGCTGTATGTGGCTGGGGAGAGGCAGTTTTGTCGCTTCTTAGGCCAGGTCTGTGAAGGGTTTAGGGCTGTTCAGTTTTATTATTTTTGTGAAGGGTTAGGGTTCGTGTGTTGTTTGGCATGTACGTGAGGTGGGGGGCCGAAGCTGTTAGTGCATGTGTAGGGAAGATGATGGAGGGTGAGAGGCGATAGAGATTTGTTAAGGGTTTTTTTGTGTTTTTTGTTTGGCCGAGAGAGTGAGCTTTTGTTGTAGATGCCGAGTGAAGGTAGAGTGAGATGCTATTTAGGGTTTATTCTGTTATCTTCGTGCGGCTGGTTGAAGGGAGTTAAGGCTTCTGTTGTTGCTTATTACCGAGAGGGGATGTGAGCTTAGGGTTTGTGATGATGCCGAGTGAGAGAGATGAGAGAGAGGGCTTTAGGGTTTATTCTTTTGTTTGTGTTTTTTTTGCCGTGAGAGTCGAGTGGGATAGGGTTGGTTTATGTCATCTTTTATAATGAGATCCTAGGGTTATGGATGTGCTTGCTATGGTTTCTAAGTATGGGAATAAATCATGCAAAAATGATGTATCTAATTAAGTTTATTAAGGGAAATAAATTTGTGTAATTTTGGTTGGGAATTTCTTTAAATTGGTGAGTGAATTAATTAAATTAGGAAGGAATTTAATTTAATTAGGAATTTAATTTAATTATATTTTAATTTAATTAGTTTTAATTTAATTTCATTTAATTTGTGATATGTATTTTAACTGCTTTAATTATTTTTGGATGTGATTTATTGGGATTGGGCTAGGCTCATCTTGGTGGGCTTGGTGTGTGGTTTGGTGATGTGTTTTAAAACGGAAGTCCAACAAGCGAACCCGAAGCTAAATAGTCGAATAAAATCCGACAAAATACTGATTTCTGACTTTTTCCCTTCCGACGTCCGTTTCCCGCGACTTACGCAACTTAAAAGGTAGTGCCTCTAAATGAGACTCATCATAGGGACTTACATGCAAAAATACAGTGCCTACAACGAGCTACATGCGGTCTTGCAGTTTGTTTCTTGAAATATTTCTTCTTATTTCTCATTTTAATCTTCTTAGACTTCCTAGAATTCTTTGAAGAGCTTGCTTCACCATGGAGGTACAAAGTGGGATTCTCTTTCTTCAAATCATGTTCCGCCAAGCATAACATGTTGTGAAGCTCTTCATATGTGGATTCCATCGAATGCATCATAAAGCCATCATATGTACCAAATAAAGAAGACAAAATCAAATTTCGACCTAGCCATTTATTTATCTATCATAATGTCTTGTTGTTCCAAATATCAGATTTGGTATATCATGTTCAAAACATGAATACTAAACGCTCATTCATCCTTGAGTGTAGCGTGTAACAATTCTTTAGACCTTCGATATATCTCAATTCCTTGATTTACGTCGAATAACTTATTGAGTGTTCTCTTAATGCTCCAAGCATTTGGTACATCTATGTACTGACTAAGCAAATCAGGAACAAAATTGACAGACATTAGATTGAGCATTACATACCTCAATCGTTCTGACTCCAAGATAAGATAATTTTTCAACTCCTACTATAAGTAGTTTGAGACTTCTTTCAGTTTCTTGGACAAAAGTCGTGCTAATGGATTTGCGGCAGTCTTCTACAAGACAACAATTAAACACTAGCAGTACATTTTCATTTCAATATAAAAGTACTAATATGATTATGGATTTTAAATCTATTAATGCCCTCCCACTATTTTACGTAATTCTGCAATCTCCCTTAATGACAAAATAGGAATTTGACTATCAAAATTTAATAGTGGGAAGTGGATCCCATGAAAATTACTCTAACCACACAATAATGATGGTATTGGCCTTTATAAACTTATTACGTAGACCTTAAAGGTCAATCACATCCATGTGACTCCTAAGTTTGGTCCTGAACTGTTTCTTATCCTCACAATAATGACGGTATTGGATTAAGACGTGTTCCAAATGTATAATTGTCAATGTGCACTAATGAACCTCGTAAGTACAACCTCACAATAATGATGGTATTGGATGACTACGTCAACTCATCATGCTACATCTAATGCTTTACCGAAGCGACCTAAGTTTCGACCACTTATACCCTAACAATAATGACGGTATTAAGCATAAGTAATAAGAACTTATTCATCTCCGTATTGATAAGACGGACCATCCAATAATGCTCAAACATTAATAATACTATTACTTGAAATAAACTAATCACCTAATCACGGGATATTTATGACAATCAAGTCATTAACATGCTTGGGTCTAAATAAAAATTTTAATTTAAAACATACAATACATATCCAATATGACTTATGCATAATTAAATTAAAATTATATAGGCATAGATTCAAATACATGTCAAACATACAACATGTTTTGTGTGGTTAAGATCTGCTCTGATATCGTTCTGTTGGGGTAGTTGTGGAATCCCTAGGGTTGGATCAATATCTCTTGCAGCGGAAGTAGGTCTAACCCATGGATATCAAGCATTGGTATATTTTTAAATTATTTTATGGAATATTATATTCTATTACAAGTCCGTAGGAAAAAACCAAGGCCGAAGTCTGAAAACTGTAGAACGGAGAAATTAAAATTTCAATGCTTATGGGCAACAGTTCTCTGCATGTCGCGATGCGCATGTTTGGGAGTCGCAATACCCAATCTTCGAATGTCCAATGCTGGAGATCGGAACACGACGCTGCCCTGTATAAAATATTGACAGTGAGCAAATTTACTTTGAATCTAATCCAAAACACGTCCAATTTTCTCCAAATACTTCAATACACCTAAAATCCAATTTTAATTTCAAAATCATCATCGACACATATTTTACAACAAACATACATGTATGTATGTATATATATGTATTGCTTTGAATCAAACATAAACTAAAATAGAATCCCATAAT
This sequence comes from Zanthoxylum bungeanum, assembly GCA_019454045.1. Lineage (NCBI taxonomy): Eukaryota > Viridiplantae > Streptophyta > Magnoliopsida > Sapindales > Rutaceae > Zanthoxylum > Zanthoxylum bungeanum. The sequence goes on along the minus strand of SKCR01038823.1, from coordinate 39,206 downwards.
GAAATGACTCATGAACAATTCTAGGTCACCCAAAGGTGGTCAAGTGATTCTAGAATGATAGCCATACCTCCAAGATATTATCTAGAGTTCCAAACTCTAATTTTATGTTTATGTCCAACATAATCTTTTTGATCCACTCACAAGCATATTGTGTTTATGCTTCCAAAACATCTATACATAATTTATTAGCCTAATTTGAACATCAAACTATGTTATTATGTATCCAATACATAATAAATTACTATTTATTTCACTAATGATAACTCACTAATGAAAACATAGCTTTAGAGAATATCAAACTTACCTAATAAGCTTGATTCCAAGATCCAATCTTCTTCTCCTTGTTGAAATATTGTAGAGAACTTCCAAAGTTAGTAAGATTGACTCCAAGATCCAATCTTGATTCCAATGCTAGCAAGGTTCATTCCAAGATCCAATCTTGATTTCTCCTTATTGAAATGTTGTAGAAAACTTCCAAAGCTTCTCTAAACACTTCTTTTACATAGGCTAATATTTCTAATTCTTGCTTGTTTTAGCTATCACAAGCTTAACTTTCTTAAGCTCAAGCTTAATTAAAAACTTGTTCAAGTTTTCCTTTTATAGAAAAACTTATGCGATTTCTAATTAATAAAAGTCTTAATCATTTTTTAGGTGAACTTAATCTAATTTTTCCAAATATGTATAATAATGTGTGACTAATCACTTTTGTCTATCACTTTGATTTAATCCAATTGAATCAAGACAAAGTTTAATTAATGGATTAGTTAAATGTCTACCACTTTGATTTAATCCAATTAATTCAAGACAAATACATCTATTATTACATATTTATAATTACCAAAATATCCTCCAATGCTAGAGATATCTATAAAATTACAACAAATCCCTTGTGTGATTTTGGATTAATCCAATTAATCCAATTGGGTCAAAGTAAATATTTAATGTTATTCAATAACACTTAATTATTTTAGTTGATAATTGTAATATAAAAAATTAATTATTATAAAAATTATCGGCTACCCAAGTGCTCAACGAGTACACTTCATATTGTGGGACTCTCTAAGCTTAGACATGTTCGTCATATAAGCCTAGCTTATATGTAGGTAATTCGGCCACCTCCGAATTCATGAAGAATACGGACAACCTTTCTGAACTATACAAGTCAAGGTCATGATATATGTTTAACAATCCATCCGTTGTAGGCTATCCGAGTTGTTCTTAGGATACATAGAATACACCATCAAGTTTCTGAGGCGCACATCTCATGTCGACATGTCCACGATTCTTTACAACTATTCAGAAAACCATTTCTGATATACGCGATCCATCCTAGGTGATCGGTTTTGGCCAAAGTCTTAAGAATCATGACTTACTCACATGAATACTTAAACCTCTTATGGTACACATACGGGCCGACAGATCCTATCTTGATATGCATTTTATTAGCGAGTGTATCAGTCCACACCCAACGAACATCTAGCGGTAAGACTATGAAAGGTCTCTAACATATATGGCATCAAACTGTGGAGAATCACACACAAAATCAATATTATCTTATAGTCAAATGATCACATATGCTACTCGACTCGATGAGATTTCTATTGACGGTGGTGTGTACTTCCAACTATTATGAATCACATGTGAGTTATTCAGTATTCACTCAAACGAATACCCACAAGTTTATACGAGCTTCCCAAGCTCATGGTACATCAGGTTAAACTATTGGAACTCTAATTCCAATATATGATATGTTCTAGTCTTCTCGGTTATAGGAATTCGACCGTATTCCAAAACCTTACTTTTAAGAATAGTTTATGATAGTAATACTTGTAGGGAACGCCTTCCCTCGCGCAGCGAAAGCGGTTAGGCTCACGGACCGAACTTGAAAAATTTTTCTGCTCTCCCTTCGCTTTGGCCGAATGACACCAGTGGGTGTACTGAAGTTTTGCTTCTGTTTTGGACAAGATTTCAGCCCCGGAATATCCCCGAAACAGTCCCCGAACAGCCCCCTGAACTACAGTGAAAAAGCGGACTGTTTTGCACCCGTTACACGCGCGAACTGCACCCAATTTGAAGCAGTATTTGCGTGAACTGCAGTGATGATTCAGGTCTGATTTTTCTCCAAAAATCAATTCTAACACAGCCCTAAAAATCCCCAAAAGTGTTTCCCAAAAACCTGAGTTAAACCCAAACAAAACCGAGCCCCAGGGTGGCTAATGGCGTGCGGCAGTGGGCTGGAAAATTGCCCACTGCCGTGAGGTATAGGAGGGGTTTAGGGATTCTTTTCAACGTCACGAGGTCTTCCGAACTATGTCTCGAAACCAACGGAGGGTAGTGTGGGCTACACTCACAAATTAATCTCTAAACGGTTTAGAGAATAAGATCACACACCGAATAATTTTCAGGTTCTTCAAAGAAAAATCTCAACTCTTGAGAGCTTGAAGAAGAGATGGAGGCTAGGGTTTCTAAAGACTTCGGTTTTTTTTTTATCTGAAAAATTAAATCATAATTTTTCTTTTATATTTGTGGATAATTTGTTTCATAAAACAAATCAACCACTAGTCTCCCATCTCTATTAAATTCGGCCAAGGGTAGGATTTCTAGTTTGATTTTTGTTTCCAAAATAAACAAATCCTACTCCTTTTAGAACATTAAATTTCGGCCAAGCGGGGGGAATTTGGATTCGATTTTATTTCGTAAACAAACAAATCATATTCCTTACCCATGTAGGAATTTCGGCCAATGGGTAATTGGGATTTGATTTTGTTTCTCAAACAAATAAATCATATTCCTTATCCAATAAGGAATCCTACCTTGGTAATAATTCTTAGCCTTATTAAATTATATCATATATAATTTAATGTTCTAATTTAATAATTCTCATATATAATTATTAATACTTTATATTAACTTTTAATATAAAGTCTCAAGTGTGATTTAATTAATATTATTAATCATATAAATAATATTTATTCTTTGTGAGTATATAATTGGACCATCCAATTATATTAGCTCCGCTAAAGTATATCGAGCTAGCACATGGACCAAGTGGACCTACGGTTCCGACCTCCAATAATCTCGAAATATTAATTAAGCTCTTAATTAAATATTCCGAATTATTAACTTCGAATTATTCCATTAAAAATCTGAAGTTGCACTCTCATTGCCGTAGATGAAATATTAGGCCGAACCAAGTCGGTGTCCACCGATATAGTCATTGCATACAAATTGATCCTTCTTGAATATCTCGTAATTAGAGCCGGGTCATAATGTCCGTTATACCCCTCTAATTATTTTTATCTTAAGTACTATTGATTCTCTAATGAATGATTCATTCATAACTGTTTTGAATATTAATCTTTCTATTCGTAATAGAAAGACTTGAGCGCTCTAATCGTTCAAGTACCGAATCAACCCATTAAGAGAGATACTCATCTACTTCTCGTAAGAAAGAGTGAATTCCATTTCTATGTAAAACGTTCACAGCTACATAACAGACTATGCCCCCAAAGTACGTAGTTATTGGTTGGGATTGCTACATCAACCTCACCTTTGTAAATCAAAGGACATATCCCGCCATGCAAGAGTTCGTAGTACACTCAGGATTAAGATCAATCCATATATGACCATCAAGTATATCGAAATGACTTTATTTGTTTAACGGATATTATAAGAATGTCATTTCTATCTGGGTCCAGTCCTATATGATCACATCATATAAGGTGCCTCCATTCTCATGTCTCTACATGGACGATCCGGATTAAGATCGCCATCTAAATATAGAATGAACCGCAGCTATAGATAAACCACAAATAAAGTACCCTGTTTGTTTGCTCTCTATGGACTATTTAAGATTACTAACTTCAGACTTAAATCATCTGGTGCATGACACTCATACACCAAGTCTGAAGGTACATAAGTAATCTATGGTATTTATGAAGATATATAATATGCGAAAATTTAAACAAAAAATTTGATAAATGAATAATGCATCTTTTTATTTCTAAACACATGAAACCGTTTACATCACATGTAGCTCTAGGGCATACATCCCAACAATCTCCCACTTGCACTAGAGCAAATGGGACATGCCACGTAAACCTAGACCATCTAGGTGACCATCAAACACTTTAGCCGGCAAGGTCTTTGTAAACGGATCAGCAAGGTTCTCTGCGGATGCAATCTTTGTGACGCTAACGTCCCCTCTCTGCACTATCTCCCTGATGAGATGATATTTCCTGTATATATGATTTCCCCTCTTATGGCTTCTTGGTTCTTTAGAGTTTGCCACCGCTCCACTATTATCGCAATAGAGGGTGAGTGGTTTATCCATATCTGGAACAACTTCCAGATCTCCCAAGAATTTACGGAGCCAGACTGCTTCTTTAGCTGCTTCACAAGCCGCTACATATTCAGCCTCCATGGTGGAGTCGGCAATGCAAGATTGCTTTATGCTCCGCCAAACAATAGCCCCACCACCTAGGGTGAACACTGATCCAGATGTTGATTTCCTGGAATCGACATCTGTCTGAAAATCAGAGTCTGTATATCCTCTTAGGATCATATCCTCACTAGAATATACTAGCATATAATCTCTCGTTCTCTTAAGATATTTGAGAATGTGTTTCACAGTCACCCAGTGATCAAATCTCGGGTTTGACTGAAACCTACTGACTACTCCCACTGCAAAACAGATGTCCGGTTTCGTGCATAACATGGCATACATGAGACTACCAACTGCTGAGGCATATGGGATATGTCTGATTTCCTCAATGCCCTGAGGTGTCTTAGGAGACTGTTCCTTTGACAAATGAATTCCATGCCGATAAGGCAGATTGCCTTTCTTGGAATTCTGCATCCCGAATCGTACAAGTATCTTGTCGATGTAGGATGCCTGAGACATAGCTAACAGTCGTTTCTTGCGATCTCGAAGTATCTGGATCCCAAGAACATAACTTGCATCTCCCAAATCTTTCATTTGGAATTGCTCAACTAGCCAGGTTTTTACGTCTGATAATATTCTTACATCATTGCCAATGAGTAAGATGTCATCAACGTATAAGACAAGAAAAACCACATTCCCATCAATGATGCGCTTGTATACACAAGGCTCATCAACATTCTGCTCAAAATTATAGGACTTGATCGTTGTATCAAATCTTATATTCCAAGATCGAGATGCCTACTTGAGTCCATAAATGGACCTTTGCAGTTTGCAAACTTTTTGCTCTTGACCTTGGGCAATGAACCCTTCTGGTTGTATCATATAGATACTTTCATCAAGATTGCCATTCAAGAATGCAGTCTTGACGTCCATTTGCCAAATTTCATAGTCATAATATGCGGCTATGGATAGAAGAGTGCGGATGGATTTTAGCATAGCTACTGGCGAGAAAGTTTCCTCATAGTCAACTCCCTCTTTCTGGGTATAACCCCTGGCCACTAGTCTAGCTTTGAAGGTCTGTACCTTCCCATCTGATCCCTTCTTCCTCTTGTAGATCCACTTGCAACCTATGGGTTTCACCCCATCAGGTTGGTCTACAAGTTCCCAGACCGAGTTGGAGTATATGGACTTCATCTCTAGGTTCATGGCTTTGAGCCATTCTTCTTTGTCAGAATCATCCATTGCACTACTGTAGGTCAATGGATCATCTATGACATCGCTGGAGGTGACAACTTGTGCCTCTCCAACCCCTAGGTAGCGATCAGGTTGTCGTACAACCCTCCCACCGCGTCTAGGTGATAGATCATTCTGACTGGGAAGTATCTGACTATCAGATGTCGAAGGTGCTATGTATTTGTCAACTTTTGTTGATGACGGCGCGCTGGTGAACCAGTAAGTAACTCCTCGAGTAACATTTTACTACGAGGTTTGAACTCCCTCATATAGTCCTCCTCTAGAATCGTAGCATTTGTCGATACAAATACTTTGTTATCATCAGGACTATAGAAGAATCCACCCATAGTCTCCTTCGGGTAGCCTACAAATAGGCACACCTGAGAACGTGGTTCCAGTTTTGTAGTCTTATTCTTCAGCACATGTGCTGGACACCCCCATATGCGAAAATATCGTAAACTAGCTTTACGACCATTCCACAACTCTAAGGGAGTCTTAGGACCAGACTTAGATGGAATTACATTAAGGATATACATTGCGGTTTGCAGTACATATCCCCAGAATGAACTAGGTAGTGAGATATAACTAAACATTGATCTGATCATGTCTAGTAGGGTTCGATTTCTCATTTCTACAACACCATTTTGTTGTGGTGTTCCAGGTGCTGTGAGCTGGGATATTATCCCATGCTCAACTAAGAATTCCTCGAAGTCTCTGTCGAGGTATTCCCCTCCACGATCTGATCGTAGAGTTTTGATTGTCTTACCTAATTGGTTCTCAACCTCATCACGATACTCTTTGAACTTTTCAAAGGTATCTGATTTGTGATGCATTAGGTAGACATACCCATATCTTGAATAATCGTCAATGAATGTGACGAAGTATTCATAACCACCTCGAGCTTTTACAATCATTGGTCCGCAGACGTCCGAGTGTATTAGCTCTAGTGGTTGATTGGCTCTTATACCTTTTCCAGTAAAATGTCTCTTGGTCATTTTTCCTTCTAAACAAGATTCACAAACTGGTAAAGTCCCGAGCTTTAACTGGTTTAAGGCTCCGTCCTTTATCAATCTATTTATCCGGTCAAGGTTGATGTGACCAAGTCTAAGATGCCATAGATATGTGTCATCGTGAGAAATCTTTTGCCGTTTTGTTTTTGGTTTTTCAACCTTAAACATTTCAGTGTTGAGCAGTGACTTATGCGTTAACGGTCTTAACACATACACGTTATTTTCTGAGTTTCCTGTGCATATAGTCAATCCATTTCTACCAATAATAATTGAATTTCTATTAAAAGAAATAGAATAACCATCATCCATAAGTCTAGAAACAGAAATCAGATTCCTGCGGAAACCAGGAATGAATAACACATTGTTCAAACTTAAATAACTATTATTAATAAAATTTACACTAGAAACTCCCACTGCTCTTGCTGAAACGGCATCCATTGTCCCGACTCTCATGGCGTAATCACCTTCAGCAAGGTCCCTCCATGAATCAAGTAACTGTAAAGAAGAACAAACATGGTTAGTGGCCCCGGAATCTATAATCCAAGCGGATTTATCATCCTCCACTAATAGAGATTCAATAACGAGTAAATCATATTTACATGTTTCCTTTTTCTCCTTTAGCTCAACAAGGTATTTAGGACAGTTCCTTTTCCAATGCCCATTCTTGTCGCAATGGAAACATTTTCCTTTGGGCTTGGTATCCTTGGAGCCTTTCTTGTTCTTCTTTTTCATGGGCTTACCCTTAGCCTTTCCAGTGCCTTTCTTCTTCTTCTTTGCAGATTTGGAAGATTCGGCAACATTTGCCTCTGCACTGGACTTACGAGGATCCACAGCATGGATTCGTAATGGGTGAGCTCATTAAGCAGTTAGGTCAAAGTAAAAGACAACTTGTTTATAACATAGTTGCTTTTAAACTGAAGAAAACTCTTCAGAAGAGTTTCCATAATCATGGTCACCTGGCTACGCTCGTCAATACGAGCTCCATGGGTTTCAGCAGTATTAAGATAAGTCATCATCCTTAAGACATGCTATCGGACTGATGTCACATCCTTCATCCTAGCAGTCATTGCTGAGACCATTGCCTCATGGCGTTGACACTCCGAAGGCTGCCCAAACATGCCCTGCAATGACTCCATCATCTGAGATGCTAAGGCCATAGGTTCATGCTTTGCAGCAATAACCTCAGACATCCCTGCTAGCAAGTAGCAGCGGGCTTTCTCATTTGCTGCGACCCATTTCTGGTAGGTATCGTGCACAGCTTAGCCAGTTTACAAAGAATTGAAATTTTACATTGAAATTAAAATTACAATGAATATAAACATTGGCCTTATGGCCTTACAACCCAAAATCAAAACCAACTATAAAAATAAGAGCCATAAAAATTTACGACCAATGCAAAATCCATTCATCACATGAAATATTAAAACCATTCATCACATGAACTTAATAATGTGCCCACTCATCTAAACATGCATATCATATTTATAACTCATATAAACATATTAAAAAATAAACTTTAAATGAAAAATGAAGGGTTAAGAGCACTTTTCAACCTCGCTCTTGATTCCAATTGTAGGGAACGCCTTCCCTCGCGCAGCGGAAGCGGTTAGGCTCACGGACCGAACTTGAAAAATTTTTCTGCTCTCCCTTCGCTTTGGCCGAATGACACCAGTGGGTGTACTGAAGTTTTGCTTCTGTTTTGGACAAGATTTCAGCCCCGGAATATCCCCGAAACAGTCCCCGAACAGCCCCCTGAACTGCAGTGAAAAAGCGGACTGTTTTGCACCCGTTACACGCGCGAACTGCACCCAATTTGAAGCAGTATTTGCGTGAACTGCAGTGATGATTCAGGTCTGATTTTTCTCCAAAAATCAATCCTAACACAGCCCTAAAAATCCCCAAAAGTGTTTCCCAAAAACCCGAGTTAAAACCAAACAAAACCGAGCCCCAGGGTGGCTAATGGCGTGCGGCAGTGGGCTGGAAAATTGCCCACTGCCGTGAGGTATATGAGGGGTTTAGGGATTCTTTTCAACGTCACGAGGTCTTCCGAACTATGTCTCGAAACCAACGGAGGGTAGTGTGGGATACACTCACAAATTAATCTCTAAACGGTTTAGAGAATAAGATCACACACCGAATGATTTTCAGGTTCTTCAAAGAAAATTCTCAACTCTTGAGAGCTTGAAGAAGATATTGAGGCTAGGGTTTCTAAAGACTTCGGTTTTTTTTTTATCTGAAAAATTAAATCATAATTTTTCTTTTATATTTGTGGATAATTTGTTTCATAAAACAAATCAACCACTAGTCTCCCATCTCTATTAAATTCGGCCAAGGGTAGGATCTCTAGTTTGATTTTTGTTTCCAAAATAAACAAATCCTACTCCTTTTAGAACATTAAATTTCGGCCAAGGGGGGGAATTTGGATTCGATTTTGTTTCTTAAACAAACAAATCCTATTCCTTACCCATGTAGGAATTTCGGCCAATGGGTAATTGGGATTTGATTTTGTTTCTCAAACAAATAAATCATATTCCTTATCCAATAAGGAATCCTACCTTGGTAATAATTCGTAGCCTTATTAAATTATATCATATATAATTTAATGTTCTAATTTAATAATTCTCATATATAATTATTAATACTTTATATTAACTTTTAATATAAAATCTCAAGTGTAATGTAATTAATATTATTAATCATATTAATAATATTTATTCTTTGTGAGTATATAATTGGACCATCCAATTATATTAGCTCCGCTAAAGTATATCGAGCTAGCACGGGGACCAAGTGGACCTACGGTTCCGACCTCCAATAATCTCGAAATATTAATTAAGCTCTTAATTAAATATTCCGAATTATTAACTTCGAATTATTCCATTAAAAATCTGAAGTTGCACTCTCATTGCCGTAGATGAAATATTAGGCCGAAACCAAGTCGGTGTCCACCGATATAGTCATTGCATACAAATTGATCCTTCACGAATATCTCGTAATTAGAGCCGGGTCATAATGTCCGTTATACCCCTCTAATTATTTTTACCTTAAGTACCATTGATTCTCTAATGAACGATTCATTCATAACTGTTATGAATATTAATCTTTCTATTCGTAATAGAAAGACTTGAGCGCTCTAATCGTTCAAGTACCGAATCAACCCTTAAGAGAGATACTCATCTACTTCTCGTAATAATGAGTGAATTCCATTTCTATGTAAAACGTTCCCAGCTACATAACAGACTATGCCCCCAAAGTACGTAGTTATTGGTTGGGATTGCTACATCAACCTCACCTTTGTAAATCAAAGGACATATCCCGACATGCAAGAGTTCGTAGTACACTCAGGATTAAGATCAATCCATATATGACCATCAAGTAGATCGAAATGACTTTATTTGTTTAACAGATATTATAAGAATGTCATTTCTATCTGGGTCCAGTCCTATATGATCACATCATATAAGGTGTCTCTATTCTCATGTCTCTACATGGACGATCCGGATTAAGATCACCATCTAAATATAGAATGGACCGCAGCTATAGATAAACCACAAATAAAGTACCCGGTTTGTTTGCTCTCTATGGACTATTTAAGATTACTAACTTCAGACTTAAATCCTCTGGTGCATGACACTCATACACCAAGTCTGAAGGTACATAAGTAATCTATGGTATTTAGGAAGATATATAATATGCGAAAATTTAAACAAACAATTTGATAAATGGATAATGCATCTTTTTATTTCTAAACACATGAAACCGTTTACATCACATGTAGCTCTAGGGCATACATCCGAACAATCTCCCACTTGCACTAGAGCAAATGGGACATGTCACGTAAACCTATACCATCTAGGTGACCATCAAACACTTTAGTCGGCAAGGTCTTTGTAAATGGATCAGCAAGGTTCTCTGACTATTCCAAGGTTGATGTCATTCTCAGCATATTTATATATCAATCTAATATGCATAATGATATTACGTTATTCGGATTGACGCTCCAAGCACCAACTCCAACAGACATGTCTACCATTTCCTAAATGGAGTCGTATTCGTTAGAAGCTCGGGGGGTCTGTCTTGTTCTACCTTTCTTTAAGGCTAATTCGGGTTGAACTTTCTCATTGGTGACCTCTGACACTCTGTTTTTCCCTTGTTTATAAGTAAATCACTTTTCCCACTCTTTTATAGTATCAATTTTCTTTGTTTTCTATCTAATTGAAATCCTTGAATTTGTCACATATTAAAAATATTCTTAAGTTAATAATATAACTATTCTACTCCATTTTTTCTGAGGTTTTCCACTGTCTACAACTACTAGATAAATCCATACATCATATTAACTTTTAGAGGAACTAATGTCCTACATTTTTCCTCAAAAGCATTCATTATCCAAATAATATCTTCAATTTGCACTCTACTCTACACGACCCTTGATCTATCTTACGTTGGCCTCTGCTTCCTATATCACCTTACTCCCACTTATAAATGTTAATTTCTTTTTTAATTTGAGTAATCTATGATACCTTCTGATATCTAAAGGATCATTCGACTTATTACTTCTTCAGGTTCAATTCTATTAATGAAACAATCATTGTGGGAAAATTTCCAATAAACCACTTATGGTATCTAACTGCCTCAGAAGATATTGATTATCTCGAGTGTAACCGATCATTATTTATCTTGCACTATTTCAATCCTTGAAAAGTTGTGTTGTTTCTTTACTTGATATCGCGTACCAGGGTCATCTTCAACGATACTTGTACGGGCCAAATTTGGGCCAAAGGCATTTTCATCTTTTCACTTCGAGCCTTAGATCAGATATAGCCCAATTCCTTTTAATAATTTCCGGACCAAATCGGGCTAAAGACCTAATTATCCCTTCAGGCCCAATGTCAAAAACCCAAACAGTACTTATATCAAGTTGGGCTAGGGATCCCATTGACTTTGCAACTCAATCATGGTCAACCTTCACCTTCCAATCGAAATAAATATCTTTTCAGATATTAATTGCTACTCGAATAATTAGCTGATTCATCACCGAAAGATTAAAATTTAACATGTTAGTTGGGCCTACCATCATAAATACGGTTCATATTCCAACTAATTGACTATTCCCCAGCCTATAAAATGAAGCAGAACTCAGAATTATATTCATTCCAACTTAAATATTCTAATTATAAGTCTAATCGCTCTCAGCTGAGCCCTCAGAACCTCTTAACTTCTATACACCGGCCCACCGCCCTCACGGAAGTCCACAGAAGTCAAGGTAACCTCAGACCTTGTCCCTCTTCTACCTTATTTACCACTCGTCTTCATTACTGACTTGAGCGTCATAGTGCCTATGGCACCCACCACATCGGTAGGTATAGACTCCCCGCTCAATCTACTTTTATTTTGAAGGATCGCTAGTGCCCTCTCTGCAAATTCTAGATTGTGGATCTCAGGCGAAAACCAACGTCCACAATACCTAGAGTCTATTTTCGAAAACTGTGTATGGAACTCGAAGACATTATGTATGCTCTTACTTGTTGTAGGAACATAACAATGTATTAGTGGTGATTACTATTACAAGCGATCCTAGAAAAGGTTTGGTTGCATTTTTCACCTTATATACGAAAATTATGGGCATCCTTTCATGCCTAGGGAAGTGTCTATGATATGTGCCTCCCATATTCAACCAATGTTTACTCTCAAAATGAATTATTACACTTTATGCAACTAATCCAACAGCTCTTGATTGTCAACGACAGTTATCAATTCATGATAGTGTCTAAATCGAATTCTGCATATCGAAGGGTCTCATCACACTCCTTCAAAATAACACTTGAGTATTCTAAGGAGATATATTGGGTTATATATATGGGCTATTGATCGATGCGAAATCACACGCGTATAACGCAAGTGCACGTATCGTTCAAGTAATATAAAAAGTATCGATCACATGAGGACTTAATACATATTTATTAATTTTGTGAGGCCAAATGATTACTAGTATCTAACAGATTGATTGATTGACTGGGAATGGTGATGATTTTAAACTTAAAAACAAGTAAATAAAATTGCTCAAAATTAAATTAAATAAAATTCAATATTAAGAAACTATCCAGGGTTGTGAATCTTTCTAATATCTTTTAAAATATGAAGCGAATATTTCATATTTGTGTAATATATCGGTTTACTAACCTAAAACACGAAATTATACAAAAGCCTCTGTCGATGGTCAGATGTAAATACCCAGTATAACCCAATTGAACCATATGTCTATATCAACCAAATTACCTGGATTCATTAAGATTAAGTTCCAATTGTGGTTACCCCAGCCCGACAGGTATATGTCTATCATGTAAGGAAATCTATTAAAGGGTTATCTATCATTAAGGAAGATCGTAGGCTATTAAGTCTAAGGCTGAAACTTAAAATTCATTTGTCAAGTTTATTTTAGATTTACCAGATCAATCTTATTAGTGGCCAGTTAAAAAGACGCATTAAACTTAAGACTTAATAAGTAAACCTTTAAATTACCCAAACTATAAAATAACCCCTTATAAACCGGTGATATTAAAATTCATCACAACCTCAGATAACTAACTTAGTTACGACACATAAATAGGGCTAGTAAAAACTTAAAAATAAAAGACATAAAGTAAAATGCTGAAAAGTAAATGCGGTAAAGTAAATAATGAAAAGTAAAATTACAATAAAATAAAATGCTAGGGTTAAAGGATCTACTTTTACCACTACTATTTTAGATATCTCCCTTAATATAATATATTAACTTGTGATAACATTACCAATCAGCCATATAGGCGGTAACCTGATTAAGTCAAATTAAGTCTGACTTGCCATAAATGCGGTATCAATATTTTTCCATAAACCAGCTATATAGGCGGTAAATTACCAACCGACCAACCAGGCGGTATCATTGCTTAGTCAAATTAAAACCAGTTTATAATTGATTACCAACCGACTAATATAGCGGTGTCATTGTTAAGTCAAATTTTAAGTAGTTAATATATTATAATTAAGGGAGATTAATCTAAATAGCAGTAATAAAAGTTTTACCTTTCACCCTATCAGGGGGAAGTTACCTCATCATAGCTGAATAGTAAAAACTGAAAAAGTAAAGAAAGTAAATTACTATTACAAAAAGTAAATAAAAATTAATTACAAAACTGAAATTAAAAGAAAACTAGATACAAACTCTTTATTTATTCAGAGAATTATAGAGAGGAAGGTTCATCTGAAACTAAAATTTCGAGCTGAATTTATAGGCGTCAATAAGGTCTTCGCGTCGTGACGCGCAAGTTGTTCTTGCATCGCGACGCGGACACGTGTCACGCTCTGATTGGTCCGCCGAGATTATTATCCGATGACGTGGCATTTTGGATGATTAATTCAATAATTGAGCTGACGTGGCAGTGACATGGCGATGACGTGGTAATGACGTGGCGACACGTGGCGATAGCGATTGTCGGCACCGTAGGATTGTGACACGTGGCACGACAGCCGATCAGCTGTGATGTTGACAAGTGTCCTGACGCACGTTAGCAAAGTCAAACTTCTCATATTTTGACACATGTCCCCGGCGCATGTTAGCATTGAGCGGCGCACGTTAGGCGTCGCGACGCGGGCAACGCGTTGCGACATGCCAAATGACGATTTTGCCATTTTGTTCGTTTTTCACTGTTTTGGCTCCAAATCACCTCCAGAATGTCCTGAAACTTTATTTATCTACAAAATAACACAAAACACATTAAAATATTCATAAAACTCAAGAAACTATATAAAATATTAGGTCAAATGAGTGGGAAATAGTGATACATTTACCACTCATCAGCTATGTCGTGATTGAGGCTTCAACTCCCTTAAGTCCTATTAGGGTCGTTCCATGCGAAGAAGTCACTATAAGCCGTTGTTAAGGAATATGGAATCAATATCCAAAATATAATTCTTAGTACCATTAGGATTCATGGTTCTATTATATTTCCCTATTAGATGCATATTTCTTATATTCATTATTTCCCTATTAGATGCATATTTCCTATATTCATTATTATTGTTCATTACTATATGATTCCTTTTTTATTTTGGTTTTCTATGTAGCCTATATAAAGGCCTCTACCATTGTAAATTCATACAAAGTGAATTCAATACTTTCTTTCATTATCTAACAGCCGTGTTGATGAGTGGTAAATATATCACTTTTTCCCACTCATTTTACCTAATATTTTGTATAGTTTCTTGAGTCTTGTGAATATTTTGATGTGTTTTGTGTTATTTTGTAGATAAATAAAGTTTCAGGACATTCTGGAGGTGATTTGGAGCAAAACTGTGAAAATTAGCAAAAAGGGCAAAATGGAAATTTCGCCGCGTCGCGACGCCTAACATGCACCGGAGTCTGCTAACGTGCGCCGGGTCAACGGGTCAGAATTTGTGAAGTTTGACTTTGCTAACGTACGTCGTACCACGTGTCACCATCACAACCGAACCGCTAACATGCGCCTGCCACGTGTCATCATCCTACGATGCCGACAATCATCATCTATGCTAACGTGCGCCTGACACGTGTCATCATCTCAGAAGATCAGCTAAAATGCGCCACATGCCACGTGTCAAAAAGCTATGGTGCCGACAGAATACACGTGACACGTGTCACCTTATCATTGGACTGAAACGCCAGCCAACCACAGCGTGACATGTGTCACAATTATTGCTGCCGACAGCCGCGTGGTCAACCCGTGTGGACTCCGTGTAACTGTTGCCAGCGTCGTGACGCTAGTGCAATTCCAGTGTCGCGACGCTGGACCAAAATTTGCCTATAAAATGAGGCCGCCAGATTCATTTTTCTTCATGCTCTCCTTGGGAATTTTTCCCTGGTTTTATAGGAAGCATCGATTTTTGTATATATAAATATTATTTTTAATATATGTATTTTTATTTTCAGTAATAGTAGTTCTCTTCTTCTACCTTTCTTTTTAATGTTTAGTAGTTAATTTTCTGCTGGGGATAAGGTGAAGCTTTTATTATTTTAATTTAGGTTAATCTCCCTTAAATATAATATAGAAATTATAATTCAAAATATAAAAGATTACCGCCTTAATGGCTGGTTTTATTTATTTGACATAATGTGATACCGCCTATGGCTGGTCTTTAGGTGACAGATAATTACCGCCTATATGGCTGGTTTATGTTCAAATATTATTACCGCCTTTATGGCTGGTCAAATTTAATTTGACTTAATAAGGAATACCGCCTTTATGGCTGGTCGGTAATATCATGTTTAATTTATGTATTATATTAAGGGAGAAATCTAAATTATAAATAGTAAAAGTGGATCCTCAACCCCCAGCATTTTATTTTATTTTATTCTAGGGAAATGATGACACACAATACACACACTTAATTCTTTATGGGTAATTCTTTAAGTTGTTTATTAAGTCTTAAGCTTAATGCTTCCTGTTGCCTGATCACCAATAGGATTGATGGGGTAAATCTAAAATGAACTAGACATAGGGATTTTAGGTTTCAGCCTTAGACTTAATAGCCCACGATCTTCCTTGAGGATAGATAACTTTTTAATAGATTTCCTTACAGGATAGAAATATACCTGTCGGGCGGGGGTAGCCATAATTGGAACTTATTCTTAATGAATCCAGGTAATTTGGTTGACATAGGAATATGGTTCAATTGGGTTATACTGGGTATTTGCGTCTGACCATCGACAGAGGCTTTTGCATAATTTAGTGTTCCAGGTTAACAAATTAATTTATTACACATAAATAAGAGAATCAATTTATCTTTATAATAATATTGTGTGGAGTCACGACCCTAGATCCTTGAGTCCTTTATTTTATTTTCCTTAGTATTTTCTTTTGAATCTGTTTTTATTTTATTTTGCAAGACCACATTCAACCAAACAAAAGCAATCAATTCCCTTCTCCTTATAATTAGATACCTGTAAATAAATAGAATCAATAATTAATAACAATAGTAGGAATTAAGTCCTCGTGGGATCGATATTTTTATACTACTTGAACGATACGTGCGCTTGCGTTATACGTGTGTGTTTACGCCGGTCAAGTTTTTGGCGCCGTTGCCGGGGACTTATTTTTCTTGAGTTATTAATTTTGAAGCTATCCAATTTACTTGTATCTAATTTTCTTATTTTTATCTGTAATTTCTTTCTGTTTTCAGGTGATTGAACAAATGGAACATTATTGGGAGATTGAAAGATTACGAGCTTTACAAAAAGATACACCCCAAATCTGGGAGCAACAGTCCGGTTTTCTGTGGCCTGTTGAACAGCCCAATGATTATCACTAGATGCCAGAACCAAGCAATGCTACATTTGTTCATCAGAACGAAATGGGGAGATGTGTGATTTGTGATAGTAACCACCCGAGCGATCAATGTATATATCGATCAGAGTGGGAGAATTTCTGGAGACAATCATGCTATGAAGAGCCATCACATTTCACAGAGCCACATTTTCCATCTTATCCACCATCTACCTTTGATCTTTACCAACAACCAGAACCATCAGAGAAAGATCAGACACTTCACATGCTCAAAGATTGGTTCAAGGAAATGGAAACTCAATTTGATGCACAAATTCAGAGTAACGCAGAATCCATACAGAAAATAACGGATCAGATCAGACAATTCACAGAAAACCAGAACTACATACCTCAAGAACCAGTTCCAGATGACACTGATGAAGCCTTCAAGTACCCAGAGATCCACAATGACATTTCAACAGAGGATGAGGCTGAACAGTATCAACAACCAGAGGTATCAGTTCAGGAGCCAGAACCGGCAAAGTCTCAAATTGACTTTTATTATTCTGAATCTGACAAGGATGAAGCTGAACTGTTTGTACCAACTGCACCAACAAATGAGGATGGAATTCTGTGTCCTCAAAATGAAGATCTTGGAGATTGTTTTGCAATAATGTTCCAAGAAGATCTATCTGAGCCAATCATTTCACCCAGATCAGAGGATGAAGACCTAAAATCTGACATTTCTTCACATCCTCAGGTTGACAATTTTGAAGCATGTATTTCACAGATGACAGATGAAGAGCTGAATGCAGAAATTTTCAAATACATCTGTGAAGAAAAGATGGAACAAGAAACAGAGCAAATGGAGGAGCAAATGTCAGACCTTAATAAGAATCTAGAGCATTCAGGAAAAACATCGCTGTTTTGGGGAGTACAAATCAAAGATATCAACCAGAAGCTTGACAGAATGGAACTCCCATTCCAAGTCAAGCACCATACGAGACCTCCTGATTTTCTTTCTTTCTTTGCAGGAACCACTGGAGCAACAAGGAGTAAAAAGGTGGCACGAGCACTGAATAAGACAAAATTCTTTTTGCCACTTTACCGTTGGAAGAGACCCTTCAAAAGCAACGCTCACGGGATTGTCTTTAATCGGACATCCAAAACGACGCTGAAACCTCCTTGACAGATGGATTTCAGTCACGTCTGGCTGAAGACGAAAAATTTAGCGCTAGTAGGGAGGCAACCCATGCAATTTGTTGTAATTTCTGTTTTCATATTTTGTGTGAACTTTTTAATTTTGTGTGTTATTTTTGTAGGGAAAGGCACAAACGAAGCATTTTAAGACAGAATGAATTGTGTTTGGCAATCAAAGATGAGAAACAATTCATTTGCGATAGCTGTGTAAGGAATGAAATCTTGAGACACATCCTAATGAATTTATACTAAACGAGTGGTGTATTGCGTACACAATTCCGTTGCCTTAATTATTGCTTTGATTCGCTTTTCTGTAGTAATTATCTTTATTTTCGTAGACAGGATCCAGACTTTTTGACCTTTCACGATTTCTTTTGTTGTTTAGCTAACAAACGTCATCTGGAAGATATTAGTGCTATTATTACTCACCCTTTTTCAGGTACTATAAATTCAGCCCGTCATTGCACTTTTGAAGACATCCAGAGTAAAAAATGGAAGCCACTTCAAGAAGACGAGTTGAAAACATTTGTGTGTTTTGCGGTAGTACTGTTGGTACTAAACCACAATACATAGAAGCAGCACAGGAATTGGGTCGAGTTTTAGCTGCAAGGAATATGCACTTAATATATGGCGGAGGCAATCTCGGACTTATGGGGATCGTTTCAAAGGTCGTACATGAAGGAGGCAGTCACGTTTTGGGAATCATCCCAAAACCCTTGGCAGAGGCAAATCTTATTGGATCATCAAACGGAGAGGAACTGATCGTATCAGGTATGTCTGAACGTTTGGTAGAAATGATTAACCGTGCTGATGCTTTTATCGCTTTTCCAGGTGGCTTGGGCACATTGGAGGAAATTTTTATAGTTCTATCTTGGGCGAACCTGAACATACACCAGAAATCCATTGGACTGCTCAACGTTGATGGATTCTATGATTTTCTTTGTGTGTTTCTTGATGATGCTCGGAAAAATGGATTCGTGTCAAAACCTATGAAAGAACTCCTCTTTACTGCCAGAACTGCTCCGTATCTAATTGACCAACTCATAGCCTATGAACCAAAAGTTGACCCTATTATTTCAAAGATAAATTGGTCTGAGGACGATCGTGGTAAGAGGCGTCGTATTAATCTGGATCTTAACCTTTAATTTCCTGTAGATTTTCAGCTAACCAGGTATTATTTTCTAAACTCTTCTTCTACTGTTTAAGACATTGGGGACAATGTCTCATTTAGGTTTGGGGGAGGAAATTAGTTGATTAATACCTTGTTTTTAGTTTGTGTGTTGTTTTTAGTTTTAGTCCAAAATTTTCGAAAAATACAAAAAAAATTGAAAAATTTTAAAAATTACAAAAATATTTTGTGTTTTGTGTTTTTGTTTTGACTAAAAAGGTGAAATTGGTAAGAGGTAGCTGAGTAAGGAGTTCCCACTCCTGATACGTATCTCAAACCATTTATTTCAGAACAAGTTAATTTTTGTTTATTTCCTTTTGAATTATTTAATTTGTAAATTCTCCATAATACTGACTAAAATGGATCTTCATATGCTTAGTTGGCAGGTATTATCAACATGCATAGTAACATACGGACATGAGCTAAAATTGAAAAGATTGTAATATTCAGTGCTCTAGTTTAATTGGAAGAAGCATCTCAAAAAGCAGTGGAGTAAAAAAAAAAAAAAAAAAAAAAAAAAAAAAAAAACGTCCGAGATCCGAGTTATTAAGTCTGTAAGGGTGTTTTAACACCTAGTGCCCCAAAACCAACTGGTTTGGGAGTCACTGGCCCAAAGCTCGTTACATGGATCAAAGATGCTGCAAAATTATATATATCTGAAGTCTGGGTAATTAAGTCCGTAGGGGTGTCTTAACACCTGGTGCCCTAAAGCCAACTGGTTTGGGAGCCACCGACCTAAGCTCGCTACATAGACGGAATGTATTGTATATAAATAAAAAATAGAGAAAAAATCAAAGAAAAAAATCAGAAAAATCAGAAAAATTATTCCATTGCTACAAAAAGGTGTGAAATCTGATAGAACTTTAGGACAAAAGTATTACTCTCTTATCAATTGCACTTATGACTGTTGTGGGCAAAATGAGTTGATTAATATTTTGTTGGCTGTGTATATGAAGAATGGTAAAAATAATCGGAGAATTTACTTATTCAGTAATTTAGAATGAAACAAAACAACTAGTAACTTGGATTAGAAATTTCACCTGATTAGTTACTAACTTCTTTATTCTCTTTTCTCTTGTCTTTTTGCTTTTGTGTGCATTAGTTTTATTACATTTTTACTTTTGTAAAATGTTTGTGGGTATCATTGCTGTAACCCTCACGAGACTACAACTCGTCCACTAGGGACACCTAGGGGTTTAAAGGCTTGTTGCATACGCTAAATGCAACCGTGATCCCTACGAAAGTGGCTTAGTTAAATTTTATTATGTTATTTTATTTTATGTTTTGCTCGAGGACTAGCAAAATGTTAGGTTTGGGGGTGTGATGAGTGGTAAATATATCACTTTTTCCCACTCATTTTACCTAATATTTTGTATAGTTTCTTGAGTCTTGTGAATATTTTGATGTGTTTTGTGTTATTTTGTAGATAAATAAAGTTTCAGGACATTCTGGAGGTGATTTGGAGCAAAACTGTGAAAATTAGCAAAAAGGGCAAAATGGAAATTCCGCCGCGTCGCGACGCCAGGACCTTCCGCGTCGCGACGCCTAACATGCACCGGAGTCTGCTAACGTGCGTCGGGTCAACGGGTCAGAATTTGTGAAGTTTGACTTTGCTAACGTACGTCGTGCCACGTGTCACCATCACAACCGAACCGCTAACATGCACCTGCCACGTGTCATCATCCTACGATGCCGACAATCATCATTTATGCTAACGTGCGCCTGACACGTGTCATCATCTCAGAAGATCAGCTAAAATGCGCCACATGCCACGTGTCAAAAAGCTATGGTGCCGACAGAATACGCGTGACACGTGTCACCTTATCATTGGACTGAAACGCCAGCCAACCACAGCGTGACATGTGTCACAATTATTGCTGCCGACAGCCGCGTGGTCAACCCGTGTGGACTCCGTGTAACTGTTGCCAGCGTCGCGACGCTAGTGCAATTCCAGTGTCGCGACGCTGGACCAAAATTTGCCTATAAAAGGAGGCCGCCAGATTCATTTTTCTTCATGCTCTCCTTGGGAATTTTTCCCTGGTTTTATAGGAAGCATCTATTTTTGTATATATAAATATTATTTTTAATATATGTATTTTTATTTTCAGTAATAGTAGTTCTCTTCTTCTACCTTTCTTTTTAATGTTTAGTAGTTAATTTTCTGCTGGGGATAAGGTGAAGCTTTTATTATTTTAATTTAGGTTAATCTCCCTTAAATATAATATAGAAATTATAATTCAAAATATAAAAGATTACCGCCTTAATGGCTGGTTTTATTTATTTGACATAATGTGATACCGCCTATATGGCTGGTCTTTAGGTGACAGATAATTACCGCCTATATGGCTGGTTTATGTTCAAATATTATTACCGCCTTTATGGCTGGTCGAATTTAATTTGACTTAATAAGGAATACCGCCTTTATGGCTGGTCGGTAATATCATGTTTAATTTATGTATTATATTAAGGGAGAAATCTAAATTATAAATAGTAAAAGTGGATCCTCAACCCCCAGCATTTTATTTTATTTTATTCTAGGGAAATGATGACACACAATACACACACTTAATAATTGATTTTCTTTTTATGGGTAATTCTTTAAGTTGTTTATTAAGTCTTAAGCTTAATGCTTCATGTTGCCTGATCACCAATAGGATTGATGGGGTAAATCTAAAATGAACTAGACATAGGGATTTTAGGTTTCAGCCTTAGACTTAATAGCCCACGATCTTCCTTGAGGATAGATAACTTTTTAATAGATTTCCTTACAGGATAAGAATATACCTGTCGGGCGGGGGTAGCCATAATTGGAACTTATTCTTAATGAATCCAGGTAATTTGGTTGACATAGGAATATGGTTCAATTGGGTTATACTGGGTATTTGCGTCTGACCATCGACAGAGGCTTTTGCATAATTTAGTGTTCCAGGTTAACAAATTAATTTATTACACATAAATAAGAGAATCAATTTATCTTTATAATAATATTGTGTGGAGTCACGACCCTAGATCCTTGAGTCCTTTATTTTATTTTCTTAGTATTTTCTTTTGAATCTGTTTTTATTTTATTTTGCAAGACCACATTCAACCAAACAAAAACAATCAATTCCCTTCTCCTTATAATTAGATACCTGTAAATAAATAGAATCAATAATTAATAACAATAGTAGGAATTAAGTTATCGTGGGATCGATATTTTTATACTACTTGAACGATACGTGCACTTGCGTTATACGTGTATGTTTACGCCGGTCACGTGTACTTAAAACTGAGTCTACACTGGTCTTGATCCCTTTTTTGGGGAATAGACTTGATAACTCATTCGGTTGATTTAAATATCTTCAATGAGTTTTTCTGTTGGTCTGAAGTACCGAAAGTGCTAGTGCTAATTGGGTTACAACAAATAAAGGACTGTCTGAGGTGTGGTATTTGGCATAGAGTTATGGTTAGGATTCTTCCAGATCGGGTCTTATCCTAGAGGTGTGGTAGTAAAAGTCATTATCAACAGTTATTATTTGTTAGATTCATCTCAATTCTTATCATAATCCTCAGGCCAATACTCCACAGTCCAATATTGACATCTCTTGTCTTACTCAAGTTTAGTAAATAATGATTATGAATTACTATATACATAGGTAAAAAATAATAAACTATATAATTGATAATTAATTATTTTAAAGTTATTTATTTTAATAAATAAAACCTAACATGGGGCTATTTGGTAAAACCCTAATTGATTAGAAAAAAAACCAAAATAAATCAATCATTGGTGTGAACTCTCTATAGAGATAAGGATCATGATTTTTGTTAATCCTAATTTGATTTTAGGATTAACAAAGATAAGAATATTTAAGCAAAGCTTAGTTTTTTTTTTCCTAATTCAAAAATACACCCTATTCAGGGCATTCCAAAACCCGGCGGTTGCATATTTGATAGTATTTAGGGTTGCAGAAATTATTTTTACGACAACCGAAAATCAATATAACATAATCAAAAACGTTTTGATTGTGTTCTTGATTAAAATCTTAAGAGGAATAAGAGCATTCAACATGTCTACACATATCTTGCTTAGTGAGGGATCATAAGGAAGATTAAGTGGAGTTCACAAAGAGAAATAACAATAAATTTTTTGAAGCTAATGTTAATCGGCTTTCGCACGTGCATAGAACGAATCGGAATTATTCCCGTTGTTCCCTACAATTGCCGCGTCTATTCGTACTGAGGACCTCACGTGCCTTGACTCACAAGTATGTTATTCAGTTATAACCAACTATAATCATAACGGCCACATAACAACTGCTTGACGTCTCAGCAACTTCAGAAGACCCCAACAATATCAGAACTTCACAGCAGTCTTAACATCTTCATTTATTCATTCATGAGCAGTGATTGGGTCACAAACCTAGGGGTGGCAATTTGGGTCATGATTCGTTTATTCTTTCGATTCGATTCGCTTTAAAGTGAATACGGGTTTGAAAAAATGGATTCGTTTAATAAATGGGTCGATTCGATTCGATTCGTTTATTAAACGAATCGAATACGAATTTAAGCTCATGAATTCGTTTATTCATTTAGAATTCGTTTTATTATTTTCTTTTACTAGTTATTGTTATTTTTCAATTAAGATTTGAGAAGTTATAGTTAATTATCATAGAAAAATAATATTTTCGATATTTTGTGAGATATTTTGAATAAATATATTAATTACATATTTTATATGTATATATTTATGAAGAATTAATGTAAATCAACTATGGTAAATTATGATATTAAATAATATGATGACTAAACGAATATTCGTATTCGATTCGTTTAATAAACGAATCGAATACAAATCCTGATATTATGATTCGTTTAATAACGACGAATACGAATCCATCACATTTCGATTCGATTCGTTTAGGATTCGATACAAATTCGATTCGTTGATTCATTTTGTCACCCCTACACAAACCCTCACAATAATAATAATAACAAGTGCAAATAGTATTGTTGAACAAGAGAAGCATATGAATTTGGAACTTCCAAAAGTCTAAGCATGCTGCATTATCATAATAACAACATGAATGACAGAGACATGAACATGCATGTTCATTTCACTTATTGAAGATCTAATGCATATGCTTTTGTAATTTATATATTGTAAGTTAGATATCACACAAAAGAGTGAAAGGTGTCATCAAGAATCAAATAGAAGTTACTCAGAAACTATCAAGTGCAGGCATATATAGCAATCATAATTCCAATAAATAGTCCTCGTGTATTAATTTAAAACCCAAAATAATATCAATGAAAAAGCAAGCATGCATACAACTGGAGAGATTTAACCCCATGCAATAATTTCTGTCATCTTATAAATTATTAATAATAATTTTTTATTTTTTATTTTAAAAAAAAGAAACTTTAATTTCTTCCAATGTTGCTTAGAGTGAAGGGAACAAGCATTGGAATCCCAATATCATGCCTTATTGATTATACTACAAGGTCTCCACTTTTGGCGACACTATAAAAATGCTCCTTCATATGGATTTTTAATATTGCTCGAATATATATAATAATGTCAAAATCAGTTGCCTTAATACAGTTTAGATGTGCCGTTTTCTTTCTTAATTTTTTATAATATTTACCTAACTATTAAGACCTCTTGTTTTCCTTATAAGAATTCATATCAACTGAATTAGCACTCATAATTATTAAATACATATATTGTTAGTCTTCCACTCGAAATTTTTTAAATGAATTATGTAATGAAACAATTCATATATCTTCGGACCCATCTAAGTGGGTCAAAACTCTTGATCTCTACATAAGAGATGTTACTAAATGAATTAATTGATACAATATTAAGAAGATATTCTCGTGTTGCACTCGGAATTTTTTAAATGAACTATATGGTGACGTAATCCATATAACTGGCACACTAAATCTATTTTCAAATGTTTAGAAAAGAATTAATCTCCTTCAAACCTCAACTTCAAAAATAAGGTGTCACCACTCAACAATGAGTTGTTTTCCATAACATGTATAATTACATAAAATTTAGGAATATAAATAATCTCAAACTTAATTTTATAATAGAGTTTTGAATACTTTTGTTGACGGCGGATTTTGGTCTCAGGGTAATATGGGAATATCACCTCCGAGGTAATCCTCCTTCAATAGTTAATTTGTTTGGTTATGGGGGACCAAAAGCAATTTAGCGAGAGACAGATAAACACACCAATCAACAAGGAGATTTAACGTGGTTCGGTGGATTTTGGATCCGACCTACGTCCACGGACAAGAACAGGATGATACTCTTTATTACTTCAAACACCTTTCTCAGCTCTCTCTTTTGTTTACAAGTCTCACAATAATGATTCTGATCTCAACTTTTTTGATGATTTCAACTTGTCTTTCTACACTCACTCTACCCTCCTATTTATAATGGTGAAGAAATCAGATTCCTATTTGTACAAGAATTCCCAATTGGAGATGGTCTCCTTTTCCTATCAGGATTCCTAGTCAAAACTATTCCCTTTTCCCATAAGGATTCCTAATTAAAACTACATTTATTTCCTTTATCCTATTAGGATATTAACTTTATTACTTTACCCCATTAAAGTAGGACAACTTATCCCTTTTCTGCAAGAATAGGATGCTTTATCTTTCTGAGCACGCCTCGTCATGTGCTCGGTCTTTATGAGGTCGGTCATGACAATCTTTTATGCTGAGAGTGTTTCTGCCGACCTCTATAATGCTCGGTCAACTGAACCAAAGTGGTCGGTCCTTTCATAATGTGGTCGGTCTCTTCATGATGTGGTCGGTCTTATTCATGATGTCAACCAGGGAAAGAATTTTACCCAGGGAAAGAAATTTACCCTTTTGTCCTTGTCGTGTTGTCTTAAATGCCGTAGTACCTGAAAAACACCATCAACATCTGTCCCCTAGTTCTCGGTAACAACGAGTTTGTGAGTTGATGCCGGGAACTATAAAAAAAGATGGTGTGCTGATCGCCTTGCTGGTGGTCGCTCCAGAAATCACCGAGAAATTGTCTTTGCCATCAACTAAGTCTTCTGTTTCTATCTTCATATCCTCGGTTTATTGGAGATGCTGACTCTATTCAGAATGATTCTCCACCTCAAAGCAAATTGCTTACTTGGGTCGTTCCATCAGGAGATGAAGTTCCTCTTGTTGTCCAAACTAAAAATGACTCCTACTCTGTAATATCTGTACCAGAGACTTGGGGGTCCTGACCCCTGACTGATCCAATCTCGATTGTGAGGAGAAAATTTTGCCTCTGAGCTAACGATGATGTGCTCGGTGGCATGTGATCCTGTCTCGAGCTGTGAGAGATGCTCGGGCCTGGGGGAACGTTACGTCCCCAGTCCGAATAACCGACTCGGTGGGACGCAACCCGACCCCGAGCTGAGAACGACACTTGGACCTGAGGGAATGTTACGTCCCCAGTCCGAAGGGCTGACTCGGTGGGACGTACCCCGACCCCGAGCTGTGAAAGGCACTTGGACCTGAGGGAATGTTACGTCCCCAGTCCGAAGGGCTGACTCGGTGGGACGTACCCCGACCCCGAGCTGTGAAAGGCACTTGGACCTGGGGGAATGTTACGTCCCCAGTCCGAAGGGCTGACTCGGTGGGACGTACCCCGACCCCGAGCTGTGAAAGGCATTTGGACCTGAGGGAATGTTACGTCCCCAGTCCGAAGGGCTGACTCGGTGGGACGTACCCCGACCCCGAGCTGTGAAAGGCACTTGGACCTGGGGGAATGTTACGTCCCCAGTCCGAAGGGCTGACTCGGTGGGACGTACCCCGACCCCGAGCTGTGAAAGTCACTTGGACCTGGGGGAATGTTACGTCCCCAGTCCGAAGGGCTGACTCGGTGGGACGTACCCCGACCCCGAGCTGTGAAAGGCATTTGGACCTGGGGGAATGTTACGTCCCCAGTCCGAAGGGCTGACTCGGTGGGACGTACCCCGACCCCGAGCTGTGAAAGGCACTTGGACCTGAGGGAATGTTACGTCCCCAGTCCGAAGGGCTGACTCGGTGGGACGTACCCCGACCCCGAGCTGTGAAAGGCACTTGGACCTGGGGGAATGTTACGTCCCCAGTCCGAAGGGCTGACTCGGTGGGACGTACCCCGACCCCGAGCTGTGAAAGGCACTTGGACCTGGGGGAATGTTACGTCCCCAGTCCGAAGGGCTGACTCGGTGGGACGTACCCCGACCCCGAGCTGTGAAAGGCACTTGGACCTGGGGGAATGTTACGTCCCCAGTCCGAAGGGCTGACTCGGTGGGACGTACCCCGACCCTGAGCTGAGAAAGACAAAGTGGTCTCGACGGAATGAAATCCAGCCCCGAGCCGATTAATCAAGTGGCCTCGGCGGAACGAATCCAGCCCCGAGTCGATTAATCAAGTGGCCTCGGCGGAACGAATCCAGCCCCGAGTCGATTAATCAAGTGGCCTCGGCGGAACGAATCCAGCCCCGAGTCGATTAATCAAGTGGCCTCGGCGGAACGAATCCAGCCCCGAGCCGATTAATCAAGTGGCCTCGGCGGAACGAATCCAGCCCCGAGTCGATTAATCAAGTGGCCTCGGCGGAACGAATCCAACCCCGAGTCGATTAATCAAGTGGCCTCGGCGGAACGAATCCAACCCCGAGTCGATTAATCAAGTGGCCTCGGCGGAACGAATCCAGCCCCGAGCCGATTAATCAGTGGGACTTATTCAGAAGGGAAGTGAATCTACCTTTTGAAACCCTACCGAATCTGGCAAGGGCGTCCCCTTACCAGACCAGTGAAAAACAAAAACAAATCTCTGGAAAATAAAATTAAAAGGCGGGGGCGACTTATCGCTTATCCCAAAACAAAAATGTTTCGCAAGTATAAACCACAACACGGATGCCTCAAAACAGCGTCCTGTCCGAGGTCTCCAAAACACAATTCTGAATCTTTCAATTCAGTGTCCCGGCGAACCAGGATTCGGATCAGAAGAGCGTATGAACGGTAAGGGCACATCCTCTACACGTCGGTTCGCTCGGGAGCCTGTGTATTGTATGAGGGCTCCTCCTTACCACGCTGGAGTAGGCACACGCCACAGGGGTATACGAATCCCCGTGCTGTGCCTCCCGCGGATCCGGATGATGAATGGATCAAAGAGTGTCCGGGATACTAAGGGTATGTTCCTCCTTAGGCCCGGTATCACTGGAGTTAGCAATCGCCACGGGGGTGTCATTATCCCCCGTGCTATGCTTTCCCACGGATCCATTACATCGGGCAGGTGAGGATCAGAAGAGTGTTCGACACATTAAGGGCATGTTCTTCCTTATGTTCGGTAACACTGGAGTAAGCAATCGCCACAGGGGTATCATCCCTCCTTGTGCTATGCTTCTCACGGATCCGTTACATCGGGTATGTCCCTGAGGACCCCGAGCTAGAGAGATACTTGGCTCTGGGGGAATGTTCCGTCCCCAGACTAATGAGCATGTCTCGGTGGGACGTAACCCGACCCCGAGCTGAAAGAGGTACTTGGCTCTGGGGGAATGTCCCGTCCCCAGACCAATATGCATGACTCGGTGGGACGTAGCCCGATCCCGAGCCGGATAACTGAATGACCTCGGTGGGGCAAGGTCAAGCCCCGAGCTGCCCAAGTCTTTATTGCTTGGTCGTTTCTTTTTGTATTTAGGTGCTAAGTTTGTCCCCGGTTTTTGAGTAGGTCTTTCTATTTATGTTTTAAGAAAGTGGCCGAGAACCTTCTTTTGAAAGGAGAAAGTTTTATTTATGTTTTTGGGGACAAACTGCCCTTTTTCAGTTGAATTGGCGGCCACATGCCCTTTGTCTGGTTGTCATAACCTCGTGGTCAATGTATTTGTTCAGATACCCGTTTCGTGCTAGGTCCTCCATTTGTTCTCGCAGATCTTTACATCCGTCTGTTGCATGTCCTCTGGAGTTGTGGTGTATGCAATAAGCCTTTTGGTTCCTTCTGTCCGGGGGGAACCTCCTTTGGTCCGGTTCCACTAAGAGGCCTTTCCCCTGGATCTCCATGACAATTTGTCCCAGTGGTTTTTTTAGGGGAATGTATGCATCTTCCCTGACCACGTGGTTTACTTGGGTCGGCGCTCTTCTCTCCTGATTGTCCCGGTGCAGTGGCTTGAATTCTTTGTGTTTCGGGGGTGGTCTTCTGGATTCTTTTTCTGTTCGGCGTTGGGCGCCCTCCCTTGTGGTTCTATCCCTGATGTTGTTCCATTTCCGGGACACTTTCTCTTCGTTCTCTAACGAAACGAACTTCCGGGCCACCTCCAGGGCGGTGGCGTAGTCCGGGGTGTCCTGTCCGATCCTTAGGTGGGTCCATAGCCTCCCGACCTTCAAGGCTCCTTTCAAGCTTTCCAGGGCCTCGGGGGATTCATACCCTCCGACTTCGAGTACCATATTATGGTACCTTTCAATAAATATCTCCAGAGGCTCATCGTCTCCTTGCTTCATAAGTCTTAGTTCTCCAATTGTCTTTCTGGGGACACAAGCCCCCTTGAAGTGTCGTATGAATGACTTTCTCAGTTGTGCGAAGCTGCTGATGCTTCTTGGGGCTAAGCTTCTATACCATAGGATGGCCGGTCCGGCTAGAGTTAAGGGGAACACTTTGCAAATGGCGTCCCCTGTTACCCCTTGTACCTCCATTAGTAGGACGAAGTCTTCGATGTGGGTTTTGGGATCGGTACGGCCCTTGTATGGTGTCATGGTCGGCATGCTGAATCTTTTTGGGAATTTCTCCGATTTTATTTCCTCCGTGAGGGGGGACTCATCCTTGATGTCCTGGACATCTCCCTCGTTTGTATTGGGGTATACTCCCCATTTGACCAGCTCCTCCCGTAACCAAGATTTCATGCTGCTGTCTTTGATTCCATGCCGCCCCCTGTGGTTTCTTTTCTTTCTGCTACCTCGGGAGTGGCGCTTCTCAGGGTCGGTGTCGTCCCGCACTTCTTTGGTATGTTCTTTTCCTCTCCTCCGGGTACTGTGAGGGCTATCGTAGGAGGGATCTGGTGATGATTTGTCATCTTCCTCTTCCCATGTGTCCTCGGTTTGGGAATCCCTTTGTACTACCACGGATCTCACCCTGTAGGGTTCCCTCCTTTGAGGTCTGTCGTCTTCGCTTGTATCGACAATTCTCTTTCCTTCCGCTATCTCACTCCTTTGCCGGCTAGTCCCGGCCTCGAATTTTCCGTCGTGTGCTCCTTCCATCCTTTCCAACCGGTCTACTATGGTTTTTAGTAGAGTTTGGTTTTCCTCCCTTTCCTTCCTAAGAGTCTCCTCTATCTAATCTGCAGCCGAGCTCCCTGATGGTTGTTGGTTTCCGCCTTCCGCCATTTGTCTTACTACGCGAGTTGCTTTTTGTTGAGTTCCCCACAGACGGCGCCAACTGTTGACGGCGGATTTTGGTCTCAGGGTAATATGGGAATATCACCTCCGAGGTAATCCTCCTTCAATAGTTAATTTGTTTGGTTATGGGGGACCAAAAGCAAATTTAGCGAGAGACAGATAAACACACCAATCAACAAGGAGATTTAACGTGGTTCGGTGGATTTTGGATCCGACCTACGTCCACGGACAAGAACAGGATGATACTCTTTATTACTTCAAACACCTTTCTCAGCTCTCTCTTTTGTTTACAAGTCTCACAATAATGATTCTGATCTCAACTTTTTTGATGATTTCAACTTGTCTTTCTACACTCACTCTACCCTCCTATTTATAATGGTGAAGAAATCAGATTCCTATTTGTACAATTCCCAATTGGAGATGGTCTCCTTTTCCTATCAGGATTCCTAGTCAAAACTATTCCCTTTTCCCATAAGGATTCCTAATTAAAACTACATTTATTTCCTTTATCCTATTAGGATATTAACTTTATTACTTTACCCCATTAAAGTAGGACAACTTATCCCTTTTCTGCAAGAATAGGATGCTTTATCTTTCTGAGCACGCCTCGTCATGTGCTCGGTCTTTATGAGGTCGGTCATGACAATCTTTTATGCTGAGAGTGTTTCTGCCGACCTCTATAATGCTCGGTCAACTGAACCAAAGTGGTCGGTCCTTTCATAATGTGGTCGGTCTCTTCATGATGTGGTCGGTCTTATTCATGATGTCAACCAGGGAAAGAAATTTACCCTTTTGTCCTTGATTGATAGGCCTATGTGACAAAATATTAACCGAAAGGGTGTAATGTATAAGATTATTCAATTGTTAACGATATCAGATATCACAGCATAGAGAAATGATAAGTGAACAAAAAGGGAATAAGGATGATATTTTTTTTTTATCTTTTTATACATTTAAAAATTATTATTATTTTTTGAAAAATGCGAAACCATTAAATTATAATTTTTAAATACACAAAAAAAAAAAAAAAAAAAAAAAATTGTCCTCCACTTGTTTACATGTCACTCCTCCGCAGCATATACAACTTAGAAATTGGGATATTATCATATCACTTTATAAAAATTTTAAAATAATAAATGGGTATAAAAATTATTGGGCACTATCTTTTATACCAATTTATTATTTCTCAATTTTCAAAATAATAAAATGATAATAACCCATAAATTATATGTGGATGTTCGTTCTTTCTAAAAGAAGCAAATCCCAAGTGACTCTATTCGTTGTATTAGATTAAATATATAATAAATTGAAAAACTGTAAGGAAACCTAGGACATCACCTATCTCCACATTGGTATGATATTGTCCACTTTGGCCCTAAACCCTCATGGATTTGCTCTTGGGTTATACCCAAAAGGCCTCATACCAATGAAGATACATGTCCATCCTTATATACCCATGATCTTCCCCATATCTAACCAATGTGGGACTTTGGGACTTTGTTTGCACACCCAACAATCCTCCCCTCGAACAAAGGACCACAAAGGACAACTGAGCCTCCCCTCAAACGATCATTCATCCGTCCACTCCATGAAGACCAGAGCACACCGCCTGTCTAACCGAGCACTCACGGATCACGATCGGGGCTCACCACCTTTGTTCGGTATTCCGAGGATTCATCCACATGGCTAACTCTGGGGCATGGCTCTGATACCACTGTAAGGAAACCTAGGACATCACCTATCTCCACATTGGTATGATATTGTCCACTTTGGGCCTAAGCCCTCATGGATTTGCTATTGGGTTATACCCAAAAGGCCTCATACCAATGAAGATACATGTTCATCCTTATATACCCATGATCTTCCCCATATCTAACCAATGTGGGACTTTGAGACTTTGTTTGCACACCCAACAAAAACACTATGCACTATGCTTTTAATGAAACGATCTTATTGCTATAATGACCCATCAAAATAATCAGATTGGTAAAAATAAGTGTTTTTAAAATATATCACCTAAGTTTGATTATGAATGAGATAAGAGATTAGAAATATAACTGAACTTATTTCTAACCTTATTTTTCAAAGGAAAAAAATTTATTGCTATAATGCCATTTTTTTTTAAATAAAAAATAAAAAATTAATAATAATTTAACAATGAAAATTTTGAAAATATGTGTAGCTTTATTGGTGCACTTGAGTGCGAACGCCGATTATGGCTGTGATGCTGAGAAAGTCCAGCTAAGGCTTATAATGGACATAGTAATGAGTTCCATTTCAATAAAAGAAAAGCATGAGTACTCATTGTGGCCATCCCCAGATTAATTGATTATCAAAATGATTAGTTTGTTGAATTACGAATTTCAAACACATGGCAGATGAAAGAGCAAAAAATAAATAAAATAGTATTATTGAGGGTGTGGAACTCATTTGTTCATTAATTAATATTCATTTGATATTGGGGTGAACAAAATCGGTTTCGAATTCAGTTCTGCATGAAACCGGAACCTACTCGGAAAAAATCGATTCCTAATTAATTGGAATCGGAATATACTCAATTAAATAGGATATCATATTAATCAGTTCCAATTCGATTCCGCGTGGAACCAGAACCTACTCAATTAAATAGGGTACTCTATTAATCGGTTCCAATTCGGTTTCGCATGGAACCGGAACTTACCCAATTAATAGGGTATCATATTAATCGGTTCCAATTTGGTTCCGGTCCTGTTCTGATTTACCCTATTTATTTTTTATTTTCAAACTTTGAAAATACAATTATTTCTTACACTTGAATATTACATAAAATTCTAGGAATCCCATTTTTGATTGAACGAGGTTCACAAGAATAGACTTGATGATGAGTCATTCAAAAGAATCGAAAGATCGTTCAAACGAGAACACCTCTGGATGACTCATTTAAATGAATTCGAATATCATTCGTTCGAATGATCATAATTTCGTTCGGACGACTGTCCAATATGAATTTCCATATACTTGTATAAGTTCATGTTCCATTTTGATCGGGGGTGTTGCCACTGCACCCCGACGTACATAGCCCTCCCTACTCTGTGGACGCTGATTTTGATCGAGGTACACAATCGAGAATGTGAGTTGAGGGGCACGAGCGAACCTGCAAAATAAGAGTAGAGCGAAAGAGGAGGTTACTACCCACCGGTGTGGTGGAAGCCGTAGGCACTCCGACGCTCAAGTTAGCCAAAATATGAATAAGTTGAAGGCGAATGGATTAAGGTCTTTAGGGTACCTCAACCACAGATTGTTGGCCGTGAGGGCGGTGTATAAGAGTAGTGTCTAGGTGATAAGAGTAATATGCCGAAGATCCTCCTTCTATTGCCTTGCTTCCTTATTTTTATAGGTTCCCTGATATGGGGTCCTTCTTCTGCCCATTGAAGTTGTCATCAATGGTGGTTTAACTCAAGTGCTTTATGGCTGATAACTGACGATCGTGTCTATCCTGAAACTGTTGACTTTTATGATGATGTTTATGAATTCTGATTCTCTCTTGATTTTTGAAACCGGTGTCTGTTGGTTCTCTTCATGTTAGCGGGTTTGGGCTCATGAGGTGGCCCATGAAACTTCCTTGCATGACACTTTCGCTTATAGGCTGGATCTGCCAATAGGCTCCAGGTTTAGTGGTTGATCTCGGGGTAAATGTCGATTTTATCCCTAAGCCCTAATTTGGCCCGTACAGTTTGTCTCATACTCTCTAAGTCTGGAAGCTTTAGACTTAGCGAGTATCGTCGAGTATGTCGAATGGATCAGGATATGGATAGCTATTTTGCTGATCTTGGCAGTGTTCCAGAAATAATCCACATGGCGTCCCGTCACACAGTCTGGAGGGGAAGATTTCAGGTCTCCTTTCACTTTCGACAAGAGTCTAGGAGGTGTCCTTGGCTTGATCGAAACTGTCGAGGGCTTTTGGGAGTTAATCCCGATTGACATGTCGTATAGAGTAAGAGGAGCTCATATCTTTAATTTGTCAACCACGTGAGCCTGTGTGGGAATGTCCTATGCCGACTGAACCAGATAATGGTCTTGGAGAAATCTCACTCGGCATGTCGTATGGACTGGGAATTCTATTTGACCGGTCATGAGTCATTATGGGGAATGTCCCCAGTCGACTGAACCAGATGGTGATTCATGAGTAGTTTCACTCGTCTTTTCGTATGAAACAAGTGAATACCATACTCTTATTTGACTCGACATGAGTCATCTGGGGGATGTCCCCGGTCAACTAAACCAGATGGTAGTTCATGAGTAATTTCACTCGACTTGTCGTATGAAGCAAGTGAATACCATACTCTTATTTGACTCGACATGAGTCATATGAGGGATGTCCCCGGTTGACTGAACCAGGTGGTGGTTCAGGAGTAATTTCACTCGACTTGTCGTACGAAGCAGGTGAATACCATACTCTTATTTGACTCGACATGAGTCATCTGAGGGATGTCCCCAGTCGATTGAACCAGGTGATGGTTCAAGAATGATTTCACTCGACATGTCGTATGTAACGAGTGAATCTCATAACTCTATTTGACTCGACACGAGTCATCAGAGGGATGTTCATGCCAGTCTTCCAACAACTACCAATGAAGGACGAGCTAGTCTTTGAAATTTAAGGGCACTTTGAAAAATTTGTACAAAGTTCGACTCAGTAGTTCGATAGGAAGGCGAAAAGCCGCATTTTGAACAATCAACGATGTGTATAAGTGTCGAATGATATTTTTAATGAACGAACTTTAATTGTAATTAGTCGAATGACTTCTACAAATTTCCTTATTTCATTCTTATAACGACTATTGGAAAAGATACAACTGCCAACAAATAAACAACAAAACTTAAGTGTTACCGCATGAATCGCTTAAGATGCATCACGTTCCAAATGTTGCGCACGAGAGTCCCTTCCATTGCCTGTAGCTTATAGGCTCCTCTCCCGACTACTTTTGTGACGAGGTAAGGGCATTCCCAATTCGGACCCAACTTCCCATCTCCAATTTCCTTAGTGTTCTGGAACACCCTCCGTAGGCCCCAATCTCCAACTTTGAAAGTCCTACTCCTGACGTTTTTGTCAAAGTATCTGGCCATCTTTTGTTGATGAGCATCCAGTCGAATGGAATCTCGGTCCCTCCTCTCATCAATCGTGTCGAGATTGAAATTCATCAGAAGTTGATTGTTTTCTTCGTTGAGCCACTGGTAGCGTGGGGACGGGATGACTTCTTCAGTTGGAATTACTGCTTCCGTTCCAAATGCCAATGCGAAAGGAGTTTCATCTGTCGAAGACCTTACCGTCGTCCTGTATGACCACAACACTCCTGGAAGTTCATCCACCCAAACGCCCTTAGCCTTCTCCAATCTATTCTTCAAAGTGTTCATGATCGTCTTGTTGGACGATTCGGCCAGGTCGTTCGCTTGTGAAAAGCGTGGTGTCGAAAAGTTCAATTTTATGCCCCAGTTCCTGCAGAAGTCTTAAAAGTGATGACTGATGAATTGAGAGCCATTGTCAGTCACAATTTCCCTTGGTATGCCGAATCGACAAATGATATTTTTCCAAATGAATGTTTAAGCTTCCTTGTCGCGTACTCTAGCGAATGCCTCAGCTTATATCCACTTCGAGTAATAATTTGTCATCACAAGCATGTAGACACGCTAGCCAGGCGTGGTTGGGAGTTTTCATACTATGTCCATTCCCCATTTCATAAACGGCCATGAAGATATAATGGGATTTAGTTTCTCTGGTGGGAGATGAGGAATTGATGCAAACCTCTAGCACTTGTCACACTTTTTAGTGAATTCAGTGGAGTCAATTCTCATCGTCGGCCAATAATAACCTATCGAATGCGCTCGAAGAGCCAGGCTCCTGCCGCCAGAATGGTTCCCACATTCCCCTTCATGCAACTCCATCAACACATGATGCGCTTCTTCGGGCGTTAGGCATTTCAAATAAGGTCATGTGAACGATCTTCTTAGCAGCTGACCGTCGAACACAACGAACCTCGCAGACTGTCTCTGGACTTTTATGTCTTGCACTTTGTCTTCTAGAAGCAAGCCTTTTTGTAAATACTCAACTATAGGCGTCATCCAAGTGTCGACTGAATCGACCTCTGCAACAATTGTTTCTTCCTTCCAGATTGTCGGCCAGCTCAAATATACTACAGGTATTGTTCGTGGTTTTTTCCCCTCCATTGTCGATCCGAGGGTTTGTTGGGTTTCTAATTTAGTCCCAAAGATCAATTTCAATCAAAAATATGTGTGAATACAACACTGAAATATGGCGGAATCATACTTACATTGAACGACTTTTGCGATGCGAGGAACAAAAAAATTCTTCAAGCTTTTTCCTCCTTGAGCTCTCGGCATTTGAGGAATTTTGTGCTCCATTTTCTGTCCTTCAAGCTCCAAGCTTGGTGTGCATTCCATGCCCACAGGTGGGTTTCCCTATCACCTTCGCAAGACTCCAATAGTGTGCTAACACTTGTGAAAATTTGCAACAAATCCTCACTATTGCCTTCTCCTAGCTCACGGTTTTTGCAAGAAATTTGAGAGAGAATAGACCCTTGGCCGAGAGGTAGAGAGGAGAAAATGAGAGAATATGTTGTGTGTTTGTTAATTGATTTCCAAAATCAATTAAAACATATACCAAATTTTGAATTTCCAAAAGTCAAAAAGGTACAAGCATTGAAGCTATCCAACTACCACCATCAATCACAAGTGACAAGTTGTCACATCACTCAAAGTGACTAGACATCACATCAATTGATTGATTAGTGATTTGACGTTTAATGTGACTTGTGGGCCGCACTTGAATTCGAAATGCGAATGCGCCCGCAAACACTCCCGGGCTCGGGTTCGCTAATTCCGAATTAACGAATTTTCCGTTGCGACGTAATTAAATAATTATGCCTAGCAAAATTACTATTCATGTCGCTAACGAATTAATTCTAAATTAACTCGTTCGCCCGAATTAAAAAAAATTTTTAATTACGCATCGAAATACAATTTCGTTTAATATATCGAATATATTATTTATCGATTAATTCCAAATTAATCGTTCTCTCTCTTTAAATAATATTTTATCCCAGATAAAATATCTTTGTAATTAACCCCAAATTAATTTTCTCTCTCTTATAATTAATCCCAGATTAATAAAGTGCGAGTCATACGTCATCGGTGAATCTTCGGAAAGCGACCCATGAGATCCCCGGATATGTTGGCAGTAAATTCGATCGTCGGACTATTCGAACACGTACGTACCTAGTACTACATTTTTACCGATTTACAAGACATGGTTGGCTTCTAGTAAAGCACCGTGCCTACCCAATTCTTCATAAATATTCTTACTGGAATATGTGATCTATATCAGGCGTAGTATACGTAGTATTGCGTATTACGATCCAGTATCGGATGTCACATGCAAGGCATGAGGCTGGAATTGTGTCTGCCCCGTATGAAGCACATATCAGATCTCTGGTAACTAGTCTCTATAATCGGATAAACATGACCTAGTCATAATATCCCGATAGCTGCATCATATAAGAGAACCAGTTATGTATCCTACGTGATCATCATCTCCACTATGACTAGAGTGATACTTCCGTCTTGACATCACACCCAATACACTAGGATTCTCAATATACCAGAAGAGGCGTACACAGAACCGGTTAAAGCCCTGGATGACCAAAACCAAAGTATATTGATTGTCGCAAGTATTAGCGGTGCAAGTCTCAGGTTAAGACCAAATACACATACCCTGATTCGGACATCCATAGACACATAGTCATACTACCAATGGAATTCTGAGGGGTTTATCCAGAGTGAAGCTGTTTCCGTACCATGGTAAACACAACCTCCTATTACACTTGCATGAGTATCATATATCCAATTATATGAGAATTATGTCGTTATGCTCCCACAACGCGCACAAGTGTAATACTAGTCTATTCTGCATTATCGATGTCCAATCTCGGTAATACTACGACTATGGATATTCAATGATTAAACCTTCGTGGATTGATACCGTCTCATATCATCTCAATCCGGAACTAATCATATGGACCTTTTATCATTTATACATCTTGGTAATCTAATTACAAATGATAAAAGAGCAATTTTCTTTGTCACATAGTTAATTTGTACAACAACACCATGATCTGTACAAATAGTGATGCTATGGGTCCTAATTGTCCAACAGGGTTGCCAATGCATCTTCTTGGGAATTTTCGCTTCTTGGGACTTGGGTTATGGTAAATTTTTCGAATGATGACTGTATATCATTTACCTTTTGTAAGTAGGAAGCCATTGTTTGACCTCTAGCATGATAAGATCCTTCGCTCTGGTTGACTATCAATTGAGAGTCGGACTTCACTTCTATCTCCCTGGCTCCCAGTTCTTTAGCTAATAATAACCCTGCGATCAATGCTTCGTACTCTGATTCGTTGTTGGTAACTCTAAAATCACATTTGACTGATTGTTGCAAAGTGTCGCCTGCCGGGGTAGTGATCATGATTCCAAGACCACAGCCCTTTTTGTTACTGGATCTGTCAACTGCTA
>SKCR01038822.1:0-100125 GCA_019454045.1 Zanthoxylum bungeanum | reverse complement strand
CTTGTTTTTAACCTT
Organism: Zanthoxylum bungeanum; assembly: GCA_019454045.1. Lineage (NCBI taxonomy): Eukaryota > Viridiplantae > Streptophyta > Magnoliopsida > Sapindales > Rutaceae > Zanthoxylum > Zanthoxylum bungeanum. The sequence goes on along the minus strand of SKCR01038822.1, from coordinate 100,110 downwards.
GAAAGTTTTGTTGGAGTCAGGATCATGTATCACAACGGCTCTATCTGGTAAAACTTTGGTGATCACAAATGGACCTGACCACCGTGATTTTGGCTTCCATGGGAAGAATTTCAACCTTGATTTATTTAACAGTACCTTCTGCCCTTGTTCCAGTTGTATGCGCACTAACTTCTCATCATGTCTTTTCCTTATCTTTTCCTTGTACAATTTGGCATCCTCAAAAGGCTGTATGTGAAATTCCTCCAATTCGTTGAGCTGGTGGAATTTTTTCTCTTATGTTGCTTGTAGTGCAAGAATAGGCTTCTTCAGTACGCAGTGCGCTTTATCTTCAGGCTCCACAGATAATTGACATGTTTTAAGTTTGTCAGTAGAACTTTGTCTTTCATCAGACAAAGTTCTGATCGGTACTATGTATCACATCAAGTTTGAAACATTCCTCCTTCTTTTCATCATCTGGGAAATTCATGGCCTTGAAAACATTGAATGTTACTTCTTGGTCTTGTACCCCCATGGTTAGTTCTCCTTTTTGTACATCAATAATGGTTCGACCTGTAGCCAAGAATGGTCTCCAGAGGATTATTGGCACGTCTGTGTCTTCCTCCATATCAAGGACAATAAAATCTGCTGGGAAAATGAATTTGTCAACCTTGACCAGCACATCTTCAACTACACCTCTCGGAAATACGAGCGTTCTATCAGCAAGTTGTAGTGAGACTGAAGTTGGCATTGTTTCTCCAATCTGTAATTTCCTGAAAATAGAAAAAGGCATCAAGTTAACACTAGCACCTAAATCACACAGAGCCTTACCGAAGTCATGTTCTCCTATGGTGCAAGGAACAGTGAAACTGCCAGGATCTTTCAACTTTGGGGGAAGTTTCCTCTGAATGATAGCGCTGCATTCTTATGATAATGCTACTGTCTCGTAATCTCCCAATCTCCGCTTTCGTGAAAGAATGTCTATCATGAATTTGGCATAGCTGAGCATTTGTTCCAACGCTTCTGCAAATGGAATGTTGATTTGCAGCTTTTTAAAGATCTCCAGGAACCGAGAAAACTGCTTGTCCAATTTGTTCTTCTGAAGACGTTGAGGAAAAGGTGGAGGTGGAATGATTTGTTCTTTTTCCTTTGCTTCTTTTTCCTCCATCTGTTGCTTTGTTTCTTTTGGAACTTCCTCAGCAGCTGTTTTGGCTCCAACATCTTTGTTGATTTCAGTACCGCTTTTTAACATGATGGCATGACATTGTTCCTTCCCCATGTTTCTTGGATTTGGCTCTGTGTTGCTAGGAAGGGTACCTGGCGGTCTGTAACTCTGAGCATTTGCCAGTTGTCCAATTTGATTCTCCAGTGCTTTAATAGAAGCAAATTGACCTTGAATTAATGCTGCTTGGGATTGAAGCATATCATCATATCTTGCTGCTTGAGATTGAAACATAGTATCATATCTTGCTGCTTGAGAGTCGTGTTTTGCTTCTATCTTTTTCAAGTGGGTTAACACTTCTGTTATTCCTAGTTCATTTGCCTGCTCCTGGCTTTTGTTCTGTTGTTGGAATCCAGGTGGTAGATAGTTCTGCTGTTGGCCTGAATTGTTGCTCCATGATAAATTAGGATGATTCATCCACCCTGGGCTGTAGGTGTTGGAATATGGATTGTTCCCCTGTCTGTGGAAATTGTTGACAAAATTCACCGTTTCTTCAAGTTGGTTCGACTCTGGTGCTCCTCCATATGGTGAACTTGTGGATCCAGTGGTAAGAGTCTCCATGAATTTGCATATCTGATCTAGCTTGGTGTTGACTGATGTATTGGCTCCACTTTCATAAATTCCTGCAATTCTTTGGATCATGCTCCTTTCTGTTGGCCACAAGGAATTATTGTTGGCCATTTCTTCGATTAGGTTCCAGGCTTGATCTTCTCCTTTTGCCATCAAGGCTCCTCCAGCAGCAGCATCAATTGTGGTTCTCATTATTCTAGAAATCCCATTATAGAATGTTTGGACTTGAAGCCATTTTGGAATCTCATGGTGAGGACATTTCCAGAGCAAATCTTTATACCTTTCCCAAGCTTCGCAGAGAGATTCTGAATCTTGTTGTACAAAGGATTTGATGTCATTCCTTAGTTTTCCGGTTCTGGCTGGTGGAAAGTACTTTGCAAGAAATTTGGTGGCTAAAGTGTTCCAAGTTGTGATGGAACCTGCTGGTAGTGAATGTAGCCAAGCTTTAGCTCTGTCCTTCAGGGAATATGGAAAAACACGCAATCTCATTGCTTCTTCAGCTTCTCGGTTGTAATTTAAAGTGCCGTAAACTTCCAAGAATTTACTGATGTGGGCATTAGGATCTTCAGTTGTGACCGGCGTAAACACACACGTATAACGCAAGCGCACGTATCGTTCAAGTAGTATAAAAAATATCGATCCCACGAGGACTTAATTCCTACTGTTGTTATTAATTGTTGATACTATTTATTTACAAATATCTAATAAGATGATTGATTGATTTGAAAGGATGATGATTCTAAAAAAAAACAAGTAAAAGAAATTGAAAGAAGATTAAAACTATCTAGGGTTGTGAATTCTTCCAATATTAATTAAAAGATGAAGTAGAAATATCATAGTTGGGTAAATTATTAAATTATTAATCTGGAACACTAAATTATGTAAAGCCTCTTCCGAATGATCATTTACAAATACCTAGTATAATCCAATTGAACCATATGTCTATGTCAATTAAATTACCTAGATTCATTAAGATTGAGTTCCAATTATGACTACCCCGCCCAACATGTATATTCCTATCCTGTAAGGAAATCTATTAAAAGGGTTATATATCCTTAAGGAAGATCGTGAGTTGTTGAGTCTGTGGTCTTTAACTTAAAATCCATATGTCTAGTTCATTTTAAGTTTATCTAATCAATTTTATTAATGGCCAATTAATAAAAAGGCATTAAGATTATGACTCAACAAATAATTCTTTAATTACCCAAACTATAATCTAACCCTTTTTAAAACCGATTATATTAGATTTTATCACAACCATAGATATTTAATTTAGTTACAATACATAGCTAAAACTAATAAAAACTTAAAAGACATAAAATGAAATTACTGAAAAGTAATAAAAAGAAATGCTAAGGTAAAAAGAATTAACTTCTACTATTTACTATTTAGATATCTCCCAATAATATAATATATAATCTTGTGATATTTTAAACCAACCGTCCGGAATGACGGTATCCTGATTAAGTCAAATTCAAATATACCAGCCATAAGGCGGAACAGAAATATAAACTTAAACCAACCGTCCTAGAATGGCGGTATCATTTATTAATTCAGATTTTAAATAGTTTATATATTATATTTTAAGGGAGATTAATCTAAATAGCAAAAGTAAAAGTATTACCTTATTATCTCACCATGGAGGAGTTTCCCCCATGGAAGAATAGAATTACTACTACAAAGCGTAAATAAAACTGAATAAAAGAAGAAAATATGAAGAACTCTCAGTTTATTTATAAGGATTTCAGAGGATGAGGTACATTTGAAACTAAAAATTCGAAATCTATTTATAGGCAAAAAAATCTAATTTTTTATTATTATTTTTCTGATTTTTATTTTTTAATTATTTTATTATTATTTTGTTTGGATCGCTGAATTTTCGACACGTGGCATGGTGGCTAAAAAAGACGGCTCGTTGAATTTTTGACATGTGGCATGGTGGTGCAATTTCCAAAATACCCTCGGTGTCGGGACGTCCAAAATTACCAAAATACCCTTTTTGCCAAATTTCATAGTTTTGCTCCAAATCACCTCCAGAATGTCCTGAAACTTTATTTTGGTGTCGGGATGCCCAAAATTACCAAAATACCCTTTTTTTCGGGACGCCCAAAATTACCAAAATACCATTTTTGCCAAATTTCACCAAATTTCACAGTTTTGCTTCAAATCGCCTCCAGAATGTCCTGAAACTTTATTTATCTACAAAATAACACAAAACACATCAAAATATTCACAAAACTCAAGAAACTATACAAAATATTAAGTTAAATGAGTGGGAAATAGTGATAGTTTTACCACTCATCACACCCCCAAACCTAACATTTTGCTAGTCCTCGAGCAAAATAAAATAACATAATAAAATTTAACTAAGCCACTTTCGTAGGGATCACGATTGCATTTAGCACATGCAACAAGCCTTTAAACCCCTATGTGTCCCTAGTGGACGAGTTGTAGTCTCGTGAGGGTTTACAGCAATGATACCCACAAACATTTTATAAAAGTAAAAAGGTAGTGAAACTAATGCACACAAAAGCAAAAAGACAAGAGAAAATAGAATAAAGAAGTTAGTGACTAATTAGGTGAAACTTCTACTCCAAGTTATTAGTTGTTTTGTTTCATTTTAAATTACTGAATAAGTAAATTCTCCGATTATTTTTACCATTCTCCATATACACAGCCAACAAAATATTAAACAACTCATTTTGCCCATAATATTCATAAGTGCAGTTGATAAGATTGTAATATTTTTGTCCTAAAGTTTTATCAGAATTCACACCTTTTTGTAGTAATGGAATAGATTTTCTGATTTTTCTGATTTTTTTTCTTTGATTTTTTTTCTATTTTTTATTTATATACAATACCTTCCATCTATGTAGCGAGTTTAGGTCGGTGGCTCCCAAACCAGATGGCTTTAAGGCACCAGGTGTTAAAACACCCATACGGACTTAATTACTCAGACTTCAGATATATATACATATATATAAATTTTTCAATGTTTTTGATCCATGTTACGAGCTTTGGGCCAATGACTCCCAAACCAGTTGGTTTTAGTGCACTAGGTGTTAAAACACCCTTACAGACTTAATAACTCGGATCTCAGACGTTTTTTTTTTATTCCATCATTTTTTGAGATGCTTTTCCAATTTGAACTATAGCACTGAATATTATAATCTTTTCAATTTTATCCTATGTCCGTATGTTACCATGTATGTTGATAATATCTGCCAACTAAGTATATGAAGATCCATTTTAGTCAATTTTATGAAGAATTTACAAATTAAATAATTCAAAATGAAATAAACAAAAATTAACTTGTTTCAAAAAAATGGGTTTTGAAATACGTATCAGGAGTGAGAATTCCTTACACAGCTATTTCTTACCAATTTCACCTTTTTAGTCAACATAAAAACAAAACCATAAAAAAAATAATTTTTACTGGTCATGGTGTGTGACTAACTGTCGAATGGACTTCCCGTTGTAAATTCCCCAGAGGGAGGGTTGAGCGAGGCTCACTTAAGTACCCTAACCTCTTAGGCTCTTATCGCTTGGTGTCAGGAATAAACAACGAGTCCTCCAAACTAGTCTATCACAACAAGCTACTGGTGAATGATTATCTAGGTGCCTTCACAGCTTTTCCTTATAGAGAGGTAGTGAGTGAAGGAAGACACCAAACCATCACCTAGCTTTAAATATGTCTTTGATAAAAATGCAAAATATTTTTGTAATTTTTGAAATTTTTTTTTTTTTTTTGTATTTTTCAAAAAAATTTGGACTAAAAATAAAAACACAATACAAACAAGTACTATTAACTATTCCTCACCCCCAAACCTAAATGAGACATTGTCCCCAATGTCTTTAAACAGTAGAAGAAGAGTTTAGAAGATAGTACCTGGTTAGCTGAATTACTACAAGCAAATTAAAGGTTAAGATCCAGATTTATTTGACGCTTCTTACCACGATCATCATCGGACCATTTTATCTTTGAAAGGATATGATCAACTTGTGGTTCATAGGCTAAGAATTGGTCTATTAGATCTGGAGCAGTTCTGGCAGTATAGAGGAGTTCTTTCATAGGTTTTGACACGAACCCATTTCTCCGAGCATCATCAAGAAACACACAAAGAAAATCATAAAATCCATCAACATTAAACAGCCCAATTGGTTTATGGTGTATGTTCAAGTTTGCCCAAGATAATACTATAAAAAGTTCCTCCAATGTGCCCAAACCTCCTGGCAAAGCAATAAAAGCATCAGCACGGTTAATCATTTCTACCAGTCGTTCAGACATACCTGGCACGATCAGTTCCTCTCCGTTTGATGGTTCAATCAGATTTGCCTCGGCCAAGGGTTTCAGGATGATTCCCAAAACATGACTGCCTCCTTCCTGTACGGCTTTTGAAACGATCCCCATAAGTCCAAGATTGCCTCCGCCATATATTAAGTGCATATTCCTTGCAGCTAAGACTCGACCCAATTCATGTGCTGCTTCTATGTATTGTGGTTTAGTACCAACACTACTACCGCAAAACACACAGATGTTTTCAACTCGTCTTCTTGAAGTGGCTTCCATTTTTTATGTATTTCTTTCTTAAATCTGGATTCCTCCAAAGGTGCAATGACGGGCTGAATTTATAGTACCTGAAAAAGGGTGAGTAATAATAGCACTAGTATCTTCCAAAAGAAGCTTGTTAGCAAAATAAAACAAAAGAAATCGTGAAAGGTCAAAAAGTCTGGATTCTGTCTACAAAAATAAAGATAATTACAACAGAAAAGGGAATCAAAGCAATAATTAAGGCAACAGAATTGTGTACGCAATACGCCACTCGCTTAGTATAAATTCATTAGGATGTGTCTCAAGAATTAATTCTTTACTCAGCCATCGCTAATGAATTATCTCTTATTCTTGCCAAACATCATTCCTTCTGTCTTAAAATGCTCCGTTTGTGCTTTTCCCTACAAAACAACACACAAAATTAAAAACTCTACAACATGTATACACAAAATATAAAAATAGAAATTATAACAAATTGCATGGGTCGCCTCCCTGTTAGCGCTAAATTTTTCGTCTTCAGCCAGACGTGACTGAAATCCATCTATCAAGGCGGTTTCAGCGTAATTTTGGATGTCCGATTAAAGACATTCCCATGTGCGTTGCTTTTGAAGGGTCTCTTCCAACGGTAAAGTGGCAAAAAGAGTTTTGTCTCATTCAGTGCTTGTGCCACCTTTTTTATTTTTTTTTGTTCCAGTGATTCCTAAAAAGAAACAAAGATGCTTGACTTAGAATGGAATTTCCATTCTGTCAAGTTTCTGAGTAATATCTCTAAATTGTACTCCCCAAAACAGTGATGTTTCGCCTGAATTCACTGTATCTTTAATTTGGTCAGACATTTGCTCCTTCATTTGCTCTGCTTCTTGCTCCACCTTTTCTTCACAGATGAATTTTAGGATCTATGTATTCAGCTCTTCATCTGTCATCTGTGAAATACATTTTTCAAAATTGTCAACCTGAGGATGAAAAGAAATGTCATATTTTAGGTCTTCATCCTCTGATATGACTGGAATGGATGGTTTAGGAAGATCTTCTTCAAACATCGTTGCAAAGCATGCTCCAACATCTTCATTCTGAGGATGGAAAGTTTCATCCTTCCTTGTTGGTGCAGTTTGTACAAAAAGCTCAGTTTCTTCATCCTCGTCAGAGTCAGAATAATAAAAATCAAATTGAGACTTTGTTGGTGCAGGTTCCTGAACTGATACCTCTGATTCTTGATACTGCTCAACCTCGTCCTCTGTTATGATGTCATGATGAATCTCAGGATATTCGAAGGCTTCTTCAGTATTATTTGAATTTGCTCCGTGAGATATGTGATTCAGGTTGTCTGTTAGTTGTCTAACTTGATCTGTCATCCTCTGTATAGACGCTGCTTGACTCTGAATTTGTACATCAAATTGAGCTTCTCGTTTCTCGAGCCAATCTTTGAGCATGTCATTCAATTGATCTTCCTCTGATGGATCTGGTTCTTGATGAAGATCATAGATGGGTGGTGGATAAGATGGAAAATGTGATGATTCTTCGTACCTTGAATGATTCCAATAATTCTGCCACTCTGAAAGGTATATACATTGATCGCTCGGGTGGTTACCATCACATATTACACATCTCCCAATTTCATTCTGATGAGCAAATGTAGTATTGTTTGGTTCTGGCTTCCAGTGATAGTTGTTGGGCTGGACAACAGGCCTCAGAAAACTAGACTGTTGCTCCCGGATTTGGGGTGTATCTTCTTCTAGTAAAGCTTGTAATTTTTCAAAATATTCCATTTTTTCAATCACTTGAAAACAAAATAATGAAATAAAAAGTATAGATAATAATAAAGAAAATTAGATACAAGTAAATTAGATAGCTTCAAAATTAATAACTCAAGAAAAATAAGTCCCCAGCAACGGCGCCAAAAACTTGACCGGCGTAAACACACACATATAACGCAAGCGCACGTATCGTTCAAGTAGTATAAAAATATCGATCCCACGAGGACTTAATTCCTACTGTTGTTATTAATTGTTGATACTATTTATTTACAAATATCTAATAAGATGATTGATTGATTTGAAAGGATGATGATTCTAAAAAAAACAAGTAAAAGAAATTGAAAGAAGATTCAAATTATCTAGGGTTGTGAATTCTTCCAATATTAATTAAAAGATGAAGTAGTTATATCATAGTTGGGTAAATTATTAAATTATTAATCTGGAACACTAAATTATGTAAAAGCCTCTTCCGAATGATCATTTACAAATACCTAGTATAATCCAATTGAACCATATGTCTATGTCAATTAAATTACCTAGATTCATTAAGATTGAGTTCCAATTATGACTACCCCCGCCCAACAGGTATATTCCTATCCTGTAAGGAAATCTATTAAAAGGGTTATATATCCTTAAGGAAGATCGTGAGTTGTTGAGTCTGTGGTCTTTAACTTAAAATCCCTATGTCTAGTTCATTTTAAGTTTATCTAATCAATTTTATTAATGGCCAATTAATAAAAAAAGCATTAAGATTATGACTCAACAAATAATTCTTTAATTACCCAAACTATAATCTAACCCTTTTAAAACCGGTTATATTAGATTTTATCACAACCATAGATATTTAATTTAGTTACAATACATAGCTAAAACTAATAAAAACTTAAAAGACATAAAATGAAATTACTGAAAAGTAATAAAAAGAAATGCTAAGGTAAAATGAATTAACTTCTACTATTTACTATTTAGATATCTCCCAATAATATAATATATAATCTTGTGATATTTTAAACCAACCGCCCGGAATGGCGGTATCCTGATTAAGTCAAATTCAAATATACCAGCCATAAGGCGGAACAGAAATATAAACTTAAACCAACCGTCCTAGAATGGCGGTATCCTTTATTAATTCAGATTTTAAATAGTTTATATATTATATTTTAAGGGAGATTAATCTAAATAGCAAAAGTAAAAGTATTACCTTATTACCTCAGCATGGAGGAGTTACCCCCTCATGGAAGAATAGAATTACTACTACAAAGCGTAAATAAAACTGAATAAAAGAAGAATATATGAAGAGCTCTCAATTTATTTATAAGGATTTCAGAGGATGAGGTACATTTGAAACTAAAAATTCGAAATCTATTTATAGGCAAAAAAATCTAATTTTTTATTATTATTTTTCTGATTTTTATTTTTTAATTATTTTATTATTTTATTATTATTTTTTTTGGATCGCTGAATTTTCGACACGTGGCATGGTGGCTAAAAAAGATGGCTCGTTGAATTTTTGACAAGTGGCATGGTGGTGCAATTACCAAAATACCCTCGGTGTCGGGACGCCCAAAATTACCAAAATACCCTTTTTGCCAAATTTCATAGTTTTGCTCCAAATCACCTCCAGAATGTCCTGAAACTTTATTTTGGTGTTGGGATTCCCAAAATTACCAAAATACCCTTGTGTCGGGACGCCCAAAATTACCAAAATACCTTTTTTGCCAAATTTCACCAAATTTCACAGTTTTGCTTCAAATCACCTCCAGAATGTCCTGAAACTTTATTTATCTACAAAATAACACAAAACACATCAAAATATTCACAAAACTCAAGAAACTATACAAAATATTAAGTTAAATGAGTGGGAAATAGTGATAGTTTTACCACTCATCAAGTTGCATTCCCCCAAAACTGAACTGACTGCTGAATCATCTGAATGCATGTTTTGATGTCACCTGCATTTGCTGGTAATGGATGAAGTACAATGCAAGAAATGAGTCTGTCAACCACCAGAATGGTTCTGTTTCGAATGGGAATTGGTGGTGCAACGTTCAAAGGTTCAGGTTCCATGTTGACTAAAGCTTCTTGGCCTTCTCGTCTTTCCCTTCTCAACTGTCTGATGGTTCTTTCAATTTCTGGGTCAAGCGGTCGAAGTTCAAAGCTTCTGGTTCGTCTCATGTAGTTTCTAAGAACCTGAAACACAAGAAAACAAAAACAATAAGTAAAAAGAAATTAGATACAAGTAACGTATCTAACCCCAAAACTAATAGTGAAAGATAAATAAGTCCCCGGCAATGACGCCAAAAACTTGACTGGTGTTTACACACGCGTATAACGCAAGCGCACATATCGTTCAAGTAGTATAAAAAGTATCGATCCCACGATAACTTAATATCTAATCTATTTATTTTATGAGGTCAAATGATTACTAGTATCTAACAGGTTGTTTGATTGATTTGAAAAAGTGACGATTCTAAATTTAAAAATAAGTAAATAAAGTTGTTTGAAAGTAGGCTTAAGAAAATTCAATATTAAAAACTATCTAGGGTTGTGATTTCTTTGCAATATCATTTTAAAGATGAAGTGGTTATCTTATAGTTGGGTAAAATATTGATTTATTAACCTGGAACACTAAATTATGTAAAAGCATCTTCCGATGGTCAACTACAAATATCCAGTATAACTCAATTGAACCATATGTCTATGTCAACCAAATTACCTGGATTCATTAAGTTTAAGTTCCAATTATGGCTACCCCCACCCGACAGGTATATGTCTATCCTGTAAGGAAATCTATTAAAGGGTTATCTATCCTCAAGGAAGATCGTGGGCTATTAAGTCTAAGGCTGAAACCTAAAATCCCTATGTATAGTTCATTTTAGATTTACCATATCAATCTTATTGGTGATCAGACAACAAGAAACATTAAGCTTAAGACTTAATATGTAAACCTTTAAATTACCCAAACTATAAAATAACCCCTTATAAACCGGTGATATTAGAATTCATCACAACCCCAGATAACTAACACATAACTAGGGCTAGTAAAAACTTAAAAGTAAAAGACATAAAGTAAAAATGCTGAAAAGTAAATTGCTGAAAAGTAAATGACGGAAAGTAAATGCTGAAATTAAATAATGAAAATTAAATGCTGAAAAGTAAATGCTGAAAAGTAAATTACTGAAAAGTAAATGCTGAAAAGTAAATTGCTGAAAGTAAATTGCTGAAAATTAAATAAAGTAAAAGTACAATAAAAGAAAATGCTTAGGTAAAAGGATCCACTTTTATTACTTCTATTTTAGATATCTCTCTTAATATAATATATTAACTTTGCATGATAATTACCAACTAGCCATATAGGCGGTATTCAGATTAAGTCAAATTAATAATTAATTACCAACCGACCAATCAGGCGGTATCCATTTTAGTCAGGTTAAAACCAATTTAAATAATTATCAACCGACCAATATGGCGGTATCCTCGTTAAGTCAGGTTTTAACTAGTTTATATGTTATAATTAAGGGAGATTAATCTAAATATTAGTAATAAAATTTTTATCTTTTACCCCAGCAAAGGGGAGTTACCTCCTCATTACTGAAAAGTAAAAAACTGAAAATTAAAGAAAGAAAAGTATTGTGCGTAAAAGTAAATCGCGGAAAGTAAAAACTGAAAAGTAAAGAAAAGAAAGTGCGAAAGTGGAAATTAATTACTGAAAGCTATAAATAAACAAACAAGATACAATCTTCTTAGTATTCTTAAGGAATTCCTTAGAAGAAAGTATGAATTTTACAAATGAAATGGCTTGGTATTTATAGGCAAAATTTTGCCTCCATCAAATCATCCACCAAATCAATTATTAATTGCTCCACCAAATCCATTATTAATTGCTCCACTAATCTCTTATCATGTTTGGTGATGATTTGATAATTTTTATTATTTATTTATTAATTTATTTTTTCCTTTGAAAATGATTGAAAGTGACTTTAATAATTACACACAACACACTTCTGGATGGTTCATCAATTTCGGGCATGCAATTGTCAGAATTCGAAATTATTTTGTGTTTCAAAGTTGTAGCTCTTTGAGTATTCTTTAATCTGGAACTTGAATCATCTCAATCCGATATTGGAGTAAAAAGTTATGTCCAAAATACGACAGATGCGCAAAATTAGAATTTCCAAAACTACACTTCGTTAAAACGCCCTTTCAAGTTTCCAATCTCCAAAATTAATATTTCAAGTCCAATTTTTGCCCTTATTTGACCCACGTTTCGTCCTAAATGATTTCATTGTGTCCCAATATTATTTTATCTGCAAAATAAACTAAAACATATCAAAACGTTCATCAAACCGGAGAAACTAAACAAAATATTAAGTAAAATGGGCGGTAAATATTGATATATTTTCCGCTCATCATCAAGTCTTTTCTACAATCATCAACATCTAATGTTAACCACCAAGGAACAAAATAATTTCATTACTCGGGATAGTAGAAAAGATATTCTATCAAATAGAATACAATATTCTATTAAATAGAATAAATGATAAACCTTTCATTCGTACCTCCGAGGCACAAGTACTTTCAATTATATAACTATTATATAAAAAAAAGTTTCAAATCTCAAACTTTTCAAGATTCGAATTTTCTACTATACATATCATATATTTAATTGTAGGAACAAATGGAACCTAAATTAAAAAGATGAATTGGTGTTAATGGAGCATAACCCCAAGAGTATTGAAAAAACTAATTCGGTAACACTCAATATCAACGAATCAAATCATATAAGATTCGATAACTCCCACTGACCAATTCCATCACAATGGAATCGTGGAAGTTTAATATTGAGTAAGAACCATATTCATTAAATAAGTTTAGAACTAATTGCCATAAATTCATGTGTTTGATCATATCAAACATCTTCGAACAATTCAAAGATTCACAATGAATTATATAGTTCTCAACACTTCAAATAGAATATCTTTGAACCATTCAAAATATTATATTCATGTTTCATCAAAGACATATCGAAAGTTCTTGAACCATTCAAGATGTTCAACATGTTCTCTATAAGAAATACGTAACTAAGTGATGACAATTCATTAACTAAGTTACGGAGTAAAGAAAACTATCTAAGGCAATTTCCAATTCATTAAACTACATATATCCAATGTATCAGTTTAATAAATCTTGTGGTCCAATGACGATCATTGATTAAATGAGATTTAATCACTTCCTGAATACAATATTCATTAAATGGATAAGAATATATGGTGTGATCTCATATCAGACCATCTTTTACCATAAGGAATAAGCATCTGATGCTTTTATGATAAAATCTCATAAAGCACAGTTCTAAGTTATTTATTTTACCGAATATTTTTTCTTGATGTTTATCTTTTCATTAATGACACTACTAGTCATTTTAAAATATGTAACAACTGTTTATACAGAACAAGTAACTATCCAATAGTCACAAGTTCTGATATCAAATATCAAAACAGTTATTGAACATTATTTTAAATAACTAGACGGGAGATCCAGTATCCAATACCTACAGTTATCGTATTGTGAGAATCGATATTCTCTATACACAACTATATGCATCTCTTTTCTTTAGCTTTATAATTTGCATTCAATTATTCACAATAATTGTAAGTAATTGATTAGCAAACTGTGTCAGACAGGTGACTTCTAAAGTCACTAAAAGCGAAGAAACGTCATTAAAAGATAAACAAAAACTAAATGGGTTTTCTTAATGCCAGTCAAGAATCTCGAGACATGAACTATTTAAGTCAATGTTTACTGCATACGAAATTATTCTCTCTAGACCCTTATATCCTAACACAAATATCCTTTTAGATTACTTATCGTGACTTAGTAACTAAGTCACAAACCATCTTAGTTTTCAAGAAAATCGGAACAACATTTCCCGATGGTTTTAATTAATCTAACAATATCTTAAGTCTGCTGTCTTTCTAGAACCTATTCTAGAACTACGCAACCATAAGTAAAGACAGAAAATATATATTCAAGAAATATAAAAGCAGTGGATTAGAAGTATAAATCTATAAACAATATAGAATAAAAGGAAAACAAAGCAGAAATTTCCATAAAATTACGCATTGCCTTAGTTATGGATTTTTTTAACCCAACAGTGTCTCCCACTACTTTACGTAATACTGTAATCCCCAATGGACAACAGGAATTCAATAATTAAATCGAATTCCATAGTGAGAGTAGGATCCCATGAATATAGTTAGACTCACAGCTTTGGCACGATCTCCCTTACGTATATTCATTAGGTAGACAACTCTTTGTCAATCACTCACTCACCAATGACTCCTGGTTTTGGTCCTGACCATTTCTCATTCTCATTATGATAGCTTTGGCACGTTCACAAGGAGACGTATCAAGGCTACACTTGCTAATGACAAACTCAAGCTACTGATGTAGTCCTGATAGCTTTGACACATTCATGATTTCCACTTTCACTTGAATTTGTCCAGTATCAATATAGAACCGGTATGAATAAAATTTTATCAACTACACCCTCACTGTTTTGGCACGATCTCGGATGCAGCCATAGAAAGTTACCCATAAATCGTATTGACAAGACGAACCAAGAAACGTGCATCCAATACACGTTACGTTACAACCATATTTAAAAGCGGGGATTTTCCTCAGGAAGCTATAAACTACATCAAATGCAGAATTTTAATCTAAATCATTTTCTAAATAATTCAATTCTACCTTAGAAAACATAACATAATTTGACCATTAAATTTACGTTATGTTTTTTTGTTAAAGTATAACTGAAAAGTAAAGAAACATATCTAGATTACATGCATGTGTGAACATTAAAATTGGATTAAATATCAAATCTCAAGCATGAATAATGTAATGGATGAAGCATCAGACCCGCTCTGATACTATTTTGGTTGGGGTTTTGGGCGATAGGGAGCAGCGGAAGCGCAGTTCGGGCGAAATCGTATTTTAAAACTTTTTCAAAATACCAAATAAATTATTCAATATCTAATATGAATAATTTATTCATATTTCACCAAAACCTATTTATTCAATATCAAATATTGACATAAACATGGTTGAAACTTCGCGAAACTTTTTTGAAAACCAATTTTCCGCAAAATGATGCAAAATGCATTTTTGACCGAACCGACCACCCAACACTTATGGAAACTGTCCATGTCAACTCCAATAGTTTCGGGACAGTTCATGCGCTGCCCAAACAGTGACAGATTCACTGTTTGGACAGCCGTCACCTGGTTGGCTCAAAATCCACCCGGTAATACCGTTTTTGGCCGCTTTCGCTTATTTCAAGTCGGAAACACTTTCCGGAAATTATTCCAACACCCAAAACACATCCAAAACATTAAAAAAAAAAACACATTTTTCATCAATAAAATCAGAATAGTTTCAGGTCTGAACCAGTAACCAAATTCATCAAATTTTCATGCTTTAATCCAACAATTCCAAGATGAATCTAATTAATTACAACACCAAATGAGTCCCACCACACATGAACAAATCTAGAACAATTCTTGGCTATTTTAGAGTGGCTCAACAAGTCTAGAATGGAAACCATCAATAATTGATCAATTTGACCAAATATTACACTAATATCAACCAAATAGACTTCATACATGCATAACACCTCCAAATCTTTCATCCAACAATAAAAAACCCCAAATTTATAAAAGGAAGAAACCCTAGAATCATACTAGAAAAACAAGAACATGAAACAAGCTTTCAAAGCTTAAGAAAATTGAAGATTACCTTTAATCTCCCATTTTTCCTAAACCTTTTCTTGATTTTTCTTCCTTTTCTTCCTTGGATCTTCAAGAAATAATTTGAGAGCTAATTTTGGTGAGGGTTTTCGGCCACAGGCTATCCGTATTATACGTGGGATATAGATAACAACGTCAAATCCGTTCGGTATAATACAATCGACTTTCAATTTACGATCTCAAAATAATACTCGGAACTGATTTCCGAAGTTATACCACGGCCATGGATTTACTAGATCGTAAACATGTGCTGGATGCTTATGCTCTGTACACATGACTGACGGATCTTATCTTGATACGCACATGATATCATGAGCATCAGTCCACACCCAACGAACTGGTGGAGGTCCGATTATGACTAGATCATTGACGTGACTGCTATCAAAGTGTGGATGATAACTCATATATCCACAGTGGTATCTCAAATTTTTAAGTTGAAGAAAGTTAGGAAAAACTTACAAATTTCAAGATTTGTTTATGAACTTCTTTGTTTTCTTCACTTTTCTCTCAAAATTTCTTTGTTATTGTTTTTAGTTACTTGAAAATTATAAAACAAAAAATTGAAATAAAACCTTTACATATTTCCCAAATGGCTGAAAAATGAGCAAAAATAATGGTCAAGTATTTCAATTTTGTTTCAATTAATTAAATAGAAAATGATTTAATAAATTTGTGGTTATAAATCATTAAACCATTTAATGAAATCCACAAATATTCCAATTAAATCAAACCATTTGATCCAATCAAAAATGGCCATTTGCTTACTTTAATAAAGTAATAAGATATTTAATATTTAATTAATTTAATCATTTAACATTTAAACAATCAAATAATTAAATACAAATATCTTAAATATATGTATTATATTTACATTAAATAATCAAAATACATATATTGAATATATATGTCAAATCTCACAATTTGATATTCAACAAATAATCGAAAGATCCCAAACACATGCATTTTCGTTTAACCGTTGAACGACTTATAAATAATCAGTATTATTCATAAAAGTTTCCCTAGTGCTCTACAAATATATTTCATTAGTGAGACTCTATAGGTTTAGACATATCCGTCACGAAATCTAATTTCATGTCCATAAACTACCTACCCGTAAATTATGACGAACACGGATAAACTATCTGAACCATACAGGTCGAGGTCATTGCATACGTATAATCCATCTGTTACAGGTATCCGAATTATTCCCGAGATATAGATATAAAAGTCAAATCTCTATATATATAATCATGTCGACGTTTCTATTAGTAATCTCTTAATAACACTTAGAACTCACTTCTATAGTGTACCACGGGCCCATAGATTTAACAGATTACTAATTCCTTATTGAATATTTATGCTTTGTACAAAAAACTGACGGATCTTATCTTGACACACACATGATATCCTGATAATCAGTCCACACACAACGAACAGAAGGAAGTCTGATCTGAAAAAGATCGGTGACGTGACTTTCATTAAAGTGTGGATAATAACTCATATATCCACAGTGGTATCTCAAGTCAAAGAATCACCATGCTCACTCAACCCGAGAAGATTCTTATTGATGTTGGTGTATCATCCATTAAGAATATTCGATGAGTCATTCAATATTTATTCGATATAAACACATACATGTCTATACTAGGGGTGAGCAAAACCGGTTTCGGTTCCGGTTCCGCATAGAACCGGAACCTACCCGGAAAAATTCGGTTCCGCACTAAGTGGAACCGGAACCTACCCAATTAAATAGGGTACCCTATTATTCGGTTCCAATCCGGTTCCGGTCCGGTTCCAAATTACCCTATTTTAAAATATTTTAATGAAAACTACATTCCGATACGAGTTCGTAGGAAAAAACGGGGACCAAATCGGACTGCAGAAGTTCAATAACGAAAAGTTATATAATAGCCCACTATTTTCTTTCAAAATATTTGATTATTGAAGGGGAAGATTCATTGCCAATAAGCCAAGTAATCAAATGCTTCTTTTGATTTTATTCAAGTTTGGTTCAGTGTTTTGTAAAAAAAATAAAAATTAAAAGGGTGTATGGGTCATGGTGTTTGCAGCTTTTGCTTTATTCCAAAAGATTTAGAAGCGCTTGATCTAGATCTACTAGCAAGGTGTTGATCATCCCACTCCAAGGTAATTTTTAATTTTTTTTATTTCAATATAAGTTTTTTAAACTAAAGGTCAAATAAAGAAATAATGATTCGATTAGTCAATTGCAAATTCGATTAGTCAATTGCCTCCATTAAAAGATCACTGGTTGAAATGTTTGAAAATATATAGTAAACCGGTTCCATGATCTGATTCCGGTTCCGATTATTTTAGAACCGGAACCTACCCGAATAAAATCGGTTCCTTCATATTTGGAACCGGAACCTACCCGATTACAATCGGTTCCGGTTCCAAACCCGAAAAATCGGTCCGGTTCCAACCGGTTCCGGGTAGAACCGGAACTGATGCTCACCCCTAGTCTATACGAGTCTTTCGAGACTCATGGTTCATTGAGAAACCATTGGAATCTAATATTCCAATATACGACACGTACCGGTATCATGGAGTTTACTTACTGACCAAGTAATTGTAAACCTTAATCAGGAACATTTAAATATTGATAGTGTTATGATGCTACTCAATGATAGTTTAGACGATTTTACAACTGTATCTTAACCAATCACTCTAGGGTCATTTACGTCTTTACCATATAAAGAAGAAGTAATATTAAAGAAATTGTTCATTTTATTCATTAATAAAATATTTATACAAGTATTTACTGGGAAATACATAAGAAATTGGCGCTCTGACACTAACCCTAACACAAAGAAAGATGCACATATTGAGGTATATAGAGTTGCCATCATGAAAAAAATGGAGAGATTTTTAGTACCATGATTTTGATGATGTCAATTAAGCAAAAAGGCTTAAGGATAAGAAGTACATGAAGACTTTGATTAGCAACTTGATTTCGATGGTGTCAAAACGTCAAAATATTAGCGAATTAAGTTCGATGAGGCCAAAGAAGCAAAAAAAAGAAGATGAAGCTAAAATGTTGATGAATAGTCAGAATGAGTTACAATATGATCAAGAGAGCAAATATGATAAAGAGCAAAAAAATATTGAAAAAGCCAAAGTAAGAGCCAAGCAAGATAGAAATCAAATATAATGATTAAGAGCTAAAATTGATTGTAAATGAGTTTATTCAAATGTTGTTAAGCTCTTAGGAATCATACATTTTGCATCACTTACATTTAAAATGGCTTAAAATGTTTAAAAAATCATTCGCACTTTATTTGCACCAAAATGAATTTCAAAGCACAAATGCATTGAAAAATAATTTTGAAAAATTAGCAAATGGTTGAATTAAATTTCAAATGATATAACATTAGATAGATATGTGTCTCTAGTTTTCTACGGTTCAAACAGAACATAATTATGATATGTAGAACGTTTGCTAGAGCCATATTACTATAATATGTTTAGATGTTTATTTTTTGTAAAGCTATCACATTAGAAATTTTTAATAAAATTCATCTTAAGGTTTTGAGGCTGAATTTTTTTACAGATGTAGCTCAATGTGTTTAGTTTATTAGAAATTTACGGAGCTTGATTTGAAATTTTCTAGAGCAAGTTATGACCAAACTACTGAGTTCTATCAAGATTGACTGGTCACCAGAAACTTACTAAGACAGACATACCGGTCAAAGATAGGCATACCAATCCCAATATCGATAAGATATGAAGTTTTTATATATTTTGAAATCGAGCCAAATCATACCGATTTTCATATCGGTCTCTTTTCAACGTTTGAAAACACAACAATCATATTTTTAAAAGCCGTTTCTTGATTTCAGATCGACATACCGGTACTGTAGACTGTAGACTGGCTTATCGGCCTCAGAACAGAAAAACATCCATATTCAGTTTGATGCCTATAAATTGAAGTTTTGTTTCATTTTTACTAAGGGGAATATTTTGGGGAAAATATATTCAAAGTAAAAATCACTTTCATACATCTTTTGATTATATAAACAAGCTTCAAACACTTTCAAATAGAGTTTTTCAAATCTTCTACATCTTACACTCTTTACATTTGAAAAAACTCATACTTCATCTTCATATTCATATTAGTGAGCTTTGATACATTTGGGTTAGATACTCACATTTTTAAATCTTCTTTGTAATTTTTGTGAGTATCCAAATTATGATTGTAAATTTTTATTATCGAATACTTATGTGGAAATCACTTATGTGAGTGGGTATACTCTCAATGGTGGATTTGTGTAAAAGATTAAGAGGAACTTTGGATCAAAGACATCTATCGTAAAAGTTTAGGAGTGAGCTCGGAAAACTCTTGGTGTAAAGCGTAGATTCAAGAATGACTTGGAATAGTGGACGTAAACAAAAAATTGGCCGAACCACTATAAATTTGGTGTCAATTTCTCTATATGTATCTCATTTACTTATTGCAAGTTATATATATATATATATTATCTTTTCATATCAAATATTAAACTTGTCATTATTGAATATGTTAATTGGAGAAATTGATTTATAAACTTAATCGGTAAAATTACTAACTAAATAACTTAAAATTGAAAAGATTTTTAATTCCGTATTATTTTGTCACATACTTAATTCACCCATATTGAGTATAGTTGTTTTTGTTTAAGTGTGGTTATAGAAAATTTCAATATCAACAAAATTTAGAAAGTACTATTTTAAGTTCATGCATGTATGGGATAAATGACTATATGTTGTGATAAAAACACACATTATAGCGGAGAAATGAGAGAAAACTCTTATTTTATTACACAAAACAAAAGAACTACAAAGCTAAACAAAGCTTTACAAAAAACTCTCAACACTCTCTTACACTCTATGTTCTCTCTGTTTTGGGATGATGAAGAAGTGAATTGGGGCTCCATTTTATAGTGCCAAAACCGTGTGCACAGTGCAACACGTTTTGGCAAAACGCGTTATGCGTTATATCAGCTGGTGATAGATGCATGCAAGTTGCATGTCTCATGCATGCAACTTTCGGTGCTGGTCAACAAATCTCCCTCTTGGTGATGATTTGCCCTAAAATCTGAGCCGACCATCAATCCCCAAACTGGATACTCAAAAGGATCCTCGCATGGCTGCATCTGTATGACTGTCTACGTACCCTGAGTTGGGATCAAGGCAATCGTAGTTCTCTGTATCTCCATACTTTGACTATATTGAGAGTTTTGTCATCCCGGTTATGGCACGACAGATTTCAAGTTTCTCATTCGGTAAAACTTTTGTGAACATATCGACACCATTATCGTCGGTGTGAATCTTTCTGAGTTCTAACAGCTTTGAACCCAAGACGTCCCGTATCCAGTGATACCTCACATCGAAATGTTTTGATCTCGAATGAAAAGTAGAGTTTTTACCAAGGTAGATATCACTCTGGCTATCGCAATACAAAGTGTACTTCTCCTGCTTGAAACCCAATTCCTGGACAAATGTCTTTATCCACAGTAATTCCTTGCAAGCTTCTGTAATTGCAATGAATTCTGCCTCTGTTGTAGAAAGTGCAACACATCTCTGCAACGTTGACTGCCATGCCACAGCTCCCCAGTAATTAGATACCCCGAAGTAGATTTACGGTTATCAACATCACATGCCATATCTGAATCGGTGTAGCCCATTAACACTGGCTTGTTGCTTCCAAAACATAATCTCTTTTTGGATGTGCCTTGTAGATACCGCATTATCCATTTGACAACATTCCAGTGTTCTTTTCCTGGGTTTGACATAAACCGGCTGACCAATCCAACTGCGTGTGCTAAGTCTGGCATTGTGCACACCATGACATACATGAGACTTCCTACTGCTGAGGTGTATGGAACCTGTTTCATTTCTTCATTCTCTGTCTCAGTAGAGGGACTTTGTTACGTACTCAATCTAAAGTGGGTAGCAATAGGAGTGCCAACTGTTTTAGCCTTGTCCATCTAGAATCATTGAAGTACCTTATCAATGTACTCCTCCTGTGACAAGTAAAATTTCTTGGATTGTTGATTACGGCCGATCCTGATGCCAAGAATCTATTTTGCTGGCCCCAAGTCTTTCATCTCAAAAGAATTACTCAATTGCTGCTTCAAATTATCAATCCTTGATTGATTCCGACCAACTATCAACATATCATCTACATACAGCAGTAAGATGATAAAGTCATCGCCAGAAAATTTCTGAACGAAAACACAATGGTCTGAAGTAGTCTTCTTGTATCCATGCTCCCCCATAACTGACTCAAACTTCACATATCACTGTCTCGGTGCCTATTTCAAACCATAAAGGCTTTTCCTGAGTCTGCACATATGGTCATCTTTTCATTTGACTCTGAAGCATTCTGGTTGCTCCATATAAATTTCTTCTTCCAGATCCCCATAAAGAAATACGGTATTGACATCCATCTGCTCAATCTCCAAGTCGAAGCTTGCTGCTAAGCTAAGTACTACTCTGATGGATGACATCTTCACAACTGGAGAGAAGATTTCATCAAAGTCAATGTCTTTTCTCTGATTGAATCCCTTGACAACTAGTCTGGCTTTGTACCGGGGTTGTAAAGTGTGTTCATGTTGCTTCACTATGTATACCCATTTGTTCTTCAAAGCCCGTTTGCCTTTTGGCAATTTCACCAACTCAAAAGTGCGATTGTCATACAGAGATTTCATCTCATCCTGTATAGCTTCCTCCCACTTTTCTCTGTTCTCTGTTTCCACAACTTCCTTGTAGCTCTCGGGTTCTCCCCCGTCAGTAAGTAGCACATACTCATATGTAGAGTATCTTGTTGAAGGTCGTCTTTCTCTGTCAGAGCTTCTCTGTGGAAATGTTGGTGTAGCTTCTAGTACTGGTGGTTGATCATGATCATCATCTTTGGGAGTTTCAATACATGTACCCTCCTGATTAGGAACCTCATCTTCAGCATGTGCTGGCACCAGTGTATGAGGTTCTGGATTCACATCAATATTTCTATATTGCTGGGGCATTATCTTTATCTCCTTTCTGATATCTTCTACAGTCTGGTCTTCAACAAAGACAACATCTCGGCTTCTGACAATCTTCTTCTCAACAAGATCATACAGTTTGTAGCTGACATCATCCAGACCATAGCCAATAAAGATACATTGTCGCATCTTTGCATCAAGTTTGGATCTTTCGTCCTTTGGGATGTGTACAAATGCTTTGCACCCAAAGACATGTAAGTGATCATATGACACTTTTTTTCCTGTCCAGACTTGATTAGGAACATTACTTTTTAGTGCGACTGCTGGGGACATGTTCAAAACATGTACTGTTTTTTTTGAGTGCCTCCCCCTAAAATATCTTTGGTAGCTTGGCTTGAGAGACAAGCTTCTGACCATTTCGCACAAGGTTTTGTTCATCCTCTCAACTAGGCCATTCAGCTGAGGTGTCTTGGGAGGTGTCGTTTGATGTCAGATTCCTTGCATCTTGTAGTACTGATCAAACAGACCTCTGTATTCTCCACCATTGTCTGTTCTGATGCATTTCAATTTCTTGTCTGTTTCTCTCTCTACCAGGGCATGAAACTCTTTGAATACTATCAACACTTGATCTTTCGTCTTCAAGGTGTATACCCATATCTTCCTTGAATGATCATCTATGAATGTCACAAAATAAAATGACCCATCAAGTGTTCTTGTTTGCATCGAACCACATACATCTGAATGTATGAGATCAAATATTTTCGGTTTTTGTTGAGGCGGGGAGCTCTGGAAGGACACCATGTTCTGCTTTCCAGACATACAGTGTTCACAATTTTGTAAGTGTGAGTTCCTCAACCTGGGAAGAACATTCCTTCGGCGCAGTACTTCCATCCCCGTTTGACTCATATGACCGATCTTTTTATGCCATAGCTCGACTGCCTCATTACTATTGATTGTATTTATGCTACTATTTAAAAGTTTAGCATGCATCAAATACAGTGTTGAATCTTTTTTACCTCAAGCTATCACCATTGATCCTTTAGTGAGTTTCCATGTGTCGTCACTAAAGGTGCTGCAAAAATCTTCATCATCCAACTTGCATGTTGAGATCAGGTTTAACCGGATGTTTGGGATGTGCTTGACTCCTTCAACACTAGCCTTGTTCTGTTGTCTGTTTCAAGGCAGATGTCTCCAATACCAACGGCTTTGGACTAGCTGTCATTCCCCATCCTTACAGAACCGTAGTCCTCTGGCGTGTAAGATGAAAGGAAGTCTCTGCGAGATGTGGCGTGTATGGAACCGGTCTCGTGGTTGGCAAGATTCACAATATTTTCTTCATAGATAATGAAGAATTATTTGGAGGTTTTGTTAGTGGTGGCAGTAGCAACTCTTTCTTGGTTAGAGTCACTATCTCATCTGTTGTTGTCTCTGGACTGCTCGTTCTTCAACTTGTAGCAATTTCATATGACCTTTCTTTTTGCAATGGTAGCATTCAATATCTCTTGTTCTTGATTTACCTCGGTTCTTGTCTGATCTACCTAGGCCTCGGTGTTTACTCATTCCCTTCATGTTGGTCTTCTCAGTTACTAAAGCTTCTGAGGTTGAGGTTGATGTCGTCCCTTGCATTCTCGTCCTCTTTTCTTCCTCGAAGATTCTGGTATTTGCCATCTCCAGTGTGACTTTCCCATATGTGGCTGAATTAATCACCCTAGATCTGAACGTTTCCCAAGATTCTGGTAACGTATTTATGAGTATTAAGCCATTTACCTCATCACAGAAGTCTATGCCTAATCCAGACAATTCTTTCATAGTGCGGAGGAAATCATTGATATGGTCTGTCATAGTTGTACCTTCGTCTTATTTCAACCTCATCATCTTCTTGATGTAGTACAACTTGTTGTTGCCAGTCTTTGCTCGAAAAGCTCCTCCAGTTTTCTCCATAAGACACGTGCATTAGTATCTTCACTGACATGGTTCACGATACTATCGTCGATCCATTGATGAATAGTACTGCATGTCTTCTGGAGAAGCTTGTTCCACCTTTCTTCGGACATTGCTTCTGGTTTCTACTCCAGAAAGACCGATCCATCATAGTCCTTCGCATATAGAAGGTCTTTCATCCTTCATCTTCATATGAAATATTTTGTACTAGTCAATAAAATCATTTTTCCGTTGCCCCCATCCATCATAAAAATTCAAATAAGAAGTTAAAAAAATGAAGCTCACAGTTGCGTCCGAAATGGTAAAAAATGGTGGAAATGACATTTTGTTTGTCAAAATCCGACACAGGGACAAAAATGCAAAATTTCAGAAATTACAGGGGTCAAAGTGTAATTTCCGAAAGTTCAAGGGCTACAATGCAATTTTGAGAAAAGTATAGGCCTTTCTAAAATTTACTAGAATTTTGCTGACGGGGCAATTTTGCAGAAACGTGGTGCTGACATGTCGCTGACTTGTCCGATGACATGGCACACTGACTGGGCTGCTGTCTGTGCATGACAGGCTAACGTGGCGATGACTGGACGCTGACGTGGTGCTCACTCAGTGTCTTCAACCTTCGTTGGCGCTTAGAAGCGCGTGGCGGGCATCGGGCGCGTGGGCTGCTCTCTGGTTGGCGCGTGCGGCGCGTGAGACTTCCCTGGACCTCCGTTCGATCGCAGGAAAATACCACCGTGCTTGTCTCGTCCTGAAAAAGCTGATGGTATGCTCAAAACCGATTTTTGACAACTTTCGTTGGAACCAGTTTTCCGAACCAAAGCTCTGGTTTCTAGTTTCGAGATCCCACCGTGGAACCTTAGCTCTGATACCACTTGTTGTGATAAAAACACACACTATAGAGGAGAAATGAGAGAAAACTCTTCTTTTATTACACAAAACAAAAGAATTACAAAGCTAAACAAAGCTTTATAAAAAATTCTCAACACTCTATGTTCTCTCTGTTTTGGGATGATGAAGAAGTGAATTGGGGCTCCCTTTTATAGTGTCAAAATCATGTGCACAGTGCAATACGTTTTGGCAAAACGCGTTACGCGTTATATGAGCTGGTGATAGATGCATGCAAGTTGCATGTCTCATGCATGCAACTTTTGGTGCTGGTGAACACTATAATCTTTTTTCCTTCGATCATTTCAAAGAATCATAAGTGAAGTTTCCATGCATGCATGAAAATTCAAGGCACATGGGCAAATAATTAATCTGATCGGCGATCCGAAGGTATCAGATTATTGCTCGCGAACTACCTGGAATGTTTGGGAAGATGGGAGTGAACTTAAAAAGATCAGCAAGTAAGCACTCATACTTTCAACATGACCTCACCGAAAAAATAAGGATATATATATATAATATATGAAAATAGCATATACTATAATATCATCTCAACAATCATCCTACAACAATACAAACATCCATCAAACATGGTTGCTAATCCGAGTCAAGTATAATAGTGGATTGAAACCAATGAGAGAGTACCCCATCACAACTCTCAAGGTTTCCCACCATATCAAAACCAATGGGAAAATATATCATCACAACTCCCAAGGTTTTCCATCATATCATCTCGTGTAATGCATCATCATATCTCATCTCATCTCCGACCACTATCATACAAAACCCGGCTGCATAACACAACAGCACACATCATCCACTACAATCACGTCTCGCATCAAATCCATCAATCTCATCTCAATAATCATGAATTCATTTTTATCATGCTTTCAATTAATCAATATTTATATCTCCACAATATATATATATATATATATATATATATATATATATATATAACTATAATTATACCAATATATTTATATATGGACTTTCACAACAACCATCAATCAACAAACAAATATGTTAAGGGAATCATCGTGCAGTGTACTTACCTCTATCCATGCAAAAGTCCCGAATATGCCTATATCATCGCTAAGAACCTCAATCGGACCCTCAAAATGCAAAGTCGATATCAACAATCCACTCGATATATCCAAACGACTATGTTGAGTAGAAAAATAGCGACAAACGGCTTGGGAACTTATTGATACGCTTAACGAGACAAGCAGGCTCCACAACGAAAATTGGGCCCCACTACCAAAAATCGGGCCCCACAATCAGATACTTTCAACGGTGGATATTTATACCAAAACGCTCGTATAATCGAGAGAATTAATCTGATACGTTCGGATCACCGATCCAATGGTCGGATCTCAAATTTCAGTACTATTCTCGAATTACTGGTAATTACAAAACAAAAAACGACCCAAATGATGTCGGATCAGGAAGTGACCACTGGCGTTGGAAAAATCTCGGCCTGAAAAGTACCCACTCGCTGGAGGTGGCTGTCAAAAGTGATCGGAGATGGCCAAAAAATGCAGAAAAGACGGTGATGAGTCGTCATCTTCCGGCGGCGCATGGTGGCGCGTCTGGCGTCCGATGGTCTCGATCTCGGTGGATCTGGAAAGCTGACATCGATAGCTATCTGGCGGGCCGACGCGTGGTGGAGGATGATCGGCAGTGAAGTGGCGGTGGCGGTTTCAAGATTCGGCAGAGAGAGAGAGTAATTGAGAGAAAGAATAAGAAAAAAATAACTGAGAAAGAAAGAGAGACTGCTCCCCCTTTCAAATCGTTCATCTTTACCTTATATTCATTTTTTTTAAAGCCTTTGTCCTATTTTTTTTTTGTACTTATCTCCCTCTCTCTCTTTTAATTCTAATATAAGGTATTACAATCTACCCACCTTACAAAAATTTCATCCCCGAAATTTCTCAATCCTCAAATAGTTCTGGATATTTCTCTTTCATGTCTTGTTACAATTCCCAAGTTGCCTCTTGAATGTGATGATTAGTCCACATGACTTTTACAAGGGGAATCTATATGGTACAAACTTCTTTAGAATGAATATACGAAGCACTTAATGAACCCTTTCTAATTACGATGATAATGCCAGACGATATGCCACTTTTCACACATTCTCTAAAATCTCAAAAGAACCAGTACAGCTCAGCGAAAAATTTCTCTTCCAGTCAAATCTATGTCCTCCCTTCTAATAAGAAACTTTTAAAATACTATATCTCCAACTTGGAACTCAAAGTCATACCCCTACTATTGACAAAACTCTTCTGTCAACTCTGCTCATCTAACAGTCTCGCTCGGATCAACCTGATCTTCTCAGATGTCATATCCATCAATTCTGAGCCATGAATCTGTCTATCCCCAATCTCGCCCCAATAAACAAAAGTCTTACATCTTCTCTATCGTAAAACCTTAAATGGAGTCATGTCGATACTAGTCAAAAAGCTCGATCAAATGCAAATGTTCATCCCAACTCTCATTTAATGTCAAAACACACGATCTCAACAAATCTTCTAACGTCTGAATAGTCCGCTCTGACTGACCGTTGGTCCAAAGGTGGAATGAGGTGCTCGTAGAAATCCTTAATCCTATAATCTTCAAGAAATTTTGCCTAAGATGAGAAGTAAATCCGACAACTCTATCAGATACAATCGATAAGGGTACACTATGTAATCGTACCATCTGCTCCACAAATAATTTTACTAGTTTCTCTGGTCCCCATATTACTTGAATCACTAGAAAATGAGCAGATCTAAACAATCGATCCACTACTACCCAAATTGCATCATAACCTTACTGTAAGGGTGGCAGAAAAGCCCGAAGCCCGGCCCGGCCGGGCTTTGGCTCGGCCCGAGGTGGAAAAAGCCCGGGCCGGGCCTTAAAATGAAAGCCCGGCTCGGGCCCGGGCCGGGCTTTCCAATTTTGGCCCGGGCCAAAATAAATAAAATAAATAAAAAATAAAAATATATATATATATTTTTTAATATGTTTGTATCATTTTTATTTGTTTTTAGCATTTAAATTGTTAATTTATCAATCAAATTTGTGATTTATTTATAAATTGTCTTTGTATATAGTGTAAATGTATTTTATATTTGTATATTTTTTAATTTTTTTTAATTTGTTTTTTAAAAATTCGGGCTCAAAAAAAGCCCGGGCTCGAGCCCGGCCCGGCCCGGAAGACACATGGGCCGGGCTTGGCAAAGCCCGGGCCCGGCCCGGCCCGGCCCGGCCCGTTGCCACCCTTACCTTACTGTGTCCTCAGCAACCCTACTACAAAATGCATCGCGATATTTTCCTATTGCCACTCAGATATAGGTAAAGGCTGGAGTAATCTGACTGGATGTTGATGTTCTGCTTTAACTTGCTGATAAATGAAATACCGAGATACAAACTCTGAAATCTCTATCTTCATTCCCGACCACCAATAAGTCTTCTTTAGATTTTGATACATCTTAGTGCTCTCATAATTCATATAACAAGGATCATCGTGTGCCTCATCCAAGATCTCATACTTGAGCATTCCAGAAGGTGGTATCTCAACTCTATCACTAATAATTATACATTCTCTGAACTCAATCTGAAAGTAGTAGTCTCATTCCTCACAATCTCTGCTCTCCAATTTTTTTACATTGGTTAAACCACTTTCTGCTATAATAAATCTATCTAACGGTGTGGTTCAAACCTTCATATAGACAAGAATACCCCCAATATCGAACAATCCAAAAGTTAAACATACCAATGTTATCCCCTCAAAGATTCTTTGTCTATTTCTCATAAATTAACCACATTCTTCCTACCGTGTATCAGTAACTATATTGACCTTTCTAGGATGATAATCAATAGTACAATCATAGTCACTTAGAAACTCTATCCAACGTGTCTATCTCAAAATTCAGATATATCTGAGTGGAAAAAAAATATTTCAAACTCTAACGATCATTATACATCTCACACTCACCATCATATGAATAATACCCCCAATTATTATTATTATTATAACCTATACCGCAACTTACAAACCAGTTATCCCGTCTCCAAAAGAAAATGGCTTCACCAATGGGTCCTACTCAAACAACAATTGTAAAGAGCTTTTGGAAGTTTACGCATAATCCACCACCTTAAGATTCCCACTACTGAAAAGAGGATTTGCAGGTCTCTCACATTTCTGTTTTACATCTTATCATCGCAATAATTATTATCATTTCCAATTATGCATGGATACTGTGAAAATATCTATTCATGAAGAAATTATAGATATATCTTCCTATAAATATGTGCATGAGTTCTTAAGGAATTACTCAAAACTTCTTCAATGGCATCCTCATCTGCCAATCCTAACCTCTGTTCAATATCCGTCAGAGCTAAGGTGATATACCAAAAGCTTTGTAAATGCCCAGTCACAGATCAAGCAGTTATAGACTCTAAATATGTTCGAGACGTTTGGAGAGATATTTACAAATGTGTCAATGAAGCTTCATCCACTATTTTGCCCAAATAGATTGCAATGGATATCGTGGTAAGAGTACCTACAAACTTCTTGAGATGGTGTTACATTCTTAGAACCATTTGGAATGGAAAAACAAATGGTTTAATCCAATACAAAAATAATTCTGCCATTGTTCACTGTGGATATCACAGATTCCATTCCATAATTTTCATCAACAGTCATGATTTCTTCAATCATTGCCAGTAGAGTCTCGGCACCTTTTTTGAACTCGGTTTCCTAAATGGATTTATTCTTGGACCAAGTCCAATCCATCCCAATTATCCTGGTATCTTAGAAGTCAGCCTAAGTGAGTTTCCTCCCTTCATTAGTAATATTTTACATCGATGGTATAAACGACATAAAAGTATTACTGTCTGGATCGAAACTATTACTCCATAATGGTCGGATGACTATTTGCTTGTTTACCACCCAATTCATCTTATAAGAATCATACCATCACGTCAACTCACTGATTGGAGACTCATTAATTGGCCATCTAGACCGAAGCTTAGAGCTTACTATGGATACGATGATATTTTCCTAGAATAGATTACTTTCCATCATTCATGTGATCCTAGAGCTCTCTCCGCAGACTCAATCCGTCGAAGTCTAGAAAGCAATACCAATGATAAAAACTGGCAACTCTTCACTACTATCGAAGAATAGAAGTATCGTTCAAGGCTATAACAAAATCAAGTTTCCTGATATTCTCGAAATCCAAATCATCGACGGCCTCATTCCCATGTCTCTACGTGCTAAACATCAATGGGAAGATCATCAATTCAAAGATGATCCAGTCCTTGCAACGCAACCAAGTTGTTATATTCCATAATGTAATCATAAATCTTATATTTTGTTATTTTGCTTAATATTATAGCGTTTGTTTTCTTATACATGAGTGTCAACAAAGTCTTCTTTCTCATTTCTCGAACACCAAAGTTCTAATGTCTTTGTCCTACTGACTCACGACGATGTTATAACTACGACAGAAGGTTCATATTAGGTACAACCGTAGGAATCACGTCAGATACAACTACAGGAATAGCGATATGGGCAACTGTCGAAACTAATAGAGGTTTAAGTCTAGATCCCTCATTATCCTCAACAATCGGCGGAACACTAGATAAAGCTTTATCAAATTAGAGATCTATCTACTAAGTATGAGGTCTCTATATACTATTCCTCGATAATTTTCACGCATCGTCACATTATCCCTCTCCCATATTGAGTATCAGTACCACTGATAAGTATGGTTTATACCCATTTATTCCGACATCTTTAGCTTAGTATTTTGTTATATTTCGAGATATTTAATGATTATTCATAATGTATTTTATATTTTAATTGTAGGAGCATTAATACATGGATCTGTGAACAATTACACGTGTTTTGGGAAATTTTGGGAACACATGACGAGCATAGGAGCATTGGCGCCATGGCGCCAAAGTTACATACTAAACACAGAGGAGATGGCGCCATGGCGCCACCCACATACATAATCAAAGGCGTCATGACGCCTAGTTAATTGAAAGAAATACAAGTGGCGCCATGGCACCACCCATATTCAACATCAAAGGCGCCATGACGCCTCCTCGACCAATCCTGCCATACATTTTCCAGAGGATTTGGCACCGTGGCGCCCACTTAAAGAGTTGCAGCACAGCGGGAAGAGTCAGACGCGCTCCAGGATTTACTTTTTAGGGTTTTTAAGATCCCTAATGATACCCAATGACTCTCTGCCTCCACTATAAATATAACAGTTTGTCCAGAATTAAGGGAGAGGCTAATACACAACACAAAACACAGAAATAAATATTTTTAGAGATCCAATGAGAGGATTGAAGAGCGACAAGAGGAGACAAAGGCTGTGACATCCGAGGAGGAAGAGATTCAATTCGGGTTTGATCTTCTTGTTTCTTTCTTAGAACTCTAATGATTTCCATTAGATTCATGAATTGTTTATCATTGATTTTATCTTTGTCATGAACTAACTCCTTAATTCTGGAGAATGGTGTAATCGATGCTTGAACCTTGTATTGTGTTTATCAATTTTGTTATGAAGTTTTATTAATTTATTTATATTCTTTTGAGTTTAATATTTTATGTTTGCTGGCCACAAATATGATGATATAAGTTTAGAATCTATCACTCGAGAGAGGAGATTTTGAATGGATCTAGAGAATATGACCTAGGGTTTTATAGAGTTCGAGAGAATTTGTAGTCCTTTGAAGTCGTTAACATAGAATCACAAATCGTAATGAGTTATTAACTATTG
Source organism: Zanthoxylum bungeanum (assembly GCA_019454045.1). Lineage (NCBI taxonomy): Eukaryota > Viridiplantae > Streptophyta > Magnoliopsida > Sapindales > Rutaceae > Zanthoxylum > Zanthoxylum bungeanum. Next base: position 67,643 of record SKCR01038822.1, on the reverse strand, counting down.
AATTTTTATAGAGATATCGAAGTCTATAGTTAATGATATTTTCACTCGGCACTCGAGAGAGGGAGTGGATATTTTTCGAGTCTTGATTTATAAATAATATAACTGAACAAATGATTAATTGGCATGACAAATACATAGGCGACAGCTAGGTGAAATCAGGATCCAGAATCTCTATCGTATTAGTTCCTCCTATTTATTATTTTTATATTTATTTATTTAATTAAATATTTATTAATTATCGTCTAAATAAAGTTAGGATTATCAATTGTGGCACTTAGTGCGAGTTAACGCAATCCCTGTGGGTTCGACACTCTAAACTCATTTATACTAAAACTTGACACCGTACACTTGCGTTACGATATAAAAATATCACAACAACGATGGACACGTCCAGACATTTTACTATGAACACAAAACTACCCTTTTAATACCGTCATCTAATGCAATGTGTCTACAGAACCTAAAACCCTAAGCTCTGATACCAAATTTGTCACGACCCCCTCCCTAGAACGGGCCCAACCCTAGAAAGAGCTTTGCGATCCACTTTAGCTCGAGCATTCTATAAGTCAAACCAAAAATATAAATGTGCACAAAATTACATCAAAGATTACAAATCCCAATATTATACACCAATTATATGATTACAACACAAGTCTTAATAATATACAAATGACGACTCAAATGTCTGGACCAACCCGAATATACAACTGTGGCACGTGGATCCAATTCTGGTACTGCTCTCGCTATGCTCGCGAACTACCTGGAATGTTTGGGAAGAGGGGAGTGAGCTTAAAAAGCTCAGCAAGTAAGCACTCATACTCTCAACATAACCTCACCGATAAAATAAGGATATATATATATATATATATATATAATATATATATATATATATATATATATATATATATAATATATGAAAATAGCATATACTATAATATCATCTCAACAATCATCCTACAACAATACAAACATCCATCAAACATGGTTGCTAATCCGGGTCAAGTATAATAGTGGATTGAAACCAATGAGAGAGTATCTCATCACAACTCCCAAGGTTTCCCACCATATCAAAACCAAAGAGAGAATACCTCATCACAACTCCCAAGGTTTTCCATCATATCATCTCGCGTAATGTATCATCATATCTCATCTCATCTCCGACCACTATCATACAAAACCCGGCTGCATAACACAATAACACACATCATCCAATACAATCACATCTCGCATCCAATCCATCAATCTCATCTCAATAATCATGAATTCATTTTTATCATGTTTTCAATTAATCAATATTTATATCTCCAATATATATATATATATATATATATATATAACTATAATTATACCTGTATATTTATATATGGACATTCACAACAACCACCAATCAACAAACAATTATGTTAAGGGAATCATCGTGCAATGTACTTACCTCTATCCACGCAAAAGTCCCGAATATGCCTATATTCTCGCTAAGAACCTCAATCGGACGCTCAAAATGCAAAGTCGATATCAACAATCCACTCGATATATCCAAACGACTATGTTGAGTAGAAAAATAACGACGAACGGCTTCGGAATTTGTTGATACGCTTAACGAGGCAAGCAGGCCCCACACCAAAAATCGGGCCCCATAATCAGATACTTTCAACGGTAGATATTTATACCAAAACACTCGTGTAATTGAGAGCAATAATCTGATACGTTCGGATCGCCGATCCAACGGTCGGATCTCAAATTTCAGTACTATTCCCGGATTACTGGTAATTACAAAACAGAAAATGACCCAAATGATGTCGGATCAGGAAGTGACCACTGGCGTTGGAAAGATCTCGGCGTGAAAAGTACCCACTCGCCGGAGATGGCCGTCAAAAGTGATCGGAGATGGCCGGAAAATGCAAAAAAGACGGCGACGAGTCGTCTTCTTCCGGCGGCGCGTGGCGTCGCGTCCGGCGTCCGATGGTCTCGATCTCGATGAATCTGTAAAGCTGACGTCGGCAGCTATCTGGCGGGCTGGCGCGTGGCGGAGGATGATCGGCAGTGACGCGGCGGCGGTGGTTTCAAGATTCGGCAAGCAGAGAGAGTAATGGAGAGAGAGAGAAGAAGAAAAAAAATAATTGAGAAAGAAAGAGAGACTGCTCCCCCTTTCAAATCGTTCATCTTTACCTTATATTCATTTTTTTTTAAGCCTTTGTCCTTTTTTTTTATTGCTTCTTTTTTTTTTGTACTTATCTCCCTCTCTCTCTTTTAATTCTAATATAAGGTATTACAGGAACCATTCGCATTTGGAATGCTGCTACTTTTAGGTAACAAGTTTTCTGATTGATATATCTTGTAAGTTCTAGCCATATTTGATCTGTTTCATGCAGAACCGAGTTATTAATTGAAGCATTTCATTTTAAGTACTGTAAACCAAACTACTCTCCCCGTACCCAAAATTCCAATAGCCATCCATTTCTAAAAACTTACTTAATATGCAGGCTCGAGGATACACTGAACTATGGCCTTGAACGAGTTTGGACTATTGGATACAACAAAGGTTCAAACCAGTAAGTTTCTTGATCAATTGCCACTCTTGCTCTCTCATCAACTAATTATTCACTTGCTTATGGTTTATGATTTGTTGTATTTACGAATCATTAACCTGCAATTTGCCTTAATCAAATTCTTGAAAATATTTATCAAACAATTAATAACTTGCTGTCTAATCAGGGTTGCATTTGGTTGTGACAACGGAACTGTTATCGTCAAGATTAGCATCTGCTACTCCGGCCATGATGCCGCAAACTGATAAAGCCTCGTTTGGGAGAACTGTACCATTGCTTTTGCTTCAGCTGCTGCTGACTAGGATTAATAACTTTTAATGGCTTGTATAATTGTTTGTATTATACAATAATTTACGATTAGCTTTTGTGTAATGTGCTGGTTGTTATGCAATGGAATTTAATTATGTCTTTTTCTTTCTCTCCTATTTTTTTTTTTTTTAAAGATCTCGTGATGTATGGTATATAAATAAATGAGGGGTTAAGATTAATTGTTATTAATTATTAATTTTCTCCAATATTTCAAAATTATTTATATATTTTCTGATTTTGTACCTTAGTTGGCAATAGAGTAAAATTATTTGAGAAAGTAATAAAGAGCAAAGAAGCTAACTGAAAATCCGTTTTTAGCTTAAGGTTCTGATCCTATTCGGAATTAAATATAATAATTTAAGATAAGTTCTAATTATTTTTTCTATGGATTAACAAAATCATCAAACATCCTTAAGTCTAACATTTATAAATCAATGCAAATAAAAGAAAACAGAAAAACAAAATCAACACTAAAATTTTGTTAACGAATTAGAAAACTCGTTCAAGTAAAAAATCACTTAGGGTATCTAGGCTACCAGCCAAAATCTACTATAATGAGAAAACTTAACGCGATGATATAAAACCCATGACAGCAACTCTGTCGACTCCAATACTTTTAGACTGTAATGACTCTGAAGGCTTCATTGATTTCATTGTCTTTTTTACTTGGGTAAGATTGTTCTTTGGTAACCATCAGCACAAAAATACTATCTTAACCCAATTTTCTAAGCCTTCAGAATCTCTGAAGTCTCTGAGTGGATCAACCCTGCGAACTCGCAACACCATAACTTTGACTGTCAATATTTCTCCTTTAGAACTCTGAAGGCTTATGAAATTGAGTTAAGGTAGTATTTTTGTGCTGATGGTTACCAAAGAACAATCTTACCAAAGTAAAAAAGACAATGAAATCAATGAAATCTTCTAAGTTGATTGTCAACAAGGAAGAAATAAAATATATGATGGCTCTCAAAATATTATTTCTTCCCCCGGATAAAGTAGCTAAGTGTTTGGTAAAATAGGTAAGGCAAAAATAGGTTTTTCCTTGTGTAAAATGGACTTAAAACGTGTCAAAAATAATCCACTTACGCATAGACATTTGAACTCCCCTCAAACGCAAAATTTCTGCCTCTGTACGTTAAAACGCAACATGAATGCACGTCATGGACATGTTTTGTGGTGCAACTTAAAACGCTTGTGACTTTCTCGTCCCTAGGCCAAATCATATGTTCTTTATATGTACGCTATCTTCTTCGAGTCTTCTTTACAATGACACTGATTTCATTCAATTGGAGCTAAGAAGCTTCTGGAATGTCCAAAAGAGTGAACATCTTTTTTATATCCTCATCTGATGTTGTTCAAATACTTATCCAATTGCTCGGAGATCTTAAACCCTCATTATAACTCAACTGAACTTATTTTGTTACGGAAATTGTCAACACACATGGAACTAACACTAATATTTGAGAACTCAAATTACATTGATCTTGAGAAAATATTAGAAAACGGTTTGATTTGGAGTTTATATTTGGGTAGCATTGTTTTTTTCCTCTAAAGTCTAAATAGATCTGAATTTAGTTAAAATCTGAATATACATTGTGACATAACTAATTAAAATGATAGTTTGGTCGCTACTTTCACCTTCTTCTTCGTATTTGAGTGGCATAACTGTTGGAGAAAATGGAAATAGGAACTTGCAATATTAATGGCCAGCTTCAATATGTACTTAAAATCATATAAAAAAAATACTTATTCAAGATTAAGAATATTTAAAATCTCTTGATAATAAATTTAAAAACACACTAAGGGTAGATACCGCGGGTTTTCACCCAACCCAAGCCCGGGTTCCCTATATAAACATAAATAAAATTATGCAAGCAATAATTACAGCTTTGAATTCTACTACCCAAGTATAGATAATTCGTAACTCACTAGTAATATCAAGTTAATAGAATCCAATGCAACAGATAATTCTTAACTCATAAGTAATGTCAGGTTTTAGCAGTGTGTTAATGGTCATTAGAATCCAAGGCCTATAAATCCAAGAATTGGAGTCAACTTTCAAACAACCACAAGCAATAACAACAAAAGTGACAGAGCTAATTTACAGTTTTTAAAAAAAAAAAAAAAAACAATGGAGAGAAATGGTTCAAAGTTTCTTGTAACATTGATTTTCATGGCTATGATGATGATCATAATGGTCTCAGGATCTGTAGTTCATCCTGATTCTGAAATCTGCAAAGGAATTTGTGACAAGGAGTGTGATCATGAAACTGAAGCTGTTGATTGTGCTGCTTCCGTTTGCTCTAGCTACATTGAAGGTATTCATAATTTCTTCTTAGTACTTAACATGGTTTATGTTTGAGAGAGTCTGTTTCACGATTTTGAAACTAAAGTGTATAAAGTTTCTGCTATAAATAAAGTATAGAGAAAGTCTTGGTGTAAACAATTTTATCTATGGCCCCTATTTTTTTTTGATAATATCCCTCAAATAACTAATGCTCATGTGTCCTGGATTTATTTTATTATAATATTATCCTATAGCCAGAGGCCTCAAAATATAAAAAAAAATGACATTTGGTTCCAAAAATAACCCGACATGTCATACACATGACTAAACGGATAATAAATTAATATTATTGCGCTAGGCATGATTTCGCGATTTGAAATTTTTTTTTTTTTAAAAAAAAAAAAAACCATTTAAAGGTTGATTTGTAACTATTGTGCTTTTGTTTAATTTCTCGTTTATATTTAGATAACTAGTGATTTTATTTAAAAGTTATTTGATAAAGGATTTGTCTAACAATTATTGATATATATATTTTGGCAGATGTTGAAGCTCTGAAAGCTTGTGTGGATTCATGTGCCAAGAGCTGCAACAACTTCAATTCTCTTTCTCCTTCTCCTTCTCCTTCTCCTTCTCCAAGTCCATATATTGAATAAGAAAGCAATGATATTAGCTTAGGGCTGTATTGATAATATTTTATCAGTGCAATAAAAGGAGATTAAAAACTAATTAAATTGAATCCTTACTGTCTCTCTTGCATGCCTGTCCATTATTTTTTGCTTATGAATAATTTTATAAAGCACCTAGTGATAATTTTCTTCTAATGATTTCCAGTCATAACTTTTATTAATTTTAATTTTAAAACTTTATTGGTCAGTTTTTAAGTTGTAAGCATAATTAAATTTCGAAAAATAACTAATAATATGACATTTTCTAAGGTATATTTGCATAACTTATATTTATTTCTTATAATTTTTTCCAAGTCAAATTATTTAATAAAATAAATTGAGTGAGTGAATAAAATAAAAACGTATATTTTTATTTTTTTTAAATGTATATATATATATATATATATATATTCAGCTAATATTTTTTTTTAATAACAACAAATTTCATTAGATTAGGAACAAATCCAAAAAATTACAACTCCGTCGACCTTCTCTCATTGTTTGGCATGAAATGTGGCCAAAGTGATACGATAGCGAGGAGGAATGTCATATTACAAATATTTGGTTACTGTGTTCTTACAAAAGACTATGAGCAAACAGTAAAACCAACACGATTGCTACAATAAATAGAGGAAACAACACAACAAGAGTAATGAAAATAACACAGTCTCAGGACAACTGCAGACAGCGAACTAGTATTAGTCACGGCGGTGCAGCAACGAACCAACGACAGGAACAGATCAGTAACGAAGGCAGTGCAATATCGAACCAACAACAAGAATAGTCACTGGCACCAAACAGAGAGAATTATGAGGCTTGTTGATGCGGCAACAATCTCCTTAAAATAAATTTGTCCTCTAACGAATGGTGCAGTAGAACGCGAGAAGTTTGTTTCCCAGGATGAAACGAAAATAAACGAGAATGGGCACCACCAAAATCGTCTTTAACGAACCACGAAGTGTTCGAACTCTCTCAACAAACAAAAACGAAAAACACTGCCACCTTTAAAAGAAAATGAACATGCCAATTAAATTGAGTTAGTGTGAGGCTTTTCATATGATGTAACCACCCAATTAATTAATATAATTAATTTAACTATTATGGAACTTCAAAAAGCTTGGAAAAAATAAAGAGGCTTGCAAAAGGTGGCTGGGCCTGGCCCGCATAATTTGGTTCGACATTCGTGTACGCAGGACGAGCGGGTGCACACGAGTCAGGCCTATTCGAATTTTGATTTGCACCCCACATGCGCCGCACGTAGAGAGAGCCTCTATCCTTATATCACTTACCCATGTACATATGAGCAATCATATATACACATAATTTTCCTTTATTAGCTTTCCCATGTGGGACAATCTTATTTCTCTTTATTTTCCAACACCAATGGGTGAATTTTGAGCAACAATTTCTCATTCACCCAAGCACAATTTTAAGCATATGAATTTACCATTCCGAACTACTCACGGAGGAGTATCCGAATCACTCAAAGACAATCACTAACACGAAGTGAACAATGCTTAAAATTGTATCTCAAAATGCTTACTAGTGAGCATTTTCCAACAATCCCCCACATGAATGAAATAGGCGAAAATACGTCAATTAAAATTATTTTATAGAAACATTTTATTTTGACCTTGAAAAGTTCAACACCTGCATAGGATAGGTAGGCCTCAACTTTTGAACCTTCCCTTGTGAAAATATCTCTCCTTTACTAGCTAACAGTGGACACGATTGTGGGACACATAAACTGGGCGACACATGTTGTTCCGGGCTCGCGGCCCGGTTGGGAGTACGGAGTAGCTCGCGGGGGACTAAATCGGAGAATAATGGAGTCGCCACCCGGTGTGAACCGGGAAAATGATTTAAGGCCGCACTCACCCCTCGCAAGGGAAGACCTCAAACCGTTGGGTTCGAAATGGTCCCTTACTTATGCCACTTGTAATGAAATGATTTGTGCAATAATTTAACCAAGCCTAAGCAACATATATTTCCAAGGATAATTTACTCCTAAGTTTGCATGCATAAATCAAGAGTTCATCTAAGTTCACATGTAACACATTTTCAAATTTGCATACAGCCTATTTGCATATAATCTATGTCCGAATTTGCATGCATAAAGATAAATATGGCTAGCATACAATGTCATAAGCACATTACATTCCATCATAGGCATGCCAGTAGATAATAATTGTACAATCACACATGAAAGCAAATCGGAATAACGGCGAGCATATAACTTCATGAACGTGTTGAACGGATGAATGCGGAAGCATAAATAGATGACTACAGTGTAAACATGCATCATGAAAACGAACATGTAATCTTGTGCACACAATAAATGACTAAATGCGAGAACATGAACAATCAAAAAGGCAAATGACAAAATGAGTAACCATGCATGAGATGTGATGAAAGAGGGTCTGTTTACCGTGGGCATTCGTGCGGCGTTCGTATCCACGTTCGAACGGTAAACAGAAGGTTCGCGTTCGAGTAGCGTTCGTAAACGCGTTCGAACGAACTGAGACAGAAAAACATGCGTTCGTGTGGCGTTCTGAAACACGTTTGAACGGGGTTACAGCAGCTACCTCCAAAATGCAGTAAACAACATGACACATACGTGAACGGATGAATAGAAGACACCTAATAAATAATAACGGGCTAAAAGGCGCGGCGAAGTATCGTGGTAAAAGATTTGAACCCCTCGACATGGAAGACCTTTAATTCAACTTACTAAGGCCATGCGCATCACATCATAATGCATATAAGAGTAAAGACAACAATATCGGACTTCGTATACCGATTGAACACATCTTACATTCGACCGAATATACATCATCCGGCGCGGCAAAGCATCGTGGTAAATGATTTTAGCCCCTCGACATGAATGACCTTTAATCTAACTTACTAAGCCTATGCGCTAATAACATAATGCATATAAAAATAAAGACAACAATATCTGACTTCGTATACCCGATTGAACACATCTTACATTCAACCAAATATACATCATCTGGCGCGGCAAAGCATCATGGTAAATGATTTTAACCCCTCTAAATGGAGGACCTTTAATCCAACTTACTAAGCCCATGCGTTTTATCTCATCATTACACAAGCAAATAACATGCAGAAATTAAATAACGGATAATAAACAAATAAGACAAAATAAACCGAAATATGTGTCGTTTGCTCGAGTGGTACGTGGAGTTGTATCCCAAGTACAGACCGCACTACCGTCCATTCGGATTCGGCTACGGAGTTTACGTCTGGGTTTCCATCCTATATACCACAAGAGGCGACACATTTTTTATTTTATTCAAGGGCCACAACTCACAACATTCCACAATACTCATGCAAATAATAAGCAATAAAATACGAATAAAAATATATGTAAAAAGTGCCCTCAGGTCTAACCTTTTACGTCGACTCTCGGACTCGCGATACACGGTGATCGGAAGGGCTAACGCTCTGCAACTTTTCGGGTCCACTGGTTTACGTCTTTCCTCGTTGTTTTCACTGCTCGAGCTGTTATTTTCCCACGTTTCGCTGCTATTTTACTGCTGTTTTTCAGTCACTATTTTTATGTATCAGGGGCTATTTTTGCGGTAATATAAGGGGTTAGGGACTGCTATTTTGCGGTTTCTTGTAGGGTTTTAAAGTGCAGTTTTTGTTACTGTTTTTAGTGATTTTTCGGTGATCATGGGGCTGTATGGGGCTGCTATTTTTGGTGCTTTATGGGGCTGTTTTGGTTGATGATTTCGGTGGTTTAGGTGGCTGTTTGGGGCTGCTGTTTCTCGACTTTGGAGAGGAGAAGAAGAGAAATATTTCTTTGCTTATTATTCTTATATTATGCGTGAATGCTAGGGCTTCTCATTTTTATGTATCCGTGAATCAGAGAGGGGGAAGTGTTGGAATTTGGTTTGTTTTATAGACAAAGGCTAGGCCTTCTCCTTGTTTGAAAAGGAATGAATCAATTAGTGTCTTACAAGGAAAATCAAATATTTGATTGTGTGACATGTCTTGGCTAGATTAGGAATATGATATATTTAATTGTTTTGTTTAGGCATGAGATTTGTTTAGTTAGGAATATAATATACTTGATTGATTTTAATTAGGCATGATTTTATTTGATATTTATTTTAATTTGGTATATGATTTTTAGATTGTATTTAATTCCACATGTGTTAAATATGCATTTTATTAATTTGGATGTGTTTCAAGTGGGCTTTGGTGGGCTAATTGGGCTTGGGTGTGAGGCTAGCAGCAAAATCAGAAGTACCGACACCGTTCGAATGCCGATTTGAACGCTACACGAACGCCCGTAATCTGCTTGACGTTCGAACGTGTTAACGAATGCAGCACGAACGAAAGCAGTGAACATGTGAATTGAATCTTTTGACATACTTATTCTGAATTTCCCCTTCCGACGTCTGTTTCTCGCGACTTCCGTGACTTAAAAGGTAGTGTCTCTAAATGAGACTCATCATAGGGATTTACATACAAAAATGCAGTGCCTACAACGATGTCATTGAACTGTACTGTTGTTCATGTAAATGAAAACATATATCACACATATATTTTACCTAACACATCTGAGTTCTCATTATTATGTTCATTTTGGCCATGAACATCCGCAAGAGTTTCTAATAATTGAGCCCCATACAATTCCCTTTGAAGCGGCCCCACTTCTCTCTCATATAGGTGATTTCTTATTTAAAAGTAGCTCGTATTACTCTGCTTGGATTCCCGACGCATAAGAATCATTAAAAGCATTTGTTTAACCTCTTTCCATACGAGCATAGGAATGGACTAGGGGGTACCCCCCCCCCCCCAAAAGTGAACCAATTATGTCTTTTATGAGTAGGTTGTCCCATTGAACCTAGATCTTGGGATATCCAGTCAACAAGGTTGGGTTTCCTTCGTAATAAACATTTATCTAATGGACATTAGTCTCATTCCCCTCGATGATTTCACAACTAACTCTCTGTTTAACCCTTTGGTTAGCGGATCTGCAATGTTATCTTTTGACTTCACATAGTCAATCGAAATAACTCCAGTAGAGAGTAATTATCTAAGGGTATTGTGTCTACGACGAATATGTCTAGACTTACCATTATACATATTGTTATGTGCCCTTCCAATTGCAGATTGACTATCGCAATGAATGCAAATTGATGGCACTGGCTTAGGCCAACTTGGAATATCCTCTAGAAAATTTCACAGCCATTCTGCTTCTTCAGCACACTTATCTAATGCAATGAATTCTGATTCCATTGTAGATCTGGCTATCACAGTCTGTTTGGAGGATTTCCATGATACAGCTGCACCTGCTAGTGTAAACACATAGCCACTGGTAGACTTTCATTCTTTCATATCAGATATCCAGTTTGCATCACTGTATCCTTCAATTACGGCTGGATATCTATGATAGTGCAGCCCATAATTACGAGTAAATCGTAGGTACCTGAGTATTCTTACTATTGCTTTCCAGTGAACAACCCCTGGATTACTCGTATATCTACTGAACTTGTTTACTGTACAGGCTATAAGGCCTTGTACAACTCGATAAATACATCAGACTCCATATCACTCTAGAGTATTCTACTTGAGATATACCATATCCCCTATTCTTTGATAGATGTATACTCACATCTAAAGGAGTTCTAGCCACAGCAGAATCATCATTTTTGAATTTACTAAGAATTTTATCCACATAGTGCGACTGATCAAGAATAAGTCCATCTGGACTTCTCGAGATTTTTATTCCCAGAATGACATCTGCTAGACCCATGTCTTTCATGTCAAACTTAGATTTCAGCATATTCTTGGTGGATTTCACCATTTTAACATCACTCCCGACAATCAATATGTCATCAACGTAGAGACATAAAATGACATAGCCAACTTCTGTCTCTCTGACATAAATACATTATATCACATTCATTGATTTTAAAACCATTTGCCAGCATGATGTTGTCAAACTTTTTATGCCACTGTTTCGGAGCTTGTTTCAATCCATACAAGGATTTTACTAACTTGCTGACTTTCTTTTCTTGTCTTGGAGCTATAAAGCCTTCAGGTTGTTCCATATAGATTTCTTCATCTAAATCTCCATTTAGAAATGCCGTTTTCACATCCATCTGATGTACCTCAAGATTGCGCAAAGCTGCAATCACTAGTATCATCCTTATAGAATTTATTCTCATTACAGGAGAGTAAGTGTCAAAGTAATCAAGACCTTCACGTTGTATGTAGCCTTTAATTACAAGTCTTGCTTTGTACTTGTCAATTGATCCATCTGCCTTCATTTTCTTTTTGAAAATCCACTTGGACCCTAAAGGTTTACACCCAGGAGGAAGGTCCACTAACTCCCAGGGTGATTTTGTAAGATGGATTCAATTTCACTATTGATGGCATTTTTCCACAAAGCACAATCAGCTGACCTTACAGCTTCGTTATAGTTTTGGGGACCATTTTCTAGCAAAAATGTCAGAAAATCTGGACCAAATGATTTTTACGTTCTAGCTTTTTTGCTACGTCTTGGTTCAAGTTCAACATCTTGTTGATCATCCGGAACATTTATGTGTTCTTGGTCCTTACTATCTTCAATGATAGCCTCATGTGCCCGTTTGTGCACATTTGAATTCGAATTAGTTTTACAAGGAAAAACATATTCGAAAAATGATGCATTCCTCGACTCAATTATCATATTTTTGTGACTATTTGGTATATTATACTCATGCACAAGAAATCGATAAGCATTATTGTTATGTGCATATCCTATGAAAATACAATCAACAGTTTTTGGTCTTATCTTCACCTTCTTAGTTGGAGGAATAACTAATTGGCAAGACACCCTCACACTCGTAGAAATTTATAGGAAGGTACTATTCCTTTCAATATTTCATAAGGAGTTTTCACTGCTTCTTTCCATGATACCTTATTTAAAAGGTAATTACTGATAAAACATATTATCTTCACATATTCTGAGGTAATCTAGAGCTGAATAACATAGCATTCATCATTTCTTTCAAGGTACGATTCTTCTATCTGCAATCCCATTGGATTGAGGTGAATAAGGAGTTATGGTTGATGTATGATTCCATTTTGCTCACAAAGTGATTAAAAAGGAAAAACATACTCACCACCACGATCATTTCTTAACTCCTTAATTCTTTTATTCAGTTGGTTCTCAACTTCATTATGATAGAGAATAAATTTCTCTATAGCTTCGTCCTTTTTTTCATCAAATACACATAGCAAAATCTTGTGCAATCATCAATAAAGGTAATAAAATATTTATTACTGCTTCTTGTTGTATTGAATTAAAATCACATACATCGATATGAATTAGATAAGTGGTTCAGAGTTTCTTTCAATACTATGAAATGATGATCTAGTTAGTTTGTTTGCCTCAACACAAGTTTCACACTTATGTATGTTATCAATTTTAAAAATGGGAATGTGATTCATGTTAATTAATTTCCGCAATGAATTAAAATTAACATGTCCTAATCTACCATGTCATAGATCAGAGTACTCAACAATATAAGCAGAAGATCTAGCTTTATTGATATTCTTGGGTTTAACAACCATTACATTGAACTTAAATAGCCTATCAGTTACATACCATTTTCCCACATACATGCCATTTTTGGTCAAAACTACTTTATCAGACTTGAACACCATCTGAAATCCGTGCTTGTTCAGAAGTGATCCAGACACAAGATTCTTCCGTATTTCTGGTACATACAGAACGTTGTTTAAAGTCAACTCTTTCCCAGAGGTCATCTTTAGAATCACCTTGCTTTGACCTTCAATCTCAGATGTTGCTGAATTTCCCATGTATATTTTTTCCCCATTACTAGCAGGCTCAAATGAAGAGAACGTACTCTTGTCTGAGCACACATATCGAGTGGTACCAGTGTCAATCCACCACTCTCTTGGGTTAGAACCCATCAGATTCACCTTAGAAACCACAACAGAAAGGTTAATGTCTGAAAAATCTTGAGTCATGTTTTCCATCACATTACCCTCTTGGATCTTTTTCTTCTTCGGCAGTCTGCACTTAGAAGACTTGTGACCTATTTTGTCACAGTTGAAGCATCTTCCTTGAAATTTGGATTTCTTGGAAATTCCTCATTTAGTGCCCATCTTTGACCCTTTGTTCTCTTGTTCTTATGCCATGTTCAACAACATTTGCTTTAGCCTTATGAGTTATTCCTCTCTTGTCAGATACTATGTTATCTTCCTCAATTCTAAGCTTAAGAACCAAGTCTTCAATGTTCATTTCTTTTCGCTTATGCTTTAAATAATTCTTAAAATCTTTCCAACCAGGTGGTAATTTTTCAATTATCGAGGCTACTTGGAAGGTTTCACTTAAAACCATCCCATCAGCATGAATTTCTGCTAGAATAATTTGTAAATGTATTTTTGACTTAACACAGTTTTGGAGTCAACCATCTTAAAATATAGGAAACGGCCTACGATAAATTCTTAGTACCGGAGTCCTCAGTTTTATATTTGATCTAAGGATTCCCAAAGCCTCTTAGCTGTTTCATTCCAGCATACACATTGTACAAGGAATCACTCAGCCCATTCATCACATAATTCCTATATAGGAATTCAGAATATTTCCAATCATCGATGACACTAATAACTTGAATACCATTCTCACCATATTTGGGTACAGAAGCATGTTCCTTTGGGAACCTTGCAAGGTTCAACGTGGTCAAGTAAAAAAATATTTTTTGTTGCCACCTTTTGAAATTCTGACCAATGAATTTTTCAGGTTTTTCCGCAGCATGATTGACATGACTCACATGTCCAACAAGTTGTCTAGCGATAGAAGCAGCAACACTTTGGCCAGCCACAGAGGCTGCCACATTAAGCCCAGTGACTGGAATATTTTGGCCAGCCAAAGAGGCTGCCATGTTCGATCAACTGTGTTTGGACTGTTTTCCATATCCACATATCGAATTTTATTTTAAGACTATTACAAATATTTGATTACTGTGTTATTACAAAGGACTATGAACAAATAGTAAAACACAACACGATTGCTACAATAAATAGAGGAAACAACACAACAAGAGTAATAAAAATAACACAGTCCCAGGACAACTGCAGACAGAGAACTAGTATTAGTCACGGCGGTGCAGCAACGAACCAGCGACAGGAACAGTTCAGTAACGAAGGCAGTTCAGTATCGAACCAGCAACAAGAATAGTCAGAGGCACCAAACAGAGAGAATTCTGAGGTTTGTTGATGCGGCAAAAATCTCCTTAAAATAAATTTATCCCATACCGAATAGTGCAGTAGAACGCGAGACGTTTGTTTCCCAGGATGTAACGGAAATAAACGAGAATAGGCACCACCAAAATCGTCTTCAACGAACCATGAAGTGTTCGAACTCTCTCAACAAAAAAGTAAAGAAAACTAATGGAAACCGTTCTGTATATAGTTTTTTTATGTATATCAAAAATGAAAAACACTGCCACCTTTAAAAGAAAATGAACATGCCAATCAAATTGAGTTAGTGGGAGGCTTTTCATATGATGTAACCACCCAGTTAATTAATAGAATTAATTTAATTGTTATGGAACTTCAAAAGGACTGGAAAAAATAAAGAGGCTTGCAGAAGGTGGCTGGGCCGAGCCCGCACAATTTGGTCCGACATTCGTGTACGCAGGACGCGTGGGTGCACACGAGTAGGCCTATTCAGATTTTGATTTGCACCCCACTGCGCACGCACGTAGAGAGAACATCTATTATTGTATCACTTACCCATCTACATATGAGCAATCATATATAAACACAATTTTCCTTTATTAGCTTTCCCATGTGGGACAAGCTTATTTATCTTTATTTTCCAACACCAATAGGTGATTTTTTAGCAATAATTTCTCATTCACCCAAGCACCTTTTTAAGCATATGAATATACCATTCCGAACTACTCACGAAGGAGTATCTGAATTACTCAAAGACAACCACTAACACGAACTAGACCATGCTTAAAATTGTATCTCAAAATGCTTACTAGTGAGCATTTTCCAACATGTCAAATGATGGCTCATCATCAGCAATTGGGACATGATGTTTCTATAGAATCAGGGTAATCAGAGAGCCATATGGAAGACTCTGTTGAGGATGAGAACAGGCGATTTGCATATACTGACAGACAAGATACCATATATTTAGGGGAATACCAAATCCTAAAGCACCCATAACCCAAATATCTAAGAGATGGACTGCAACAATGTGCCCCTTGCGAGGCAGAAAAATAAATTGAACCATTTTAGTGAAAACTTACATGTCGAAGCCTAATTTAACCTTTTTAAGAACATGGATGTCCAGAAAAGGAAAAGTGACAAGAGTATCTCTCTAGACAAATTCCATCACTTGAGTTTCAGAAATGCCCTCAAGGTGACGAAATTGCCTATGGGCACAAACACAAACGGGGTGAGAAAGAGTAGTATGGAGAAGGCGGTTAATAGAATTTGGGGACACTGTAAAGGAAACTCCATTGACCTGAGTCTTAAAAGCTCTATGGGTACCGATGGGAAACTTCATGTTAGAGTAAAATACTTTAATAAGATTAGGATAGATATGGTCAAAAATTTAAAATAAACGACCTAACTTATGATTATGAAGAAATTCAGCTAAGTCATCGATATCGCAATAAAATGGTTTTGAAAGCACTTTCTTTTTTATATTCCCATTGTAAATACAAATCTGTTCATCATTTTAAAAATAACGGTCATAATCAAAATCTGGGTCCATTTTGAAAAATGATAGTTAAAGTTGAATTTTGGGCAAAAATGGGCTTGATTTTGGGGGTTTTTCAAAAACAGTGAAATTGATGCAAAATGATGAATGGGAATGGTTCTAAATGTGCCCTAAGATGATTTTAAATAATAAATTTTTTAAAAAAACACAAATTAAAACTTAATCTAGGAAATTTAAAACCTAGGTTTTTAAGAGCAAAAACCTCATATTCTAATGATCTAAGAAGAAAAAACACGATTAATGAGTAAAAATAAGTAAGGAATGCACGAAATTACCTTATGAGACAATTGAAGCTTGAGGTGAGAGGAAATGAAGAAGTTTGGAGGTGAAAATGACCGAAGAGATGTGTCATAGGCTTTAAAATACTGAGACCGGTATATCAGTCTCCTAGACCGGTATGTCGGTCTCAGAAGATCTGTAAAAGGTAGATCTGATATGATTTTGACAAAAAATGGCCTCAAATTCAATTTTTAAGCAACTTTAATGATTCACACAAGTTATTGGTTAACTTAATGAGATACATTAACACTCAAAACAAACAATTAACATCAAATGAAGTAAATCATGCATAATATCTCTCAATACACATAAATAGGCAATCAAAAACACATTTTATTAATTTAAAGCAATAATGACTTGCCTTCTAATTCTTGTGAAACTCTATTCAGGAAGGGGTTTTGTAAAAATATCTACCAATTGGTGATTGGTTGGGACAAACTCAAGAATAACATCTCATCTACTAACATGATCTCTACAGAAGTGATGCCTTATATCAATATGTTTGGCCCTAGAGTGGAGAATAGAGTTCTTGGATAAGTTGATGGCACTTGTGTTGTCACATAAAATGAGACATTTCTTAAGAATAATCTCATAGTCTCTAAGTGTATATTGGATCCAAAGTATTTGAGCGCAATAACTACCTGTCGTAATGTATTCGGCTTCGGTAGTAGAAATGACAACACTATTTTATTTCTTGCGAAATCATGAGACTAGGCAATTTCCTAAAATGTGGCAAGTATCACTTGTACTCTTTCTATCCAATCTACAACTGCCAAAGTCGGCATCGATATAGCTAATCAAGTCGAAAGTCATACCTTTTGGGTACCAAAGTCCCAAATTAATTATTCCCGAGAGATATCTAAAAATCCATTTTACGGCACAAAGATGAGTTTCACGAGGATTTGATTGAAATCTTGCACACATACAAACATTAAACATGATATCGGGTCTGCTAACGGTAAAATAAAGTAAAGATATGATCATACCTTGATATCTTTTAATGTCTACGGGTTTACTTTCCTCATTTTTATCAAGTTTCAAGATTGAACTCATGGGTGTCGAATGATGTTTGCTTGATTCCATCCCAAATTTTTCTAATAGCTCATTGATATATTTGGCTTGATTGATGAGCACTCCATATTTTCTTTGATCAGTTTATAGTCCTAGGAAGAACTTGAGCTCTCCCATCATGCTCATCTTGAACTCACTACTCATACACTTAGAAAAATCCTCACACAATGAGGGGTTAGTAGCACCGAAAATAATATCATCAACATAAATTTGAACTACTAACATATGATCATACTTATGCTTAATGAATAGTGTGGTATCAATTTTTCTCATGACAAAGCCATTTTCTAAAATAAAAGAGCTAAACCTATCATACCATGTTCTAGGAGCTTGCTTGAGTCCATAAAGTGCTTTGGTTAATTTGTACACATGATTGGGTAAATCAATATTTTCAAAACCTGGAGGTTATTCAACATAAATTCCTCCATAATGTACCCATTAATAAAAATCACTTTTCACATCCATTTGATAAAGTGTGAAAATTGTATGACAAGCAAAATCCAAAAAGATGCGTATGGCTTGAAGTCTAGCTACGGGAGCAAAAATTTCATCATAATCTATTCATTCTTCTTGGTTGTAGCCGCGAGCCACTAATCTAGTTTTATTTCTCACAATCAATCCCGACTCATCAAGTTTGTTTCTAAAAGCACATTTTATTCCAATAACACTTTGATGAGTAGGTTTAGGAACTAGATGACATACTTTATCTCTCTCAAATTGATTTATTTCATCTTCATAGCCATAATCCAATGATCATATTTTTCGACTTCAATGAAGCTTTAGACTCAATTTGAGAAATGAATGCCATGTGATTAAAAAAAATTCTAAGTGTGTGTCTTGTGATAATTTTCTCGGATGGACCTGCTATAATCAATTCCCTATTATGCGATTTCATAACTTAAGTATATTTAATTTCCTTAGGATGAGATGAAGATTATCACACTGATTTTATTGAGGAGGTTATTCATTACCTATATGTTGTGTTTGGTCCTCAACTTGCATGTGATCATTGGGATCATCTAGGCGTAGATCATTGGGATCATCTAGGTGTAGATCATTCATTTTCTCTCTCAAGTGATCATTCTCATCATCATCTCTCCTACCAAGAACTTTGTTGCTAGATGAAGAGTTGTTAGATTCATCGAAATCCACATGCATAAATTCTTCAACTATCATATTCCTTTTATTAAATACTCTATATGCTTTGCTAAATGAAAAATATCTTAGAAAAATTCCAATGTCGGATTTAGAATCAAACTTTCCAAGATTATCCTTTGTGTTTAAAAAATAAAACATTTGCAACCAAAAACTTTGAAAAAAATGAAATATTTGGTTTTCTACCTTTCCATAACTCATAAAGAGTTTTGTCTAGGCCTTTTCTCACTACCACTCTATTGATCACGAAACATGTGGTATTAACCACTTCGGCTCAAAAATACTTTGGTAAGTGATGTTCATTGAGTATTGTCCTAGTCATTTCTTGTAAGGATCAATTTTTGCGCTCAACGATCCCATTTTGTTGAGGTGCTCTAGCACAAGAAAATTGATGCTTTATGTAAAAATCTTCAAAAGTTGATTTTCAAATTCTCCTCCATGATCACTTCTTATGCAAACAATGGTAGAATCTTTTTCTTTTTAAACTTGTTTGTAAAATTTTATGAATGATTTGAAAGTATCATTTTTATAATTTAAAAAGAAAAGCCATGTAAATCTAGAGTAATCACCAACTATTACAAAAGTATAATTTTTGCCACCAAAACTTATAGTTCTAGATGGTCCAAATAAATTCATATGCAATAGTTATAGTGATTTTAAATTAGAAAAATAATTTTTAGCTTTGAAAGAATTTTTATGTTGTTTTCTAAGTTCATAATTTTCACAAACTTGATCTTTCATAAATTTTAACTTTAGAAGTCTTTTTTTACTAAATCCTTCTATGAAATTTTGGAAATCAATTTCATGTGTGCATAACCTAATATTCTATGCCAAAGCCATGTGTTATCATCTAATGCACTCAAATATTTTTCATGATGCATATCATGTTCAATGTCAAATAAATAAATATTTTGATCTCTATAGCCTGTGAACAATATATCATATGATTTACTATCAATAATTCTACATATAGATGCACCAAATTCAACCTCATAGTCTTTATCACATAATTGACTAATACGTAGCAAATTATACTTAAGACCATCAACCAATAAAACAAATTCAATCAAAGTGGTAGAAAAGATGCCAATGTTTCCATATCCAAGGATTTTACCTTTACCGTTGTCACCAAATATGACTGATCCACCATCCTTGATACAAGTGAATGAAGAAAGTTTTGAGTAGTCCCTCGTCATATGCTTTAAGCATCCACTATCGAGGAATCATTTTCCTTTGATCTTCTTCTTCTTCACATATTCAAATAAAATCATATATCTTTAAGTACCCAAACTTTCTTGGGTCCTTGGGGATTAGTTTTTGTTCCTTTTGGAACCCATGCAACCTTCATATTTTCCTTCTTATATATGAAATCTATATCTTATGTCATTTCCTATTGCATGCATGATATGTGACATTTGCATTAAAAATAACATGTGTATAAGAGGTGGATGCCTTAACAAAATGATTTTTCAAATAAGTCTTTTTGTTGTTATGCTCATATCTCAAACCCTCTTTATTGAATACACATCTTTGGAAACCAAATAGCATTTTAAAATTTTTCTCACCCAAAGTAAATTTTGTTGCAATGTTATCCAAATCCATCAATTTCTTTTTCAAAAAATCATTTTCTTCTTTAATAGATTCACAATCACATGTAGTAGAACTAGATGTCATGTTTGATATACTCTTTCCAATTTTACATTTTCACTCTTTAAGCATATTAATTCATTTTCATACATTTCATTTTTCTCTACAATTAATGCATGATAATGTAATAATGATGAATGTTACATTTGACCAATTTATACTTGACCGGCGCGTAATCACACGCGTATAACGCAAGCGCATGTATCGTTCAAGTAGTATAAAAAGTATCGATCCCACGAGGACTTAATACTTAAGCTATTAATTTATGAAGCCAAATTTTTACAAGTATCTAATGGATTGTTGTTTGATTGGATGGTGAGTTTAAATTTAAAACTAGTAAATAAAATTGTGCGAAAGTAGTTTGAGAAAATTCAATATTTAGAAACTATCTAGGGTTGTAAATCCTTCCAATATCTTTTTTAAAAGATGAAGTGGTTATTTTACGTTTGTGTAATATATTGGTTTATTAACCTGGAACACAAAATTATGTAAAAGCCTCTTCCGATGGTCAAATACAATTACCCGGTATAACCCAATTAATCTTATTCCTATGTTAATCAAGTTATCTGAATTCATTAAGATTAAGTTCCAATTATGGCTCTCCCCGCCCGACAAGTATATTCTTATCCTGTAAGGAAATCTATTAAAGGGTTATCTATCCTCAAGGAAGATCGTGGGCTATTGAGTCTAAGGTCTTTAACCTAAAATCTCTTTTCAAAGTTCATTTTAAGTTTACCAGCTCAATTTTATTAATGGCCAGTTAATAAAAAACATTAAGATTAAGGCTCAATAAATAAACATTTATATTACCCAAACTGTAATTTAACCCATTATAAACCGGTGATATTGGACTTCATCACAACCCCAGATAACTGGCTTAGTTACGACAAATATTTACCGGTAGTAAAAACTTAAATAAAATAAAATACATAAAGTAAAATGCTGAAAAAAAATTGCTGAAAAGTAAATGACGGAAAGTAAATGCTGAAATTAAATACTGAAAATTAAATGTTGAAAAGTAAATGCTGAAAAGTAAATTGCTGAAAAGTAAATGCTGAAAAGTAAATTGCTGAAAAGTAAATGCTGAAAAGTTAATAAAGTAAAAGTACAATAAAAGAAAATGCTGAGGTAAAAGGATCCACTTTTATTACTTCTATTTTAGATATCTCCTTTAATATAATATATTAACTTTGCATGATAATTACCAACCAGTCATATAGGCGGTATCCAGATTAAGTCAAATTAATAATTAATTACCAACCGACCAATCAGGCGGTATCCAGTTTAGTCAGGTTAAAACCAATTTAAATAATTATCAACCGACCAATATGGCGGTATCCTCGTTAAGTCATGTTTTAACTAGTTTATATACTATAATTAAGGGATATTAATCTAAATATTAGTAATAAAAGTTTTACCTTTTACCCCAGCAATGGGGAGTTACATCCTCATTACTGAAAAGTAAAAACTGAAAATTAAAGAAAGAAAAGTACTGTGCGTAAAAGTAAATTGCAAAAAGTAAAAACTGAAAAGTAAAGAAAAGAAAGTGCAAAAGCTGAAATTAATTACTGAAAGGTGTAAATAAACAAACAAGATATAATCTTCTTAGTATTCTTAAGGAATTTCTTAGAAGAAAGTATGAATTTACAAATGAAATGACTTGGTATTTATAAGCAAAATTTTGCCTCTATCAAATCATCCATCAAATGCTCCACCAAATCCATTATTAATTGCTCCACTAATTTCTATCATGTTTGGTGGTGATTTGATAATTTTTATTATTAATTTATTAATTTATTTTTTTTGCTTTGAAAATGACTTTAATAATTACACATAACATACTTCTGGATGTTTCATCAATTGCGGTCATGCAATCTTCAGAATTCGAAATTCTTTTGTCTTTCAAAGTTGTAGTTCTTTGAGTCTTCTTTAATCTAGAACTTGAATCAGCTCAATCAGATATCGGAGTAAGAAGTTATACCCAAAATACTACAGATGCACAAAACTAGAATTTCCAAAACTGCACTTCGTTAAAGCGTCATTTCAAGTTTCCAATCTCCAAAATTAATATGTCAAGTCCAATATTTGCCCTTATTTGACCCACATTTCGTCCTAAATGATTTCATTGAGTCCCAATATTATTTTATCTGTAAAATAAACTAAAATATATCAAAACGTTCATAAAACTCGAGAAACTAAACAAAATATTAAGTAAAAGAGGCGGTAAATATTGATATATTTTCCGCTCATCACACCCCCAAACCTAACATTTTGCTAGTCCTCAAGAAAAACAACAAAATAAAAATAAAATTAAACTAAGCCACTTTCGTAGGGATCACGGTTGCATTTAACGTATGCAACAAGCCTTTAAACCCATAGGTGTCCCTAGTGGACGAGTTGTAGTCTCGTGAGGGCTTACAGCAACGATACCCACAAACGTTTTACAAAAGTAAAAAGATAATAAAAATAATGCACACAAAAGTAAAAAGACAAGAGAAAAGAGAATAAAGAAGTTAGTGACTAAACAGATGCAACATCTAATCCAAGTCAATAGTTGTTTTGTTTCACTCTAAATTACCGAATAAGTAAATTCTCCCATTATTTTTACCATTCTCCATATACACAGTTAACAAAATATTAATCAACTCATTTTTGCCCACAATAGTCACAAGTGCAGTTGAGAAGAAAGTAATATTTTTGTCCTAAAGTTATATCAGATTTCACACCTTTTTTAAGCAATGGAATAAATTTTTTTTTATTTTTCTATTTTTTTTTTGATTTTTTTTTATTTATATACAATATATTCCATCTATGTAGCGAGTTTTGGGTCAGTGACTCCCAAACTAGTTGGCTTTAGGGCACTAGGTGTTAAGACACCCATACGGATTTAATTACTCAGACTTCAGATATATATATTATATATATATATATAATATATATATATATTATATATATATATATATATATATATATATTTGTTGGCAACATCTTCGATCCATGTAACGAGCTTTGGGACAGAGATTCCCAAATCAGTTGGTTTTAGGGCACTAGGTGTTAAGACACCCTTACAGACTTAATAACTCGGATCTCGGACGTTTTTTTTATACATTTTTTTTCTTTTTTTTCTTTTTTTATCCCATCTTTTTTTAGATACTTCCTCCAATTAAACTAGAGCACTGAATATTACAAACTTTTTAATTATAGCTCATGTTTGTATGTTACTATGTATGTTGATAATACCTGTCAATTGAACATATGAAGATTCATTTTAGTCAGTATTATAGAGAATTCACAAATTAAATTATTCAAAAGGAAATAAACAAAAATTAACTTGTTCCGAAATAGGTTGAGATACGTCTCAGAAGTGGAATTTCCTTACACAGCTATCTCTTACACCAATTTCACCCGATTAATCAAATTAAAAACATAAAATATTTTTGTGATTTTTGAAAAGTTTTCATTTTTTTTGTATTTTTCGAAAAAAATTAGACTAAAAATAAAACAATAAAAACAAGATACAAATTAACTATTCCATTCCCCCAAACCTAAATGAGACATTGTCCCCAATGTCTTAAACAGTAGAAGAAGAGTTTAGAAAACCGTACCTGGTTAGCTGAAATTCTACATCTAAGTGAAAAACCACGATTATCATCGGACCAGTTTATCTTGGAAAGAATGGGGTCAATTTGTGGTTCAAAGGCTAAGATTTGATCAATTAAATCCGGGGCAGTTCTGGCAGTAAAGAGAAGTTCTTTTACAGGTTTTAACACGAACCCATTTCTCCGGGCATCATCAAGAAACACACATAGAAAATCATAGAATCCTTCAATGTTAAACAGTCCAAGTGGTTTCTGGTGTATATTCAGGTTTGCCCAAGATAACACTGTAAAAATTTCCTCTATTATGCCTAAGCCACCTGGCAAAGCAATAAAAGCATCAGCACGGTTAATCATTTCTACAAGTCGTTCAGACATACCTGGCACGATTAGTTCCTCGCCATTTGATGGTCTTATCAGATTCGCCTCTGCTAAGGGTTTTGGGATGATTCCCAAGACTTGACTCTCTCCATCATGTACAGCCTTTGAAACGATCCCCATTAGTCCAAGATTGCCTCCTCCATATACTAGGTGCATATTCCTTTCAGCTAAGACTCGACCCAATTCCTGTGATGCTACTATGTATTCTGGTTTAACACCAACACTGGTACCACAAAACACACAAATGTTTACAACTCGTCTTCTTGAAGTGGCTTCCATATTTTTTTGTGTTTCTTTTTTCAGCTCTGGATGCCTTCAAGAGTGCAATGATGAGTTGAATTTATAGAACCTGAAAAGGGTGAGTAATAATAGCACAAGTATCTTCCAAATGACGATTAGTGGCAAAATAGTAAATCGTGAAAGGTCAAAAAGTAGCCTGGATCCCGTCAGAGAAAATAACAAAACAAATCAAAATTATTAAGAAAAGACAAAGAGATATAATATATACAATAATGTAACAGCTTAAATGACGTCTATGCGTCAGAGACAAGCTTCCTATCCAATTTTCTTATAAATTGGCAAACATGGTCTTTTAGAGTCAGATTCCCGAGACTTAACTGTTGTCTTTCTTTTCGGAATTGTGTATGTATTTTGCGAATGGCTATATGAACATATCCACTGGGATGCGTCTCAAGAGTCAAAGATATATCATCTAAAGACTCCTTACTCAAGCCATCCCTTATGAATTTAATTTTATCTTCGCGATTATCAGATACCATTCCTAAAAAACGACAACGAGTATTGCAATTCCAGCGTGCACATTTGTAACAAACACCCATTTGCTTAGCTCTACGTTTCTTTGCATAGGTGCTTCTTCCAAAACCACATAAATAAAAATTACAAGAATCAGAATACTCATCTACTAATCGGACCCGTGCTTCAATTACCCAACGAATGTCATTAGGAACACCATGGATCGTCAATAGTCTCATTTGTTCCAAGCGAGCTTTGTAGACTTTCATAAGAGAGTTTTGAGGGAGATAAGGAAATTGCTTGTGAATATTTGCGAGAACTTCTTCCATCATAAAATGACTTAACCTGCAAAAACTAAACACACCAAATTAAATCACACCAAATCACAATATATACAAAAATTGCGTGGGTTGCCTCTCAGCTAGCGCTAAGTTTAATGTCGTCAGCTAGACATGATTTCCCGAATGTTAGGCTGGATCTGAAAGTGTGACACTTTCTTTTTATCGCTCAAATGATTCTCCCCAGTAGTGCTTGACACGCTGGCTATTAACCTTGAATGTGTTGCTCGACTTGGGATTGTATATCTCAATAAATCCGTAGGGTAACACCTGCATGATCACAAATGGACCTGACCATTTTGATTTCAGCTTTCCAGGAAAAAGTTTCAACCTTGAATCGTACAACAACACTTGCTGCCCTGGTTCCAATTGTCTGCGCACTATTTTTCGGTCATGCCATTTCTTGGTATTCTCTTTGTACAGTTTGACATTCTCATAAGCCTGTAGGCGAAATTCCTCCAACTCATTGAGTTGGTGAAGTCTTTTCTCTCCTCCAGCTTGTGGATCAAGATTCAACTTTTTCAGTGCCCAGTACGCCTTGTGTTCAAGCTCAACTGGCAGATGACATGCTTTCCCGAACACCATTTGATATGGGGACATACCAATGGGTGTCTTGTAAGCTGTCCGATAGGCCCATAATACATCATCCAGTTTTTCAGACCAGTCCTTCATGGTTGTTCCAATGGTTCTCTCCAAGATTCTTTTGATCTCCCTGTTTGAAACTTTAACTTGCCTGTTTGACTGTGGATGATAGGATGTGGCAACCTTATGAGTAACTCTGTAATTGGATAGGAGTGCATCGAAGTATCTGTTGCAAAAATGTGAGCCACCATCGCTGATAATTGCCCGAAGTGTTCCGAAGCGAGTGAAAATATTCTTTTTAAGGAATTTGATCACCACTTTTGAATCATTGGACGACAGTGCAATCGCTTCAACCCATTTGGAGACGTAGTCTACTGCAACCAGTATGTATAGGTTTCCGAATGATGGAACAAATGGTCCCATAAAATCAATACCCCAAACATCAAATATCTCAACTTCTAGAATATTTTGCAAAGGTCATTCATTTCTTCTGAAAATATTTCCCGTTCTCTGGCACCTGTCACATTGAAGAGCAAATAGATAATCATCTTTAAAAAGAGTGGGTCAGAACAAACCTGATTGTAAGACTTTGGCTGCAGTTTTGTTTCCACTGAAATGTCCGCTGTAAGATGATGAATGGCAATACTGCAGGACATTATTGACCTCCTATTGTGGAGCACACCGTCTCAATAATTGATCCGCACAACGTTTGAACATCTATAACTCATCCCAGACATAGTGCTTGACTTATTTGAAGAATTTCTTCCGTTGCTGAGTTGTTCATTCCAACGGCCATTTTCCTGATACTATGTAGTTGACATAGTCAGCATACCAATGGACTTCCTGTTGTTTAATGACAAACAGTTGTTCATCTGGAAACGTTTCTTTGATTGTTAGTTCTTTGCCAACTGTATCTCCATTCTTGAGCCTTGATAAATTATATGCCACTTGTTCATCTGGGCTTGGCATCTTTCTTCGAATCAGATATTTGATTGTTGAATAATCTGTGTAGACCACCACTTTGGGACCCAACAGATAAGATCAGAATTTATCAAAAGCGAACACAACTGCAAGGAACTCCTTTTCAGTGGTTGTGTAGTTGAGTTGAGCTTCATTCAGAGTTCTGCTAGAGTAGTAAATGGCATGGAAAATCTTTACTTTGCGTTGTCCCAAAACTGCACCTACAGCAAAATCACTAGCATCACACATCACCTCAAATGGAAGGGTCCAGTCTGATGCTACAATGATAGGAGCAGAAACAAGCTTCTGTTTCAGGATCTCAAAAGCTTCATGGCATTCTTTGGTGAAGTTGAAAGGCACATCTTTCTCCAGAAGATTGCACAGAGGTTTAGCAATCTTGTAAAAGTCTTTGATAAATCTCCTGTAAAAACTTGCATGTCCAAGAAAGCTCTGAATCCCTTTTACAGATGTTGGTGGAGGTAATTTTTCAATTGTCTCGATCTTTGCTTTGTCTACTTCGATTCCCTTTTGTAAGATCTGATGTCCAAGAACAATGTCTTCATGCACCATGAAGTGGCTTTTCTCACAGTTGAGTACCAGGTTGATATCTTCGCATCTTTGTAATACTTGTTCCAGATTTTGCAAACAGTGGTCAAAAGAATCTCCAAACACAGAGAAGTCATCCATGAAAACCTCCATACTCTACTCCAGCATGTCTGAGAAGATGGCCATCATGCAACGTTGAAATGTGGCAGATGCATTACATAATCTAAATGGCATTCTGCGGAAAGCAAAAGTACCATAGGGACATGTAAAAGTGGTTTTCTCCTGAGCTTTTGGGGCGATGGTAATCTGATTGTACCCCGAATATCCATCCAGAAAGTAATAGTACTCATGTCCCGCCAGTCTGTCTAACATCTGATCAATGAATGACAGCGGAAAATGGTCCTTCCTTGTTGCTTTATTCAGTTTTCTGTAGTCCATGCATACTCTTCATCCAGTCACTGTTCTTGTTGGAATCAGCTTGTTCTTTTTATTTGTGACTACAATAATTCCTCATTTCTTTGGTACACATTGCATATGACTCACCCATGTATTATCTGAGATAGGGTAAATGATGCCAGCATCCAACCATTTGATGATTTCTTTCTTCACGACCTCCTTCATGATTGGATTGAGTCTCCGTTGATGCTCCACTGTGGGTTTGCACTCATCATTCATCAAAATCTTGTGCATGCAAAATGATGGACTAATGCCTCGAATGTCTGCTATAGTCCAGCCAATGGCTTTCTTGTGTTCCCGTAATACTCTCAGCAACTTTTCTTCCTGCTCCAATGTTAGCGAAGAAGAAATAATCACAAGTAATTCAGAAAAGTTTCCAATAAATGCATACCTGAGATGACTCGGCAGTAAATTCAGCTCCAGATGTGGTGGTTCTTCAATTGAGGGCTTGATTGATCTTTCTTCGTAAGTTCCAGACTTTCCACTGGTGGTGTCGATTTGAATCGGAATGGCTTGTCAATATAGTTGATACATTCCAGAATCAGTCATGTTGGTGATGCAAACTTCAAGTTTGTCAATGAGAATTATATCAGTATCCTGAACGATATTATCAACAACATCAATTCTGAAACATTATTCTTCCTTTTCATCGCTTGGGAATTTCATGGCTTTGAAAACATTGAAAGTAATTTCTTGGTCCTGAACTTTCATGGTTAGTTCTCATTTTTGTACATCAATCATAGTTCGACCTGTAGCCAAGAATGGTCTCCCAAGATGATAGGTACATCTTTGTCTTTTTCCATGTCAAGGATAATAAAATCTGATGGGAGAATGAGTTTGTCAACTTTGACCAGCACATCTTCAACTACACCTCTCAGAAATGCGAGCGTTCGATCAACAAGTTGCAGAGAGACTGAGGTAGGCATTGCTTCTCCAATTTACAGTTTCCTGTAAATAGAAAAAGGCATTAAATTAACACTTGCACCTAAATCACATAAAGCATTACCAATATAATGTTCTCCAATGGTGCAAGGAATTATGAAACTACCAGGATCTTTCAACTTCAGGGGAAGTTTTCTCTGAATGATGGCGTTGTATTCCTCTGTCAATGCTACTGTCTCGTAATCTCCCAATCTCCGTTTTCGTGAAAGAATGTCTTTCATGAATTTGACATAGCTGGGCATTTCTTCCAAGGCTTCTGCAAATGGAATGTTGATATGCAGCTTTTTGAACACCTCCAAGATCGAGCAAACTGTTTATCCAATTTGTTTTTCTGGAGTCATTGAGGAAAATGTGGAGGTAAAATGATTATTTCTTGATCTTTTTCCTTTGCTTCTTTTTCCTCCATCTATGGAACTGTATCTTTTGGAACTTCTTCAATGGTTGCCTTGATTCCAACTTCTTTGTTGATTTCAGTGCCACTTTTCAAAGTAATGGATTGACATTGCTCATTCCCTCGATTCCTTGGATTTGGTTCTGTGTTGCTGGGAAGTTTTCCTGGCGGTCTGTAACTCTGAGCATTGGCCAGTTGTCCCATTTGATTTTCCAGTGCTTTAATAGAGGCTGAATGGCTTTGATTCAATGCTACTTGATTTTGAACCATAGCTGCTAAAGCATCGTATTTTGCTTCTTGCTTCTTCAATTGGGCCAACACTTTTGTTATTTCTGGTTCTTTTTCATGCTCCTGGCTTTTATTTGGGTTGTTGGAATCCAAGTGGTGGGTAGTTCTTTTACCCTGAATTGTTGCTCCATGCGAAATTGGGGTGATTCCTCCACCCTGGGTTATAGGTGTTGGAATATGGATTGTTCCCATGTCTGTTGAAATTATTGACATAATTCACTGTCTCCTCTTGTTGGTTGTAAGATTCTGACTCAGGTACTCCTCCAAATAGTGAACTTGTGGATCCACCATTAACTTTCATGTTAAGAGTTTCCAGATTTTTGCAAATCACATCCAGCTTGGAATTCAGTGCTGTGTTGGCTCCAACTTTATAAATTCCTGCAATTCTTTGGATCATGCTCCTTTCTGTTGGCCATAAAGAATTTTTGTTGGCCATTTCCTCAATTAAGTCTCAGGCCTGATCTTCTCCTTTTGCCATCAAAGCTCCTCCAGTAGCAGCATCAATTATGGTTCTCATTATTCCAGAAAGTCTATTGTAGAAGGTTTGGACTTGTAGCCACTTTGCGATCTCATGATGAGGACATTTCCGGAGTAAATCTTTGAATCTTTCCCAAGCTTCGCAAAAGGATTCTGAATCTTGTTGCACGAAGGATGTGATGTCATTCCTTAACTTTGCAGTTCTGGCTGGTGGAAAGTACTTTGCAAGGAATTTGGTGGCTAGAGTGTTCCAAGTTGTGATGGAACCTGCTGGTAACGAATATAGTCAAGCTTTAGATCTGTCATTCGGGGAATATGGAAAAACCCGCAGTTGTAATTGAAAGTACCGTAAATTTTCAGGAAGTTGCTGATGTGGGCATTAGGATCTTCAGTTGCATTTCCCCCAAACTGTACTGACTGCTGAATCATCTGGATGCATGTTTTGATGTCACCCACATTTTCTGGTAAGGGAGGAAGTATAATACAAGAAATGAGTCCGTCAACCACCGGAATGGTTCTGTCTCGAATGGGAATTGGTGGTGCAACGTTCAAAGGTTCAGGTTCCATGTTAATGATTGCTTCTTGGCCTTCTCGCATTTCCCTTCTCAACTGTCTGATGGTTTTTTCAATCTCTGGGTCAAGCGGTCAGAGTTCAAAGCTTCTGGTTCGTCTCATGTAGTGTCTGAGAACCTGAAACACACGAAAATAGAAATAATAAGTAAAAAGAAATTAGATACAGGTAAGGTATCTAACCTCAAAATTAATAGTGAAAGATAAATAAGTCCCCAGCAACGGCGCCAAAAACTTGACAGGCGCGTAATCATACGCGTATAACGCAAGCGCACGTATCGTTCAAGTAGTATAAAAAGTATCGATCCCACGAGGACTTAATACCTAAGCTATTAATTTATGAAGCCAATTTTTACAAGTATCTAATAGATTGATTGTTTGATTGGATGGTGACTTTAAATTTAAAACTAGTAAATAAAATTATGCGAAAGTAGTTTGAGAAAATTCAATATTTAGAAACTATCCAGGGTTGTGAATCCTTCCAATATCTTTTTTAAAAGATGAAGTGGTTATTTTACGTTTGTGTAATATATTGGTTTATTAACCTGGAACACGAAATTATGTAAAAGCCTCTTCCGATGGTCAAATACAAATACCCAGTATAACCCAATTAATCATATTCCTATGTTAATCAAGTTATCCGAATTCATTAAGATTAAGTTCCAATTATGGCTCTCCCCGCCCGACAGGTATATTCATATCCTGTAAGGAAATCTATTAAAGGGTTATCTATCCTCAATGAAGATCATTGGCTATTGAGTCTAAGATCTTTAACCTAAAATCTTTTTTCCAAGTTCATTTTAAGTTTACCAGTTCAATTTTATTAATGACCAGTTAATAAAAAATATTAAGATTAAGGCTCAATAAATAAACTTTTATATTACCCAAACTGTAATTTAACCCCTTATAAACCACTGATATTGGACTTCATCACAACCCCAGATAACTGGCTTAGTTACGACACATATTTAGGGTAGTAAAAACTTAAATAAAATAAAAGACATAAAGTAAAATGCTGAAAAGTAAATTGCTGAAAAGTAAATTGCTGAAAAGTAAATGACGGAAAGTAAATGCTGAAATTAAATACTGAAAATTAAATGCTGAAAAGTAAATATTGAAAGTAAATTGCTGAAAAGTAAATGCTGAAAAGTAAATTGCTGAAAAGTAAATTGCTGAAAAGTAAATGCTGAAATTAAATAAAGTAAAAGTACAATAAAAGAAAATGCTGAGGTAAAATGATCCACTTTTATTACTTCTATTTTAGATATCTCATTTAATATAATATATTAACTTTGCATGATAATTACCAACCAACCATATAGGCGGTATCCAGATTAAGTCAAATTAATAATTAATTACCAACCGACCAATCAGGCGGTATCCAATTTAGTCAGATTAAAACCAATTTAAATAATTACCAACCGACCAATATGGCGGTATCCTCGTTAAGTCATGTTTTAACTAGTTTATATACTATAATTAATGGAGATTAATCTAAATATTAGTAATAAAAGTTTTACCTTTTACCCCAACAAGGGGGAGTTACCTCATCATTACTAAAAAGTAAAAATTGAAAATTAAAGAAAGAAAAGTATTGTGCGTAAAAGTAAATTGCAGAAAGTAAAAACTGAAAAGTAAAGAAAAGAAAGTGTGAAAGCTGAAATTAATTACTGAAAGCTGTAAATAAACAAACAAGATACAATCTTCTTAGTATTCTTAAGGAATTCCTTAGAAGAAAGTATGAATTTACAAATGAAATGACTTGGTATTTATAAGCAAAATTTTGCCTCCATCAAATGCTCCCCCAAATCCATTATTAATTGCTCCACTAATTACTCCACCAAATCTATTATTAATTGCTCTACTAATTTCTATCATATTTGGTGGTGATTTGATAATTTTTATTATTTATTTATTAATTTATTTTTTACTTTGAAAATGACTTTAATAATTACACATAACACACTTCCGGATGTTTCATCAATTTCGGTCATGAAATATAAAGAATTAGAAATTATTTTATCTTTCAAAGTTGTAGATCTTTGAGTCTTCTTTAATCTAGAACTTGAATAAGCTCGATCCGATATCAGAGTAAAAAGTTATGCCGAAAATACGACAGATGCGCAAAATTGGAATTTCCAAAACTGCACTTTGTTAAAACGCCATTTCAAGTTTCCAATCTCCAAAATTAATATCTCAAGTCCAATATTTGCCCTTATTTGACCCACATTTCGTCCTAAATGATTTCATTGAGTCCCAATATTATTTTATCTGCAAAATAAACTAAAACATATCAAAACGTTCATAAAACCCGAGAAACTAAACAAAATATTAAGTAAAAATGGTGGTAAATATTGATATATTTTTTGCTCATCAATACTTCTTTATTAATGAATCATATAATTCATGCAATTCATTAAATGTATCAAGTAATTCATCATAATCGGAGGAATCATGTATATTTTTCCTTCACTCTCAATGAAGAAGTCATCATCCTTAATTGCCATAAAGACAAAGTTGTTTGTCTCATTTGCATCTTATTCATCTAAAAAGCTTGAATCGATATCGCTCCAAATGGTCTTCATTGCTTTCTTTTTAAGCTTTTCATTTAATCTCTTCATAGGGTAATCAACAATTTTGTGACCCGGTTTCTTACACTCAAAGCAAGTGATTTGTTCCATCTTGTGCTTCCATGGCCTTTCATCTTCATTCCTCACTTCTTTTCTAAATTTTCCTTTGATGAACTTTTTATTTTTAAGGAACTTCTTGAAATTTCTTATTAGGAGTGTCACATCTTCATCACTATTTCATCATCACTATAGCTTTCACTATCCTCTCTTCTAGCACTTGATTTTAAAGCTAGATTATTTCTTCCTCTACTCTCTTCTTCTTCCTTCAAATCAATTTTGATCTCCATCTCATACTCTAATAATTTTCCCACCAAGTCATCCAACTTCAAAGTGTTTATATTATCGAATTCTTTGATGGTGGCGGTGCAAATCCTATATTCCTTAGGAAAAGACCTAAGGATCTTCTTGACTTGATCACTTGTACTAATACCTTTTCCTAAAGCACTTAATTGATTCACATTCATAGTGAACCTTGAAATCATTTTCTCAACATCTTCACCAATTTCCATCTTAAAGCTATCTAACTCGCATATGAACCGATTGATAGTGGATTCTTTAATTTGGCTAGTTCTCTCATTCACAATCTCCAAAGACTTCCATAATTCATAGGCATTTATAAATTATAGAAGTTTGTTGATTTGACTCAGATCAATTACGAAAAAATAAATGAATAAAAGCCTTTGTATTGTTAGAGGCTTTCATGTAGTCCTCATCCATCCATTCGGATTGCGGTTTTGAAAAATCCACATTGTTGCTATCTTTATTCATTGGTATTTTAAAACCTCTTGTGATCACTTTGAATGATTGCACATCGACGGTAATGAGGCAGTTCAATATCCCCATCTTCCATTAATTGTATGGTTCATTGACGTATTGCTTGTAGTTGCTATATCATCTATTCTCAGATGATTAAATCCTTTGTGACAAGTCCAATACCCAAGATATGGGTGAATTGGGTAATTAAAAATAAATACGGAATTTAAATTATTAACAATTTTAAGCTAATGTAAGAGAAAGTTTTACCAAATATCACAATTAATAAATTCAAAGCTATAACAATGGCAAACTAAATAAGTTAAGGGAAGAAAATACAAAATCGATTTTATAGTGGTTCAGCTTAAAACTCTTGCCTATATCCACTTCTCTTCAAGCTCCTTTGAAAGTTCCATTTGTTGGGATTTATGTCATAGAGCTTCATGTATGTAAACAGAATTGATTTTTGTAATAATAATAAATGCATTATTCATTTTATCAAGTTGTTTGATTTATATCGCATATTGTCCAATTGTCTTGTTTACCTTGATTACTCTTTACATTTAGACTTAGTGTATGTTTGATGCACAAGAGGATTTAAGTCTAAAGTTAGTAATCTAAATAGTCCATAGAGAGCAAACAAAGAAGGTACTTTGTTTGTGGTATATCTATAGCTACAGTTCATTCTATACTTGTATGACGACCTTGATCCGGGATCGTTCATGTAGTGACATGGGAATGGAGGCACCTTGTATGATAAGATCATATAGGACTGGACTCAGATAAATACGAATTTCTTTTAATATCCGTTAACCAAAGAAATTCATTTTATCTAATAGATGGTCATATATGGATTCGATCTTAATCCTGAGTGTATTATGAACTTCTGCATGACAGGCTATGTCCTTTGATTTACTATGGTGAGGTTGGTATTGCATTCTCGGCCAATAACTACGTATTTTGGGGATATGGTTTGGTATGTAGCTGGGAACGTTTTACATAGATATGAAATTCACTCATTCTTACGAGAAGCAGATGAATATCTATTTTAAGAGTTGATTCGGGACTTGAACAATTTGAGCGCTCAACTTTTCTATTACGAATAGAAAGTATTTTATATTCATAATTGTTATGAATTAATTGTTCATTATAGAATCAATGGTGCTTAAGAGACAAAATATTTAGAGGGGTTTAACGGACTTATGACCCGACTCTATTTATGAGATATTTGTGAATGGCTATATCCATATGTAATGACTATATTGATGGACACCGAAAATGTTCGGTTTACTTAATCCATCTACGGTAACGAGAGTTCAACTTCGAGTTTTTAATGGAATAATGCGGAGTTAATAATTCTTAATATTTGATTAAAGAGTTTAATTAATATTTCGGAATTATTGGAGCTCGGAACCGTAGGTCCATTTGGTCCCCGTGCTAGCTCGATTAACTGGAGCAAACCTAATATAATTAGATTGTCTAATTATATGCTCACATTATATTTATTTATATATTATTAATAAGATTAATAATATTTATTGTCACAAATGAAAAATATGTTAAATTAGTTTAACTTAATGTTTTCTAGAATTTTTTGATTATGAGATAATCAAGTCTTGATTATGAGATAATCAAGTTAGTAATAATTATGAGATAATTACTACAACATGATTGAAGGTAAATAAACCATTATTAATATATTGATTTTTATTTACCATTGGAGACAAAGCCATATGTCTTACCATGTCATCCAAGCAATTATGTCTATTAGGTGGCTTGGATACACCTAATAGTTTTGTCATTAGCTAATGCATTTTATGCTTTGGTATGGCCTCCACATTTATGTGTTTTCCATTGAAAGAAAGCATTGAATGCTTAATGACAAAGCCATTGTCTTTAGCTTAACATTTCTTATGCTTTGGTATGGCATTCACATTTTTGTGTTGGTCATTGCAAGAAAGCATTAGATGCTTAATGACAAGGTTAGTTGGCTTGTGTAAGAGAATATATTCTCTACCATTTCTCTCACTTCCTAATGTTAACACTTTGCATTCATTCACACAATTGTTGTGAGAAAAGATTTGAGAGAAAATAGAGAGAGTTCTAGCATTCACAAATATTGTGAAATTCCTAAAGCCAAAAACCATTGTGACATCTTATCTCTAATAGTTTAAATGTTTAATCTTTGTGAGTGAAACCCACACTTTGGTTTGTTGGTTTCGAGTCATAGTTCAGAAGATCAAGTGGTTGATCCAAGTGTTGGACACCAAAGGATTGATCTTGGCAACTACAACAAAGGGAGAAGACAAAGAAAATTTTGAAGATCCATACCGGACCCGGTGCCACCACAAGCAACTTCCGCCGCGCTAAGGAAAGTCGTTTCCTACACCATTAAGTTCAACAACTTTTACAACCGCGAAAGGTCTTTGATCCAAGGCTCCTCTCTAACCTTTACACAAATCCACAATTGAGAGTACTCATCACTCACAAAAGGGCTTTCACACAAGTGTTTGAAGAATAAAAATATTTACAACCTATTTATTTGGAACTCACTAAAGAATACAAAGATAGAATGTGAGTGTGTTTACCCAAATATAACTAAACTCACTAAGATGTATATAATGAGCTTATGAAAAATGATGAGAATGAAATGATCAAGAAAGTTTTGTATATCTATTAGTTTTTTGCCTTCAAGAAAATGTTAGAAAGTGTAAGAACACAACAAAAATGGAATAGAATTTATAGTGGAAAAATTGAGCAGACCCAAAAATTTTGTGCTGAGATCGGTATGTCAGTCTATAGGTATCGGTATGCCAGTGTTTGATTTAAATGCTACTGAATAGTTATCGTTGAGCATTAAATGTGTCCAACTATTGGACTGCTAACCGGTAAAGACATTGGTATGGTTTCATGCCGGTTCCAAAGAGCATATAAAAAATTCAGGTTCACTGATATGGAGACTGGTATGGTTTATGTCGGTTCCAGAGAGTATCTTAATCCTCAGGTAGACCAATATGGATGCCAGTATAGTTCATGTCGGTTCCAGAAGCTATGCAATCAGTTGTGAAGACCGGTATCGAAATCGGTATAAAGTTATCTAGTTTCAGAGAGCTCGCAAAGTGGTCTGAGACACCAGTATGTCGGTATCAGGGACTGGTATGTTGGTCTCATTACATAAAACTCAAAAAATACAGTCCAAAATATATATGTACTAGACCTTAAGACTTATATGAGCATGTATTAATTCTATGAGCTTAGAAATACTTGATTATCAACTCACTTGCATTCAGAGTTTTAAGCTATAAGATCTTGCATCACCATTTCTTCATTGAGCTAATCTTTACGTCCGTTTTGCTTCGAAGTCTTTTTATATTGAGTTGCGAATGTGTGTCGAAGTCATTGAGTGTTACATCATCAAAATCATCCATTGAGTATAATATCGCTTACAAAAGAAATGGGGAAAAACTTTCACCCAAACCAAAGATAAACAAGAGTAAATTAAGCACATGTAACTCCGTTATAATGTCTTGGAGATATGACAAATCCTAAAAATCTGACTTAATATTACAAAGAAGACAAACTAATCTCACCAGCAAGTTGAAAAACCAAAGCATAACGTTGACGCTAGTAACAAAAAACTATTATAATCAAAATAAAAATACCAAAGAATCACAAAAACTCCAAACAAAATTAGTAAACAACTAAACTAGCAATTCTCCAAACTACCAAACGGGCAATTCACTAAATAACCTGGAAACCATCCCAAAACCTCCAGTACAGACATACCTCCGCTAATCCAGAAAGATATTGGACCAACGTTTATTAGGATCCGATAACAACTACCTGAGGTAAAGGAACGAACCACCAAAAAAACTCCACCCAGCCTCTAATAATAACATCCTGAAACATTACCATCACCAACATTAAGAAACAACACCAACACCATCACGGAAACCACCACAACAAACCATCATCCACACCATCAACATAAATGACAATCACCACCTCCAACAACAACACCACTCTTTTTTGAACTTTGGAAACCCGTCGCCAAATCACTCAACACGGGATTAAGCGTCTCAAACTCTTACAGGAAATGCACTCATGGATTTGAACTTATGACTTGAGAGCAACCAAATTCTAAATTTTATGCCACCAAATCACATGCCTTTGAGGACCAACAACAACAACACGACATAGTTTAACACAACTAAAACAACATAACATATAAATAAAAGAAGTATAAGGGAAAGAAATAAATATAAAGAAAAAAACACTCTTTTCGGCTAGAGAAGCAACTCCCTCTCCGGTCGGTAACTCTAAGACAACTGTCTGTAAGAGAAGTTTGTCAGATGAAGAAGGGGGAAATGACTTCTTACGGGAAATAATGGAATCCTATAAGAGAACTGCTAGAGCAGTTATTTTGTTGAGTTGGTTAGAGAATTTGATAAGCACAAACTATAATCAGATATATAAATTATTTTAAAATAATAAATATACTTTTTGTATAGTTTAGATTCTCTTTTTAACAGGCTCATTCAGTAGGAATCTATTTTTTGCAATCTATACGTCCAAGTGACTTAGGGAGAAAAAAACAAAGGGAAATGATATACTTTTTTTTTTTTTCTTTTTTGGAAACGATGGAAACTCGCCACGAAACTACCCATTCTGGGCCGCGGCGCAAGTAAAATCATCGGTTGTCCCAGACTCTTACAAGAAGTGCACCCTTGGATTCGAACCCATAACCTCAAGGTGAGATCCTGAACCCTATTTGATAAAATTTACCAATTTTTTTTACTGTAGCTACCGTGAGCTATAGCAACTCATTATATCTATCGTAAGAGATTTGAGAAAATTTTTAAAAAAAGTGTGTGCATGTACATGTTTATCATTTTTGAAAAAACAAATGGTGCTAGCCAATCCAAAATCGATAAAAACTTAATTTTTTTTTATCTTCAAAATCCGCCGTCAAATTATCCAATCTAAAACGTATAAAATTTTAGTGGTGTAGTGCTCAGGATCTCATATTGAGGTCTTGAGTTTGAATCCAATGAATACGTTTCTTGTAAGAGTTTATGACAGTCGATGATTTTACATGCTCTGCGTAAGCCCGAAAGAGGTGATTTGGCGATGAGATTTCCAATTATTTAAAAAATAAAAAATAATAATTATATTTTACCTTATATTTAATATTACGTGGAAAAAATGAGAAATTATATAAGGTGAGCAAATTTTAGGAGTGTTTTTCTCAAATAGCTATTATAATATATAATATATATATATATATATTTTTTTTTAAATCTATTATCACCGATAACACTATAAAAATATCAAAATATCCTTATAATATAAGAATATTTTTTTCCTTCCACTCTCTTTATACAAACACTATAATTTTTCTTCATCCATCTTCTTCTTCCATCCATCTTCTTCTCTCTCAAAGTCACAAAACATAAATAATAAAAAATAAAATAGAAAAAAATATATATGTAAAATGAGATTGAATATGTAAGATTTTCTCAAAAAATAGTAGATAGTAATATAGTACATAAGGTGTTCGATAAAATGTCAATCTTAGGTGACGTAAACCATTGCTGTGCGATGAGTGTGCAACGACACCTATCTTATACCATTTTGGTGTGCTGTGGTTGTGGCTATGGATGGCAAAATCCGGATCCAGAAGAAATTTCTTCACCCCGGGTCGGACCCGGGTAAATATTCCCGAGTCCAGACCCGGGTCTACCCGGTCCGGATCCGGATACTCGGTTCACTTTTTTTTTTTTTTTTTTAAAATTTTTAATTGTATTATTTTATATTTATATTTGGATTTTGTCAATTTAATTAGTTATATTTCAATTCTTTTATATTTTTTAATTATATTTAATTATATTTTTTATATATATATACATATTATTTTTTATTTTTTATTATTTTTTTATTATTTTATTATTTTATTATTTTTTTTCCGGACTCGGGTCTATCCGGGCCGGATCCGTGAGAACCCGGGTCCGGATACACCCGGGTCCGAATTTTAAAGACCCGGGTCCGATTTTTTTAATCCCGGACCTGGGTCGTCCGGGTCCATGCCGACCCGGGCCGGGTCCGGGTATAGTTGCCATCTCTAGATGTGGCTACTGCACAAATATTATTCTTTGTTGTTATGAGTTAATTTTAAGGTTAATTTCATCCAAATAAAATTTATTTGGCTAATTAGGTAATAAAAACATAATAAAGAATACTTTTATTATATTATACAATTGTTTTTCCTTACTTTTTATAATTTCCCAAAAAAAAAAATCATATTATTTTCTGTAAAATGCTATAATTAAATACTATCACACTAATACCCCCTCTCTCTCTCCCCCTCCCTCCCTCGATTCTGTAATTTGCAACTTCTTCGAGAAATATTTTGGTCTTAATTGCGCAAATCTGATAATCGAAAATGGTGAGTCGTCGTCTGATCCATTTGGTCATATCATAACGCTTAGATCTAATCACTTTTTTTTTCTATTTCATTTCAATGTTTCTCATTTTTGCCGCGTGTTTAACGATTGAATGCTGCACTTTCGTCAGTTTAAGTTTCAAAACCAATACGGCGGTGTTAAATTGAATTGAGATCTGGTGTTTGATTTGATATGCGTGATGTTTGCCTGTGTTTGGATGCCGAGAAAGTGGAGGAAAGTGAAGGAAAAAAGTTTTGGAACGTGAAAACTTGATTTTATACTTTACTTGTCGGAAGCGTATCATTACAATGTTTCTCATTGTGTTGAAATATATGAACTTTACCGGCATTAAGTAATTGATTCACTTTATTTTTTTTTTGGTTTTCACTGCTGTTAGTTGGCAATGTTAGGGATTTGAATTGAGCTCAGATCGTGTATGTGATTGGATCCAATTTAACTGTGTTTTAGTTGCCGAGAAACTGTGAGCAAAGTAGTGGAATTTGGTATCCAGTTTTAGGACTTGATTTGTTGTGTCAAGTTTTTATAAGTTATTGAATGATGCCTTATGGTTTGGATTAGTTAAGGATCTGGTGTTTGATTTTTTATTAATTAATTTTGTTTGGTGTTGTTGTGTGTTAACAGCCGCTCAGACTTGAAATCAAGGTACTGACATTCACTTCTATGTGTAGATTAGATCTCTCTCTCCCCTTTTTAAATGTATTTCAAATAGTTGTATATTTTGAATTCTATTGATTCTGTTAGCCATTATGTTCAAATGATAACTGGATCAGAGAAAACTTGCTCAAAGATCAGAGAGAGTAAAATCTGTGGATTTGCATCCGACTGAACCATGGTAATTATAATATTCTTCTGTTAATGTTTCTTTTTTTATTGTGTAATTTCCTAGTTGATTGGTGGGACTTTAAGTTGCATAATCTGAGTGTTGCAATTTTATGAGAAGCTTCTTAAACATGGTTTGTTATAATTGTCATCTCAGGATTCTAGCGAGTTTGTATTCAGGAACTGTTTGCATCTGGAACTACCAGTCTCAGGTGTGAAAATGTACATAGCTTACTTCCATTTGATCATATCAAACCTCTTAAGTCTCTTATAAATTCATAATTCATAATTCATTTAATGTGTTTTGAAGTTATCGGAATGATATTTTATGCTTTTTTCTTTTAAGTTATTTTGGACTTATTACAAGCCTTCATGAGTTTTGCATTAAGTTATTTAGTGGTTTTTCCATGCATTTAGTGATGATGTAAATTTTCTTGCTATTGCTTCAGACTATGGCCAAGTCTTTTGAGGTCACTGAGTTACCAGGTATGTTCTATATGTACATCTAAATTTTCTTTTGGCATTTTCCTCTGCACAAGATCACAATCGATTGATTTTATTTTATTTTTCCTGCTTTCTTCCTAATGGGATCACTTCACTGTCTAATGCCTAAATCACGTATGTGCAGTTAGGTCAGCTAAATTTGTTGCCCGTAAGCAATGGGTAGTTGTGGGAGCTGATGACATGTTTATTCGTGTTTACAATTACAATACAATGGACAAAGTTAAAGTATTTGAGGCTCATACAGATTACATTAGGTGTGTCACTGTCCATCCTACCCTTCCGTATGTGCTATCTTCATCTGATGATATGCTCATAAAGCTTTGGGACTGGGAGAAGGGTTGGATGTGTACTCAGATATTTGAGGGACATTCTCATTATGTTATGCAAGTTACATTTAATCCGAAAGACACCAATACTTTTGCCAGTGCATCGCTTGATCGCACCATTAAGGTTTGAAATTTTCTTTTGTGACCTGTTGGTGCAATTATTGTTTTATTTTCTGATGGCTAATCCTTTGCTGTTTATGTGTCTGTCACAGATTTGGAACCTTGGTTCCCCTGACCCGAATTTCACGCTGGATGCGCATCAGAAAGGAGTAAACTGTGTTGATTACTTTACTGGTGGTGATAAACCTTATCTTATCACTGGTTCAGATGATCACACTGCTAAGGTCTGACTCCATATCTTCCTTTCTGTTTTTCTTTGTTTTGTTGTTGGTATATAGAATTGTAATTATTGATTGGAATCATTGTTGTTAAAAACGCGATTTAAATCGTAAAATCGCACGTTTTTACGACCCTAGGAGGCAAAATCTTGTTAAAACTGAAAAAAATCGCAAATTGGGGAAAATCAGGTAAAATCGCGAATTCGCAATTTTTAGGTCTTGAAATCATAAAATCGTACGATTTTAATATTAATCGTACGATTTCATCAAAACACTAGTTTCTTCTTCTTCTTCGAGCAGCTCATTTAGCCTCCATATCCCCAA
The DNA here is from genome assembly GCA_019454045.1 of Zanthoxylum bungeanum. Lineage (NCBI taxonomy): Eukaryota > Viridiplantae > Streptophyta > Magnoliopsida > Sapindales > Rutaceae > Zanthoxylum > Zanthoxylum bungeanum. The sequence continues at coordinate 24,460 of SKCR01038822.1, read as the reverse complement.
GGCTTTGCCTTCTTTTTCTGCTGCTAAATGCAGAACAAAATCAATTCTGTTTTTCATTATTTCTAAGCACAATACAATCAACCTCACCAAGCTATACAAGAAACTTACAAGCATTACCCAGAAAGCAATTAATTGCTTTGATGAGAAAATGTCTAGCTTGGCAATTCAAGCATTACCCAGATCCTTCAAAAGTAAAAAATGCATAGTTGAAGTTTCCATTGACCCTTTAAAAAAAACACTAGTTTCTTCACATTCTTCAAATGGAATAAGGGTAAAATGGACATTTGAGTTTTCATTGACCCTTTACTTTGATACTTTCTAACATGTTCCCTAAGATAGGGACACACATACATGCTTAACAAAAAGATCATGCATATTATAATTTATGCCAATTTTTTGGTTTTGTGCCAATTTTTTAATTACAATTTTTTGCTAATTTCTAAGTGGCTGAATTGTTTGAGAAGGTTGAAGGGCATTGATTTTCATGGCTCTCATATTTACAGAGATTTTTTATTTTATTAATTTATTTGCAACTTGTGAACTTGTTTGTTGATTTTTGGCCCTTGAAACTTTATGTATGATCTTATTCCATGTTTTAAGTGTGATTAAATCAAGTAGTTGGTAAAATCTTACGATTTTACATTTCGATTTTACGATTCGAATTTTCATACCCTCCAACGATTTTAGGTAAAAAAGCGATTTTAATAACCTTGATTGGAATCATTAACAAATATCTTTTATTAAAACCAGGTGTGGGACTATCAAACCAAGAGTTGTGTCCAAACACTTGAAGGCCATACTCACAATGTCTCTGCAGTATGTTTTCATCCTGAGCTTCCTATTATTATCACAGGGTCTGAGGATGGGACAGTTCGTATTTGGCATGCGACCACTTACAGGTAACATTTGAGCTATTGTTGACTTACTTTTAAGTTTATAATGTGGATTTTGCTTGGCTGTTTTGTCTGTTTTTGTTCTCAACTAGGGCATAAATATCCAAATTAACACTCAAACTTTGAATTATCTTAATCTTGAAGATTTCTCTGGGTGCTTTTGGACTGGTGATTGAATTTTTGTAAATCCGCTGATTATGGATATAAGTTGCATCTGATTGAGTAAATGGATTTCTGCTAATCCCTTCTGAGCTGATTTTATTGACTCACAGGCTTGAGAACACATTGAACTATGGTCTTGAAAGAGTTTGGGCTATTGGGTCTATGAAAGGTTCACGCAGGTGAGCTTCGTCGTGTTTGTTTTCCATAATATTAATTATATTATTACCTTTATGTATTTTTGGGTTTATTATGGGATATTTTGCTTCTAGACATTAGGAAACTTGTTTTAGTTTTTAAAAGTCGTTAAATTGCTATTCTTATTTAATTCCCTTTCGTTTGGAGTGTTTTTTTGTTTTTTTTTTTTTTTTTCAATATTTAGAATCACTGCTGGGACAAATTTGTCAAGAGTTAGGGTTTCCATTCTTCTGCTGGAGTTTTTGAATGTTCATTGAAGCATGCATAACCTATTGTTTCTTTTTTACTGATTACTGTCTCCCTCTCTTCACTTTTTTTTTTATGATGACCACTAAATTTTCTGTTACTACTCTTCTTGCTTAGGATTGTGATGGGTTATGATGAGGGAACTATCATGGTGAAAATTGGTCGTGAAGTACCTGTCGCTAGTATGGATAATAGCGGAAAGATCATATGGGCTAAGCACAATGAGATTCAAACTGTGAACATCAAGAGTGTGGGAGCAGATTATGAGGTTTGAGCTTAGACAGTCCACTTCCTTTGGTTGAGGACAGTTTAATTTCTGGTGACTAATTTATCGGTTGCGTGTTTTTAGGTTACTGACGGAGAAAGATTGCCATTGGCTGTTAAGGAGTTGGGAACCTGTGATCTTTACCCACAAGTGAGTTGACACTTGGCACTTTACGGCCTTCCAAGAGTATAAAAAGATACTTTAGGACTCGTAATTCATCATATGCCTGTACACTAGCAAATTATGCTTACCTCTGCTACACTATGGGATTTTTATTATTTTATGTTAAAGGTTTCAGTTTCATTTCACTTGTGATTGCCTACTTGTTGGAAATTTTCTATGCTGTATTTCTTTTTTTATGAATAACCATATATTTTTAGTGGTGACTGGCTGCCTATAAGTTTCCTGTTTACGTTGGTTTTAGGTGTATAATTGCGTGTTAATGTGCCCTTGATTGAGATAATTCTTTCAGATGCTAAGAGAGAAGAGGATCATGAATGTAGAGTAAGAAAGGGCTCAAAGAATATGTTGAATGGATTTATTCCAAACAAACCTTTTTCACAGCTGATATTCATTTTCCAACTAAAGTATCATGATATAAACGAAGATTTGATCTATTGTTTTCTTTTACGTATATACTCTTGTGTGTTCCTTTTGCGATCAATACAATTCTTTTGTTTTCCAGAGCTTAAAGCACAACCCCAATGGGAGGTTTGTTGTTGTATGTGGAGATGGTGAGTATATCATATATACAGCTTTGGCATGGAGAAATAGGTCATTTGGTTCCGCACTGGAGTTTGTTTGGTCATCTGATGGAGAATATGCTGTTAGAGAAAGTTCATCAAAGATTAAGATTTTCAGTAAAACCTTTCAGGTTTGTTACTTCTGTTTTGAGATAGAAAATTATATGTTAAGACTGTAAGCTATTGACCTTTTTTGGGGTAGAAAAAATAGTTACTTCTGTTGTATAATTGAGGGTTGAGTTTACTGTATTTAATATCTTATTTGGACTATGTGATGGAGTTAAGAAAGGCTTAATGCATTTCAGGAAAAAAGGAGTGTCCGACCAACCTTCTCAGCCGAGCGTATTTATGGAGGGACTTTATTGGCAATGTGTTCAAATGATTTTATTTGCTTCTATGATTGGGCTGAATGCAGGTTGATTAGGCGAATTGATGTCACTGTGAAAGTAAGTGTCAATATTCCTGCAAAAGACATCTGTTTCTGCTTTATGATTTCCAGTTGGGCTGCTTGCTGTTTATCACTTTTTATTTTGGAATATGTCAGAATCTTTATTGGGCTGACAGTGGTGATCTAGTGGCAATTGCAAGTGATTCGTCATTCTACATCTTGAAGTACAATGTAAGGATTTACATTAAGACGATCCTTTATCAGATTCATTAATTTCTGTAGGTTTATCATTTGTAAGAGTTCAGATGTGTGGTCTGGTATGCTTTATAATATTGAATTCAATCTTTGTGTTGCAGCGGGATGTAGTTTCAGCTTATTTAGATAGTGGAAGGCCAGTGGATGAACAGGGTGTTGAAGATGCTTTCGAGCTTCTTCATGAAACTAATGAACGTGTCAGGACTGGTTTATGGGTTGGAGATTGTTTCATTTACAACAACTCCTCCTGGAGACTTAATTACTGCGTTGGTGGTGAGGTGTGATGGATTCTTCTTGGTTTGACAATGTTTCATGTGACCAGCTTTCTTCCATTTTTAGGAATATGGTTGAGGAATCTTGATAATCTGTATTCTTATTATAGGTAACCACAATGTTTCATTTGGACCGGCCTATGTACTTGTTGGGGTACCTTGCTAGTCAAAGCCGTGTTTATCTGATTGACAAGGAGTTCAAGTAAGCAGGTTTACGGTATTTAAAGACACTATATTATCTTTTTTTTTTGGTTAATAAAATATTGTGTCATGCAGTGTTATGGGATACACATTGCTTCTCAGCTTGATTGAGTACAAGACTCTTGTGATGCGTGGAGATTTGGAGAGGGCCAATGAACTCTTACCTTCAATTCCTAAAGAGCACCATAATAGGTATATATGATCTTCACAACTGTTGATTGTCTGCCAACAGATGGTGATTTTGCGTTGTTTTTAAAGAATGTTTTGAGTATGGTTATCCATTTGGCCATGGGAGTGATAACTGCAGCTTTGCTGGATAGGTCATGATCTGTTTTAGTGCTGCATTTTTACCAAATTTGTTTCAAAATAACAAAATGAAAGGGGAAAAATAAAAGAAGAATCTTTACAGTAGTAGTACTTTTATCTCAGTTGTATTCCATCCTTTTCGGCTTATTCATTGTGTTTAGCTTGGATATTCCCGATTTCTCTTCTTTTTAATCCGTTTATAGAATAAAGATGAAATGATTCTTATTTGCAATGCTGTATCTTGAAAAGCTTGCTAAATAAATACTGCTCGACCTTTTTGTTTTGACTCAAGTACATTATATGTGAAGTTTAAGCAATTTCATTCTTCAAGATAAATAATGTGTATTTTTGGGTGGACTATTCCGCATGAACTTTTAACCTGTGGAGATAATGTTCTTGCAGTTGAAAATATATTTGTGATTTTGTTATATATTCTAATCTCATGTGATGTAACTTTGGGTATGAAATTTGGTTATTGAAAGTTCCTTGTGCTTTGGTGAATAATTTCTTTCATTTTTAGTGTGGCTCATTTCCTGGAGTCAAGAGGTATGATAGAGGAAGCTCTAGAAGTGGCTACTGACCCCGATTATAGATTCGAGCTAGCCATACAGCTGGGCAGACTGGAGGTTGCACAAGTAAGTCCAGACGATATGTTGGGGACTAATAACTTGAAAGATTTGGTTTACTTGAGCAGTTGAGCTTCCCTTGCAGGAAATCGCTACAGAAGTGCAGAGTGAGTCTAAATGGAAGCAATTGGGAGAATTAGCTATGTCCACCGGAAAGGTGTGTAATTTTTTACTTGAAATTTTACTTTTTTGGTAATTTCCCCTGGTTTCGAAGTTTTCCTTTGAACACTTATCTTGTCTGCTCCAAAATTGTGTATTTGTTTCAATATCTCTCACATTTTTTTTCAACATGTGTCTGATTGTGAATTATGATGTTGCAGTTAGAAATGGCTGAGGGATGCATGAAAAATGCAATGGATTTGAGTGGTTTGTTGTTGCTCTACTCCTCTTTAGGAGACGCTGAAGGGATATCAAAACTTGCTTCTCTTGCTAAAGAGCAAGGAAAGAATAACGTTGCATTCCTTTGTTTGTTTATGTTGGGTAAATTGGAAGACGGCCTCCAGCTGTTAGTGGAAAGGTATCTTACTTATACAGGAAATATGTTGATACAGTTATTGTTGTAGGTGTATTTAAACTTTCTTTTGCAGTAATCGGATACCTGAGGCTGCTTTGATGGCGAGATCATATCTTCCAAGCAAAGTTTCAGAGATTGTTGCTATTTGGAGAAAAGACCTCCAAAAGGTTACTTGCTGTTCGTGTGTTTCTTTTGCTTGTTTCTACTTTATCATGCTAAGTTTGGTTTGCCGGATGATAGGTCTGATTTAGGAAGAAACTGCCTAGTTGTTACATCCTAGACAGAGCTGCACCCGTATTGTTATTTCTAGGTGTTCCATCTAGCTTAAAAAATTAGATGCCATAATCTAGTATAAATTTCACACCATTAAGCTCATGGTAGAAGTCCTAAATTTTACATGGATGAAAAATTGTATCAAGAGTATATTTTTGTCTTCCATTTCCTTGGCAATGTGCTGTCTTTCTTAAAATCCAGAAGTTATCTTACGATTCTTACCGACTGCTATATGGGGTGTTGCACTACTGTCAGATTGTCATTTGATGTCTAGTTCACCCAACTGCAACTCATGATGAGATCGTGCCACCTGGCATGCAGGGGTGGAAATACATTGGGTTAAGCAACTTATCCCCCTTCAAAAGAAAAAAAATCCTAATATCTTAATCTTTCAATGATTTGCTTACACTGGCATATCAACTACTAGTGTACTCTAATTTTATTATTACAGTTGTGAATCTATGGTAATATCTATTACAGTTTTGGAATGAAAGATTGGCTTTCTAGAAAAAAATTTAGCCTGGTGTTATCCCAACTACAGGTGAATCCAAAAGCTGCTGAATCTTTAGCTGATCCTGAAGAGTATTCTAATCTGTTTGATGATTGGCAAGTTGCTCTTGCTGCTGAGTCCAAAGCTGCTGAGATCAGGTACTAATACTGGTTTTGTCTCTCTGTGTGCATATGGATTATATTTTGTTGTGTGCGTTTGATTTCTTTAATATTAGCAAACTCATCTGATTGTATTTGTACGCAATTGATTCAATCAAATTAGCTCAAGTTGGAATGAACTTGTTAGCTGGCAATTGATTTTCCTTTCATGTTCCAGTTGGCTGTTAAAGTCTCTGACATGCTAGATTTTACCCACTTGTAATTTGATGGTTTAGAGTTTCATTTTAGTGGCACTTGGATATGTTTTTATAGTTGCTATCACATTTGCTTCGTAGGGGGGTGTATCCTCGTGCAGAGGACTATGTAAACCAAGTGGATAAATCACACATGACGCTTGTGGAAACTTTCAAACACATGCAAATCGAAGAAGAGGAAACTCTTGAAAATGGAGATCTTGATCATGAGGTATACAGTGCTGGCACATTGTATATTTTTTACACCATTGTACTTTAAGTTGGGGAAGTAAAGCTGCAAGATTGGTGGCACTTCTCTATTTACTGTGGTCTGAAATTTTTTATTTTTATTTTTTATTTACTTCATGTTTATTGAGTGGCAGTTCTACTTTTGGTTTGAGAACTTTTGCTTAACTAATGTCACATCTTGTTGGCAGGTTACCAAACAAAATGGAGAAGAAGGAAGCCAAGAGGAGCCTGTTGTTGTGGATGCTGATTCCACAGATGGTGCAGTACTCGTTAACGGTAACGAGGCTGAAGAAGAGTGGGGTACGAATAATGAAGGAACCTCGTCACCCTAAAAGCAATTGGTCGGGGCAGTGTGAAAATCCAAATTTTGTCCCTGGTGATTAATTGATTCTGAAGTGCCATCTCTAACTCCCATTTCAACTACTACTAATTGTCTATAATTTCACTCCACTAGTAGTGGCTCATCTGCTGGGATAAACCTTGGGCATCAGCGATAGCCCAGGGGCTTTGCTTCTAACAAGTGACAATTTCAAGCTGAGTTGTCACTATATTTATTTTATCTGGCTATCTTAGAATATGTTTGCAAAACTTGCCCTATAACTTTTTAGATTTTATTGCAATTAAACTTCCCTAACTTCAAAATAATAGGTATTTATCTTGTTATTATATGCGTAAAACAGCTATGATATACTGTCAAAACTGTGTTAAAATCATGTTGTTGGACAATGAGAAGTGACTCTTGAGTTCAATAGGTTTTCAATCTTCCCATATACCTTTACGTAATTCTTTCCAATTATTTTGGAAGATTTAATCTGTTGTTCCGAATTCCTTTTTTCTTGCATAATTGTCCATCTTAGAGGCTGATTCTAATTGTTTTTCCTTCCTTTATGTCATGCAATATAAAATTGAGTACTTCATCATCTCTGTTTCTATCATTTGCAATTTCGGTTTGTTTTTGTTTGTCATATATTGGTTTTAACTCTTCTACTATTTTATCTTTTTTGTTGGCAGTGCTTACACCACGTCATCAGGATTCGTGAAGATAGACAGTTCCAGCTGTACTAGTCCCTTACTTAAGGTGAGGAACTTGCTTACCTAATTTTGATAGATTCCAAAGGAAAAGTTAGCCCATGTTTGGATGCATTGCATGCATCTATAGAATGGAAAAATACTGAAGAACTTAAACAAGTGATGTCTTTGTGTGAAGTTGTATTAAATTCGACTCTCCAGAGGACCTGGCATTAAATTTTCCGAAACAACATTTTTGTGTACTATTTCTTTTTTAGAATAGACTATACATAGAAATAATCACTTCTATGCGGAAACTTGGTTTCTTTTGTCACGTGTGCTTTTACATAGTTGACATTAGATGAAGTAATTTTTTAAAGCCAAATATTTTCACACACAATGTCCATTTTTCATTTATTTATCTGAATTTTCAGCTACCAGGCATCTTGCCGGAGGCTGGAGAGAGGTGATTATAGAGCTGGTTTGTCTCTGATTCTGGTGGTGCAGCTTTGTAGCGCATTGAGTTTTTTCCCGTGGGCATATATAGTATACAGTTTTAGCATCAGTGACGATCTTAATCGCTTTCATAATCTTTGTTTTAGCATATTCTTTGAGGTTTTTGCATATTCTTTGAGGTTTTTCTCTCACCTCTTGAAAAAAAATTCTTAGTGCCTTTTGTGAATGTAGAAAAAGTCTGAGTTACCAAGCAGTTGCTCAATTCAACCATTTATTCACTATCCAAATTTAGATACATGGCTGCCCTTACTTTTGCTAGTTTTGTTTCTTCAATTTTTTTTTTCTGATGAAACTTTCATTGTAAACGGGGATTTGGATTCTTCTTAAATTGACAAGAGATTCGTTTTTTCTTCTTAAATATTTTTCTCGCAACTCCCTTAGAAAGTTATGGATTCGTTTGTTCATTGTGTTATAGGTAACCACAATGTTTCATGGATTCGTTTGTTCGTAAATTGACAAGAGATTTGGATTCTTCTTTGATATGAGACAAATGCATAACGGCTTCTTCCTCTGACTATTTTTTGCAAAAAGAGCTCTAAATACAAGAAGCCATGGCAATATGCACACCTTTTTTTGGATGGCATCTTTATTTTCGCTGTATATGATTTTTGTTTTTAAAATTTATAAAGCTTTATTTAAGATCTTTCTTTTATTTTATTATTATAAGAAATAGTATTTAATCTCATTTAACCAGCGTAAAGGGCAGGTCCATAATAATATATATAAAAAAATTAATATTTTTTTCTTTAAACGTGATGATTTTTTTATTTAAAAAATAAAAATTATAATTAGATTGTTTCTTAAATATTATATTTTTGAAAGAAAATAAATATTTAAATTTGATTGGCACCAGGAATAGGCCCAAGCAAGTGTCAATTAATAGCTCGGTCCAAGCCCATTCCTAGATCGATCAACAACACGTGTCATAATTTCACCTAAAATTTCATGAAAAAAACACGCTCCCAATAAAAAAGGCTTTTGTAATTTTGTTTAGCATTATTATTTTATTAGCATTTATAGCCCCGTCTCCCTTCCTCACTGAGCAGAAGCCCACAAACTCTTCCATATCCAACCAAAACCAAACGAAATTATTTTTAAAAAAAATCTAATAATAAAAAATATTAAAAAACCTTTTATCATTGCCAATTGGATCTATTTCTCTTTAGGGTTTTGCTTCGCCTTTGTTCTCGTTCCAAGTAAGTCCCCCCATCTGGGTTTCATTTTTCATGATTGTTTGTATTTTCTGGTAATTTCATCTCATTTTTTTTCGCTCTGCATCTCGTTAGAAAAAGTATTTTTATACTTCATTTTAAGTGCCTATGCGTGTTTTTGCTTGATTTAATATTATAAATATCAAACCCAGTTCGTAAAATTTCAGATTGTTTTACATATTAGGATTTTAGCTGTCAGCACTTTGTTCTGTCGCTGGGTGTGAAAATGAAAGAATATAAAATTAGAAGAAAAAATTGAACTTTATGTAATTAGTTTTACTTAATTTTTTATTTATTTATTTTCTAATAGGTTATTTGTCTTTTAATTGTAAGCTTGGTGGGTTCTTTTAATACTTTGGAATAATGTAATTTAGCGTTGTATTTGGATAGGAGTTACGTGCTTCTATATTCTCCGCTCTTTGTGTGGGTTAAGCGAAGCCACCTTTAATTTTGAAAGTGAGATTCTTATCTAAAGTTGACCTTATTTTTCACTATTCTTTTCAAGTTGGCTGCCTTTTGGTGATATGGAATAATGTTTGTGTAGCTCGTTTAACGAAGAAGTGAGCATATGGTTTAAATATTTAATAAGGAAACATAATTTTGAGTAGATGAGTAGAATGTGGGAAAAATGGCTGTGGAAGGTTGTGTTACTGTCTAGTATGACATCACTGTGATCTTCTTTTGTTGTTATGTATTGTTTTGGACTTTTAAGGAATTGGTCTTTTTAAGAGTTCAAATTCAATAGATTGTTTTGATGAATTAGATGATTAGATCATTATGACGCTTGATTATTGTGCACAATTCCAAAGTTTGTATCCCTGCTATGTGATTTCAGTTGTCACATGAGAATAGTGGAAGTAGAAATGAAAGAAAACTGTATTTTGTTGAAAAGGATATTTCTAGATCCTTTTGAATGCAGATGGTTGAGGGTGATTGCGTGCTTTAAAGCATGTGGATATGATTCCATTGCTTTCTGCCATGATATATCCTTTAATTTTGTTGCTGCTGGTTTTCTATTTATCGATTTTATTGTTGTTCGACGAATGAAAAAGCTTGCTGGTTATAAGTGCAAAAATTCATGTGTTTTACAAAAATAAAAAGGAAGAGTAGGCCATTGAGCTAATCATCAGGTTTTTTACTTTTGGTTCTGTTCTGGTTTCTTTTACACATCATTTCTAGGATTTATCATGAGCATCACTTGTTGAATTGGGTATGAACGTATGATGGGTAATGACGACTGACGTTTTTAAGCCTTGGCCCTTATAAGGTGTCATCAACTCAAAAGGCCTTTCCTCTACCCTCAACTGGTTGTTACTTGTTTTATTTGGTTTTGTGTTATTCTCATGTTACTATTTATAGACTGTGGTGGCGACTGGCGACCTACTTTGGAGATTGTTATATGGAGTGCATCTAATTCTTAAGAATTTTGGTTGATTTGTCTGAAAGGCTTTGACATGTATATTCATTCTCTCTAGGTTTAAGGATATTGTCAACTATTTCTAGTTTATTTCTTTGTGGCTTGATTCTCTGTTGGTTTGAGGTAATCAAGCTGTGAATGTCGATTGTTATTTTCTATTTAGATACCTGGTTTGTTAGCAATCAGTGTTCTTTCTCTCCTCTGTGAATACCTCATTCAGTTTTCCCTTCTATTGGATCATTACGTTATTCCATTTACAAAGATTTCTCGCAAATAGTAATTATCAGGAGTTAAATATGAATGCAGATAAACTTATGCATTTACTGATTCCATCTTATATAACATTTTAGTGTGTTTATAGTTTCACTTGGCATGGAAACATTTGTAAGTGTAATGAAATCTCTCTTGTAAGAAGGCAAAGTTGTGAACAATTTTCCGGAATAGATACGCCTATGCGTTCTGGACAACTCTGTATCTGCTCAATATTTTAAGATACGAGCCTTTCTATTTTACCTTTTCCCCTCATTTAAATTCAGCTATACATTGTTATATTTCATGTATATTTTAGTAATTTTGCTAGGCAATTCTTTTTTCTAGAACATCAATATGATGATCTGCAAATATCATAGTTCAGCCCTTCTGTTGGCAGGTTTGTGAGTTTTAGATCATTGGCTTGATTCTTCAATGGGGGATGCAGAGAATTCCCATCCTCCTTCAAAGAAGAGGGCTGCTGGACGAGAATTATCCCGAGATAACCCTGGTCTTGATGACGAGGAAGATTCTTCTGAACTAGAAAGTGGAGCCTTTAAGAAGGCCAGTGATGAGGTCCTTGCAACCAGAAGAATAGTCAAAGTCCGTCGCAATCAAACCACATCTGCCCCATCCCCTAATCCTTTTGCTGGTATAAGCTTAATTCCGTCGGCCGAACCTAGTAAGACTGCCACTCCAGCTACAAATGAGCCTACTGAGACTATCACTCCAGTTACCAGTGAAGTGCTAGCATCTAGTGAGAACAAAGTTTCAGAAGATGCTAATGTTGAAGCCAGCAAAGAAGCTGAAAAGGGGGAGGGTGAGAATAGCAAGCAGTCTGAAAGCAAGATTGATGAGCCAGTGTCTATAGCGGCTTCCAGCAGTGAACCTGAAAAGGGTGGAGATGGGGGTAGTAAGCAGAATGATGCAGCATCTGAAGATGCTGCAGACAAGAAAAGTACCGATGACAAGGAGAATGGTGATGCTGTTGATGAGGCAGCCAAATCAGAGGTGGAGAATGGAAAGACAGCTGGGGTAGATAAGCCTGAGAATGAAGACAAGAAAGATACAAGTAGTGAAAACCCCGATTCAAGTCGATTGAGTTCATTCGGACAGCTTTCAAGTACCCAAAATGCCTTCACAGGACTTGCTGGAACTGGTTTTTCCACTTCAACATTCTCCTTCGCGTCAATTTCGAAGGATGTGTCTGCCTTAACTTCTAGCTCTGGGTCTGTTTTTGGACAGGTTAACAATGGGAATTCTTCCCTCTTTAACTCAGTCGGGACATCTATTGCTTCAAAGAGTGAGGGAACAAGTATTCCCTCTATGCAAGAAGTCGTGGTTGAGACTGGAGAAGAGAACGAGAAAGTGGTTTTCTCTGCTGATTCAGTGCTTTTTGAGTTTTTTGATGGATCATGGAAGGAGCGTGGAAAGGGAGAACTTAAGGTGAATGTGTCTACAACTGCGATGGAGAGAGCCAGACTTCTGATGAGAGCTAGGGGAAATTACAGGTTGATTTTGAACGCAAGCCTCTATCCAGACATGAAGCTCACAAATATGGAAAAGAAAGGCATCACTTTTGCCTGCATTAATAGTGCTGGTGAAGGAAAGGACGGTCTTTCTACATTGGCGTTGAAGTTCAAGGATCCTTCCGTAGTGGAAGAGTTTCGGGCAGCCGTCACAGCTCATAAAGGCAAACCCACAGTGGTTTTGAAGACCACGGAAAATTCCCCCAAGACTACAGATGATTGAAAGCTCAACTTTGTGACACAGAATGTAGCCCTTGGCGGCTATCTTCTCTTTTTTTTTTCACCCCTGACGGAGATTCCTCTGAGTTTGGTTGATGCCTAAATCCTTATGCAGCAGAAAGTTATCAGAGTCCAATCCTTTTTGTTTAAAGTATTTGCGGGAGAGCGCGTCAACTTTTGGGTAATCTTATGTTTAGACTGCATAAATTACATATATAAAGACATGGAATCAATGTTTGACAGTCCATAGTTTTTCCTGAAGCTGGAATATAAATTAGATGCTACGATGCGTGTTGAATATTTTTACAAGCCTTCCTAATTATTTAGATTTGCCTCTTGATTCATTGAAGATTAGATTATAGTATTGTCATACTGAGTTCTTCAGGAGTTGAATATCCTGTGTTTTACATGTTTTATTAACTGCTTTAATTAAACACTTGTGGATTGCTTTTGTTAGACTCAAAGGTGTATGCAATTTGTCATTAGATATAATATTGTAAGACTTGTCTTTTGATATTGTAGCAGTAATTTAATTTTCGCAAAATATATACTTATCAAGTGTATTAGGCCCTAAACTAGGGACTCACACAGTTTGTATTAGCAAAATTTTGTGAGCAAATTAATTTGTACAATATGGTTTTAATGTTAAGGATAGAATCATACACCTACGGCCCCCATTATTTGGTCCCATGAGTGACAGCTCTTGGTGCAGCTCTCATCTATTTTGGTGGGCCAAAAACTTGGCCAAGCCTTGGGGCAACTTCAGGGGTGCAATCCAGCCCATGAACTGTTTGGGAAAGTGCCTTATTTGGGGGCTGTTTTGTGTTATTTCGGGATTCAGCTCAAGGGGTTGTTATGGGGCCCTTATTTAGTTTTTTTTTTTTAATCCTTATTAGGGAAGGTTAATTATTAGGTTCGACCACGGTTCGGTTTCGGTTCCGGTTCCGATTCTTGTTGAAGGAGGAACCGGAATCGAACCGTACAGTGTACGTAATTGAATGTGAGAGCCAAATGAATCGAAAATTTCATATTTGGTTCGGGGAGAGATCATGAAAGTTTTGAGATGAATGGAAAGATAACCTATTTTCATTAAGTGATTTATTAGATAATCGCAAATTGAGGATCTTGAATAGTATTCGAAATTCAGAAGAACTGCAGGGTGGAGCTGTTGAATAGCTGGAAAAAATCCGGGCCCGATTATGGAAAGTCGAAATAGAAGCGGATTAGTTTCGAGTGAACGTATACTCTGAGATAAAACGAAAAAAATTCAATTTGATTAATTCAACTTCTAAGACTTTGGACCAATTATAAAATTACAAAAATGAAACCACTTATTTTGAACAACAATGAACAATTAATCAAGTACGACAACAAGTTTTCCAACAAGCTTTACAAGGAACGTTCGAAACTCTAAATAGTTATTTGAACATGAACAATGAGTTACATTTACGTACCGTCAGTGTTCGGTTTGGTTCCGATCTCCCTTCAATTCCGGTTCGGAATCGGTTTAGGAACCGGAATCGGTACCAAATTACAACTAAGGATTTGACAAAATTTATTTTATTGTATACATAATTATTTTATTGATATATAAATTAATAATCTCGTTATATATTAATGACTAAATTATGAGCCCTTTATAAAATATGACACGAGTATTAAACATTCATGAACTTATTTTAGTTAAACAAATACATAAAATAATGATAATTCATAATTTAGTAATTAGGTAATATTCATATAATCCCAATACACAATATTAAGTTAAATATTTTTTGAAAAAAAAATTAACAATACCTTGATAAATTAAATTTTTTTATTAATTAAAGTATTTTTTAATAAATATTAATTTAAATATTATCTTGATTAATTAATAAATTTTGTCGGTTCTGCTGTTCAGTTCTTAAGGTTTGGTTCCAATTCGGTTCTAACCTAAGTTTCGGTTAGTTCGAACTTCGGTTCTAAAATTTTGAAGAACCGGAACTAAACCGATCATTCGACTGTTCTAATTCGATTCGAAATTATCAAACCGTTGATCGGTTCGATTCCAATCTGGTCCGGTTTATGATTCAGAACCAAACCGCTATCGGGTAATAGCGTTCTAAATATTCCATAGGAGCTGTATAGATTTTGTTTCCAGCACGTTATAATTTCGTCAACTAGGTGTAGTTTTTTGTTTTGTTTTTTTAATAATTTTTTGGTAATTTTCTTGTAATGCAAAAGTTAAACCTATTTACAACATCCTTTAGTAAATTTGTTTATTAGATTTGATGTTGAATATGTATGTTAGTATCCGGAAATTCCAAACTTTTTTAAAATTTTAGGATAATTGGTTAGTCGGTTACTCAATTGAATAAACGGTTCGTGGCTTGGTGGCAAAAGATTTATTAGACTTATTCGGTTACTGTGTTCTTACAAGGACTTGAACAATCAGTAAAAACACAACAAAAATGAAAGTAGTAGCCTCAATCGCTCAGCCCTTGATATAATGCTTCAAACCCTGACGAGTTGATTCAGACCCTGATGAGCAGAGCAGACCCTGATAAGCAGACCCTGACGAGCAGACCCTGAAATCAGCCCCTGACGACAGACTCTGATGAGTTTCTCGGTATCAGCCCCTGACCCTGACGATACTAAGTCAGAACCGAACCAATGAACGTAGTAAGACCCAAAGCTTCACTATTCCGAGGTGTGTTGATGTGGCAACAATCTCCTTGAAGCAAATTCGTCCCCTACCGAATGATGCATTAGAACGAGAGACGTTTGTTTCCCAGGATGCAACAGAAACAACACAAGTATGGGCACCACCAAACTTATTTTCAACGAACCACAAAGTATTTGAACTCTCCCAAACAAAAACAAGGAAAAACGAGGGAACGAAAGCTTTTGAATTTTTCTTGTGTGTCAAAAACGAAAAACACTGCCCCCTTTAAAAAGAAATAAACATGCCAATTAAATCACATTAATTAATAGAATTAAATTAACTGTTATGGAACTTCAAAAGGCTTGGAAAAATAAAGAGACTTGCAAAAATTGGCTAGACCGGGCCCGCACAATTTGGTCCGACATTCGTGTATGCAGGACTCGCGGGTGCACACGAGTCAGGCATGATCGGATTTTGATTTGCACCTTCCTTGCGCGCGCACGTAGAGAGAGCCTCTATCCTTATAACACTTACTTATCTACATATGAGTAATCATATATAAGTACACTTTTCCTTTATTAGCTTTCCCATGTGGGACAAGCTAATTTCTCTTTATTTTCCAACACCAATGGGTGAACTTTGAGCAACAATTTCTCATTCACCCAAGCACCATTTTAAGCATATGAATATACCATTCCGAACTACTCACAGAGGAGTATCTGAATCACTCAAAACCAACCACTAACACGAAGTGGACCATGCTTAAAATTGAGCCTCAAAATGCTTACTAATAAGCATTTTCCAACAGGATTTACGACTTGGTTGTTTCTTGTAAAAATATGTGATAACTAGTGGTTTTACCTGTTCCACTTAAATTCGGGTCGGATGATTTGACGATGAGATTTTCAACATTTCCAGGAAAAAAAAAATAAAAAAAAAACCGTAACGCCACGGCCTCCTCTTAACTACGCCTGCAAGCTGCTAACTGGTCGGCTTTGGGAATTTTCAGACAATGATACAGATCCAAAATATGTACTCCGTTGTTCTTAGATGAATGGAATGAGCTTGCTTTGGAATTTGGATATATATGCTGTTGTAATTTCTCGTTGCCTTGATATCATTGCGATGCTTAGTTTCTCTCTTTATGTTTCCATGTGATTAGAATGCTACATTGATGCTAGCTAGTTTGTTCTTGTTGTTTCTCGTTGTCAGTTTCTCATTTTGTAAGCTATTGATCTTGTTCTTGTGCTTACTGGTTCAATCTAGGTTGACTTGCTAGATAGACACACAATTTCACCATATAATTTGGTCCATATCCGAAACAGCCAAGGGATCACTTGTTATGGAGCTTTTTTTTTTTTTGAAATCCCGTCGTCAAATTACTCGATCAAACTTAAGCGGAACAATTAAAACCTTCGGCTGTCACACGCTCTAATAAGAAATACATCCCTGAATTCGAACTCAGGATCTGATAATCAAATCTTAAGCATTTTTTCCACCAAGTAACATTCCAAATGAGCTTATGAAGCATATTTATCACACTCTTTTGAACCATATATATGCTGTGTCGTGGACAGTAAATATTTATGCAAACCATGCAATAATTTTCTGTTTTCATTTTTCATGTTTTATTTTTTATTTTGGAAACAAGAAGGAAATGTGTGCGCGCAAGTTCTTGTTCGAACCATGATATTCTCACGTGAAATAGAAGAAGCAAAATGATAGGGAGATTAAAAGGGATTAAATGTGGACAAAATCACTGACAAAATATTCTTATTTTATGATTAAATATAATTTAAGTTATAAAATATTAAGTGCAGTTCACAAAAACAATCTCTTTGTAAAATGGTAAAGATAAGGTTGCATCCATTCTCCTCAAATTTCATAACGTATGAAGTCTCGTACGCTCATTTTTATGAAATATCAATATTTTATGAGTGATTTTTATCCCATTTTAATTTACAAATCACTCCACATAGTTGAAACACACAAACATGTACATACAAGACACTTGCACACTTTCATTTTTATATGGAAAATGTTATGGACACAGATAATTGATAGAGATCCAACCACACAGATGCTTATGTAGCTGGATCTGTTATAATATTAAAAGCTAATTAAAAATTAAGACTACAGAAGGATAAGTTAATTGAGCAAGAAGTGAGTTAATCAATATAGATACAGAATTATTATTTAAAAATAAAAACGTTTGCACTAAAGCCATGATACACACGATAGTCAATAAATGCATTATACAATTAGCACCTAGTAGAAGGTGGAAGAACACACAGATTGAAACAGAGAGGTAATATGAGAATATTACCCCGGGACAATCCTCCCTCAATAGTGAATTTGTTTGGTTATGGGGGAACCAAAAGCAAACTTAGTGGAAGGTGGAAGAACACGCAGATTGAGACAGAGAGTTAACGTGGTTCGGCGGAAGGATTCCTGCCTACGTCCACGGGCACAAAAGTGAGGGTGTTTTTATTGCTATAACGTGCTCGGCCGACCAAATTGTGGTCGGTCGGGGTGAAAACCGAGCTGTTTTGTAAGGAAAATTACAAAGAGTTTTTACATGAACGATTTCTCCCTTCGGCCTCATGTCCTTAAAACATGAGACTACCCCCCTTTATATACTACAAATGAGGCGGTAAAAAAGAGGCGGTTGCTATTCCATTTGCGGAATCTTCCATGTGACGCTTGACTCATTTAATGAGTTCTCTGTACTCGGCCTGCTCTTCACCGAAAGCAAACTTGTCGTTTGACATCCTATCACATCAATTTGATTTTCTACTGCCACACGCAACTTAGTAATGATGACAGCCTGATGGGTGTCTCCGGGAGATGACACGTGGCAGAGAAGAATTTGTTGACTCATCTTCTGTCGGTGGGTAAGTGGTCGGCCAAAATTCTTTTACTCAACTCATCGACTACTCATATCTCGTCCTGATATACATGGGCTTCTCGACCTTCACACGGAGACCAAGATGGATCCGAGCCGAGCTGACAACCAAAAAGTGGTCGGCCTCGTAGCTAACATCGTACTGCATGCACTGGTCGGCTAAATCCAAGAGACCACGTTCGGACTTTTCTTTATGAGTGATGGCCGATCTGGGCCCTCTGAACACTTGACTTTCCAAAAAAAGGGGGGAAATCTCGTCATTGTCCCCGCCCTCACTTTTTATGGCATAGTTCTTAAAAATACACCATCAACATCTGTCCCCTAGTTTTCGGTATCAACGAGTTATTGAGTTGATGCCGAGAACTATATAAAGATGGTGTGTTGATCGCCCTGCTGGTGGTCGCTCCAGAAATCACAGAAAAACTACCTTTGTCATCAACCAAGTCTTCAGTTTCTATCTTTATATCCTCGGTTATCGAAGATGCTGATCCCATTCAGAACGATTCTCCATCTTGAAGCTTCAGTTGGGTCGTTCTACTAGGAGGCGAAGCTCCTATTGCCGCCCAAACTAAAAATGACTTCTCCTCTGTAGTGTCTATACCAGAGATCTGGAGGTCCTAACCCCGAGCTGAATCAACCACAAAGCCTCGGCGGAACGAATTCAACCCCGAGCTGGTGGTGTAATGAGGCGTCGGTGGAAAGAGTCCAGCCCCGAGCCGAATCTACCACGAAGCCTTGGTGGAATGAATCCAGCCCCGAGCTGGTGGTGTAATTAGGTCTCGGTGGAACGAATCCAACCCCGAGTCGAATCAACCACAAAGCCTCTGCGGAACGAATCCAGCCCCGAGCCGGTGGTGTAATGAGGCCTCGATGGAATGAATCCAGCCCTGAACCGAATCAACCATAATGCCTCAGCGGAACGAATCCAGCCCGAGCCGGTGGTTTAATGAGGCCTCAACGGATCGAATCCATCCCCGAGCCGAATCAACCATAAAGCATCGGCGGAACGAATCCAGCCCCGAGCCTAATCAACCATAAAGCCTCGGTGGAAGGAATCCAGCTCCGAGCTGAATCAACCACAAAGTCTCGGCGGAACGAATCCAGTCCCGAGCCGAATCAACCACAAAGCCTCGACGGAACGAATCTAGTCCCGAGCTGGTGGTGTAATGAAGCCTCGGCGGAACGAATCCAGCCCCAAGATGAATCAACCACAAAGCCTCGGCGGAACGAATCCAGTCATGAGCCGGTGGTGTAATGAGGCCTCGGTGGAACGAGGCCTCAGCGGAACGAATCCAGCCCAGAGCCGAATCAACCACAAAGCCTCGACGAAAAAAATCCAGCCCCAAGCCGGTGGTGTAATGAGGCCACGGCGGAACGAATCCAGCCCCGAGCCTGTGGTGCAATGAGGCCTCGGTGGAACGAATCCAGCCCCGAGCCAAATCAAAAGTTGAGAGTTGACACGGGCGTCCTCTTGCCATGAATCGATGAAAACCAAAACAAGTGTAAAGGGGGATAAAAAACTGTGGAGGTGACTTAGCACATACTCCATAAAAATAGAAGAATTAACAACAACAGGGATGCCCCGCGGTAGCGTCCCACCCGGTGCCTCCAAAACACAATCCTGAATCTTTCAATTCAGAGTCCCGGCAAACCGGGATTTGGATCAAATAACACCCGAGACAGTAAGGGCATATCCCTCCTTATGCTCGGCGATGCTGGAGCATGCAAACGCCACGAGGGCACAAACCCTCATCATGTTATGCTTCTCGCGGATCTGAATAGTCAAGCTAAGTACGGATCAAAGAGCGTCCGAGACATTAAGAGCACACTCCTCTTTATGTTCGGCAACGCTGGAGTATGCAAACGCCATGAGGGCATAATCCCTCCTGGTGCTATGTTTCTCGCGGATCCATCGGTCAAGCTAAACACACGGGAGCACACTCCCCGCAGTCGCCTTCCCTAAACCGGTTGGACAGATTTCTTCACGGGGGATTTCTCTCCCCGCAATCATCGACTCCGGTGTGATATTGCTGACTCGGTTGGACTGATTGCTTCATGGGGAACTCCCTCCCCGTGGTCGTCGTCCCGATGTGGTACTAAAAAATACGAGTGCTGGGTAGTAACGTTCCAGCCTCGAATTGCGAGGGGTTCACATTTTCCCACACACATTCCATTCCTTGACATAATCTGAATCCATTAATAATGAAAGGAGACAGGTCGGTACACCTTACTCGAGGATTTGATAATGACGTCTGCGTTTGGCATGCCATGGGTTTGGTGTGCTTTCTGACCTCAACTCATACCTTCGCGTTTGAGCACACCCCCAGAATATCGAAAATAACTTTCGAATTTAATTAACAAACAAGCAAGATAGGCAAGTTTCTTAAAAAAAAAGAGAGTTTTATTCATATTCAAAGGACCTACTGCTTTTTTACAACTCTTTGTGAGACATTTTAAGAGAGGCTTTTACAATTGCTTTCTTCTGTTTCATGTTTTACGATCCAACCATGTTTTCTGATCAGAGCTCAGAAAACTCCCGATGCGTATGCCGTACTTGTAAACTTCACACTCGAGCTGGCTCCTGCATTAGGCGCTTCCTCGGATCCTTTGATCTGAACTCGATTCCGAGGATTTCGAGCTGGATCACAGGGTCTGCCGAACAGGGTGCTCCATAGGCACTCCTTCAACAACGTATTTTTCGGCGCCTGGCGCGTTCTGCGCAGCCCTGGGTACTTGGGCGATGTCTTCAGTCTCTGCTCTGCGCGGCTTTCCCGGAAGACTTTTTTCCTCTTTTCTTCCAGTTTAGGGAAAACCGCCGCACTAGTTAGTACCCCACCCTTGGCTGACTAGCTCCCTGACCAATCCTCCAACACAAGTAACTTGTGAAGCTGGCGATTGGTAGTTTGGGAAGTGCAGTTCCTTCCTACTGAGGAGCCTAGTCAGCTGTTGCCAAAGGATGTAACTCATCCCCATCGTTACATTTTATTCGAAAACTCACCCCGGATAGGAGTCCGTTGGCCAATACTGATACATTTCATTCCAACACTCAACAAAACGGGCTTCAATCCCTAAAAACCCATCTTTATGTTGTTGAATTCTCCTGCAACCCACGGTTTCCGCTTTCCACCATCGTCGTAACACGCGAGTTGCTTTTTGTCGAGTCTCCACAGACGGCGCCAACTATTGACCGCTGATTTTTATCTCAGGGAAATATGGGAATATTATCCCCGGGACAATCCTCCCTCAATAGTGAATTTGTTTGGTTATGGGGGAACCAAAAGCAAACTTAGTGAAAAGTGGAAGAACATGCAGATTGAGACAGAGAGTTAACGTGGTTCGATGGAAGGATTCATGCCTACGTCCACGGGCACAAAAGTAAGGGTGTTTTTATTGCTATAACGTGCTCGGCCGACCAGTTTGTGGTCGGTCGGGGTGAAAATCGAGCTGTTTTGTAAGGAAAATTACAAAGAGTTTTTACATGAATGATTTCTCCCTTCGGCCTCCTGTCCTTAAAACATGAGACTACCCCATTTTATATACTACAAATGAGGCGGTAAAAAAGAGGTGGTTTCTATTCCATTTGCGGAATCTTCCACGTGACGCTTGACTCATTTAATGAGTACTCTGTACTCGGTCTGCTCTTCACCGAAAGTAAACTTGTCGTCTGACATCCTATCACATCAATTTGATTTTCTACTGCCACATGCAACTTAGTAATGATGACAGCCTGGTGGGTGTCTCCGGGAGATGACACGTGACGTGGAAGAATTTTTGACTCATCTTCTGTCGGTGGGTAAGTGGTCAGCCAAAATTCTTTTACTCAACTCATCGACTACTTCTATCCCGTCTTGATATACTTGGGCTTCTCGACCTTCACACGGAGACCAAGATGGATTCGAGCTGATCTGAAAACAAAAAAGTGGTCGGCCTCGTAGCTAACATAGTACTACATGCCCTGGTCGGCTAAATCTGGGAGACCACATTCAGACTTTTCTTTCTGGGTGATGGCCTATTCACGCCCTCTGAACACTTGAATTTCCAAAAAAGAGGGGGGAAATCTCGTCCTTGTCCCCACCTGCACTTTTTATGGCATGGTGCTTAAAATACACTATCAACATATATAATAAAAAGGAGAATAAATTTTTCACTATACATTTATCTCTGAAAAAAAACCCAAAAAAACTTTTAAACAATTAATTAAAGTCAAAAGTTATAAAATCTTAGTCTAATCTTCTTAATATAAGAGGATGATAAGTTTTTCCCCTATACATTTATCTCTGAAAAAAAAACCCTAAAAAAAAAAAAAATTAAAGTTCAACTTTCTAAAATCTTAGTCTTTATCTTCTTAATATAAAAGGAGGAAGATATGTTTTCCCATATCATTAAATTTTCCCCTATACATGTATCTCTAGAAAAAAAAACCCAAAAAACCTACAAAATGTTGTAAAATAAAAACGAAAAAGTGAAGAGAATACCTTGTAAAACTGTGAGCTTTTCTTATTGATTCTTAATGAATGAATTGATTTCGATATGAAAATACAAATGGTGTTTCTCTATATTTATAGGGAGGAGTTATGGTGGGATAAATTATAAAATAATAAAATAATAATAATTACAAGATAAAGATTAAGTAGTTGAGATCATCACAAATTACAACACTCCACATTGAGCCCGACTACTTTAGTCCTACATAATTCGTTTGACTTCTGAGCGGAATAACATTGCCTCATTAAAACCTTGCCAGTAAAACCCAGTGGGACAAAACCTGGTCGAAGGAAAAAATGTACAATATATTTGTGTCATGTTAATGAATATGCTCCCCCTAATGAGAGATATCATCAAGATAATTTACTAAGTCGACATATGCCAATACTATATACAAGCTTCTCAAATGTTGATGTCGGTAAAGCTTTTGTAAATAAGTCTGCAAAATTATCGGTTGATCTTATTTGCTTGACATCAATTTGCTTGCTCTGCTGGAGCTCATTAGTATAAGAGAATTTAGGTGAGATGTGCTTGGTTCTGTCTCCATTGATGTACCTGTTGGGTTTCTCTAAGGTCCCGGGATCTATTTCAAGCAATGAAATATATATGTGAATACTCGTAAAAGCATGACGGAATCATACTTACAACGATCGGCTTTTACGACTTGATGAACATCAAAATCTTCAAGTTTTTCACCTCCAAGGTTCTCAGCTTTGGATGTTCTCCAAGCTCCAAGATTTGTGTTGTCATTCCATGCTCACAAGTCGGTTTCCCTATCACCTTCGCAAGACCCTTAAAGCGTGCTAGTACCTCGGAAATTTTTCCGTAAAATTCCCTTTGCTTCTCCATGTATTCCGCAATTGCAGAATTTTGAGAGCAAAAATGGCCCAAGGCCGTGAGTGAGAGAGAATGAGAGGAAGAGAATAAATGAGTTGGTTTGGTTGTTGGAGTTATGTATCTAATACACAAAAATGAATTTCAAAAATCCATGTACCAAAAGTCAAAGCATTAAAGCCACAACCACCTCCATCACTATTCACATCAAAAGTGACTAGACATCACATCACTCAAAGTGATGTGACTTCAATCACTTGATTGATTAGTGATTTTATGCTTGATGTGACTTGTGGGCCGCACTTTAATTCGCAATGCGAGTGCGCCCGCAAACACTCCGGGCTCGGGTTCGCTAATTCCAAATTAACGAATTTCCCTTTGCGACGTAATTAAATAATTAAGCCTAGCAAAATTACTATTCACATCGCTAACGAATTAATTCTAAATTAACTCGTTCGCCCGAATTAAATTCTAAATTTAATTATGCGTCAAAATCCAATTTTGTATAATATATCGAATATATTATTTTATCGATTAATTCCAAATTAATCGTTCTTTCTCTTTAAATTATATTTTATCCCAGATAAAATATCTCCGTAATTAATCCCAGATTAATTTTCTCTCTCCATAAATTAATCCCAGATTAATAAAGTGCGAGTCATACGTCATCGGTGAATCTTCGGGAAGCGACCTATGAGATCCCCGGATATGTTGGCAGTAAATCTGGTCGTCGGACTATCCGAATACGTACGTACCTACTACTACGTTTTTACCGATTTACAAGACATGGTTGGCTTCTAGCAAAGCATCATGCCTACCAAATTCTCCAGAAATATTCTTACTGGAATATGTGATCTATATCAGGTGTAGTATACGTAGTATAGCGTATTTCGATCTAGTATCGAATGTCACGTGCAAGGGCTGGAATTGTGACTACCCCGTACGAAGCACATATCAGATCTCTGCTAACTAGTCTCTATAATCGGATAATCATGACCTAGTCATATTATCCC
>SKCR01038821.1:0-141941 GCA_019454045.1 Zanthoxylum bungeanum | reverse complement strand
CTAACGTCGGTGAAAGCTTGGCTTTCATTAAAATTCTCCATGAAAGATCTGGGAGAAGTAGCCTTTATTCTGGGAATAAAGATCTACCGCGATAGATCTAGAAAGCTGCTTGGACTCTCCCAGAGTACATATATTGACAAAGTGTTGAAGCGATTCAGCATGGATCAATCCAAGAAGGGATTGATGCCAATGTTACGTGGTACCTCTCTGTCTAAGGACATGTGTCCTAAGACTCAAGAAGAGAGAGATAACATAGAGTCGGATACCGTTCACCTGGCAGTCGGATCGATCATGTATGCCATGATATGTGTACACGACCTGATGTGTCATATGCTTTGAGCATGTGCAGTCGCTATCAGGCCGATCCAGGTGAAGGTCACTGGATGGCAGTTAAGAATATCCTTAAGTATCTTAGACGAACTAAGGATGCTTTCTTAATTTACGGAGAAGGAGAACTTGTGGTATCTGGGTATGCCGATGCAAGTTTCCAAACCGACAAGGACGACTTCAAGTCGCAATCCGGGTACATTTTTTGTTTGAATAACGGAGCAGTGAGTTGGAAATCTTCCAAGCAAGACACTGTTGCCGATTCAACGACAGAAGCGGAGTATATTGCTGCGTCGGAAGCAGCAAAAGAGGCAGTTTGGATCCGAAAGTTCCTAATGGATTAGGAGTAGTTCCGTTAGCAGCTGAGCCCGTTCCATTGTATTGTGACAATAACGGGGCTATAGCACAAGCTAAGGAACCAAGGTCTCATCAACGATCCAAGCATGTTCTTCGGCGTTACCATCTGATTCGGGAGATTATACATCGTGGCGATGTAAAAACGAGAAGGTCGCATCAGATAACAACATTGCAGATCCGCTGACGAAAGCTGTTTATTCCGCAAGTATTTGAACGACATATACATAGTTCAGGTATTAGATGCTTGAGTGACTGGCTATAGGCCAAGTGGGAGATTGTTAGACATTATGACCCATAGCGTCACTGTTTTGTAAATGATATTGTATTATTGTACAAAATTAACTATGTGATAATGAAATTGCCTTTTGCCGTTTTGTAATTTATTTACTTTGATATATAAATGGCGAAAGTCCATATGATTAATTCCGTATTGAGATGATATGAGACAGTATCAATACATAAAGGTTTAAATCATTAAATATCCCTAGTCGGAGTATTATCGAGATCGGACATCGATAATGCGGAATAGACTAGTATTGCACTTGTGCATGTTGTGAGGGCACAACGGCATAGTTCTCATATATTTAAGTATAGGATACTTATGCAAGTGCGATAGGAGGTTTTGTTTTACCGATGGTACGGAAAACAGCTTCGCTCTGGATAGACCCCCGCGAATCCCATTGGTAGTATGTCTGCGTGTCTATGGGAGGCCGCATCAGGGTAGTGTATATGGTCTTAACCTGAGACTTGCATCGCTAGTACTTACGACAATAGGTAAACTTTGGTTTTGGTGGTTGGGGGACCTTAACTGGTTCTGTGTTCACCTCTTCTGGGTTTATCAGGAATCGTAGTGCACTGGGTGTGATGTCAAGATGGAAGTGTCACTTCAGACATATGGAGTTGATGATCGCGCAGGATACAGAACTAGTGCTCTATAAAAGGTTGCAACCGTCGGGACAATATGACTAGGTCAGTATTGCCCGATTTAAAGAGACTAGTTGCTTGATGTCCGATATATGTTTCGTACGGGGCAGACACATTTCCAGCCCCAGGCCTAACATGTGATCGTCCGATACTGGATCGATGTACGCAATACTACGATATACTACGCTTGATATAGATCTAATATTCCAGTAAGAATATTTCTGGAGAATTGGGTAGGCATGGCGCTTTGCTAGAAGCCAACCTTGTCTTGTTAATCGGTAAAAACGTAGTACAAGGTACGTACGTGTTTAGATTATCCAACGACCGTATTTACTGCCAACATATCCGGAGATCTCTTGGGTTGCTTCCTGAAGATTCACCTATGATGTTTGATTCGAACTTTATTAATCTTGGATTAATAACGGAGAAACTTTATCTTGGATAAAATCCTTATTAGGAGAGAGAGGAGATCGATTAATTTGGGATTAATCGATAAAATAATATATTCGATATATTATTAAACGAAATTAGATTTCGACGCGGAATTAAAATCGATTTTAATTCGGGCAAACGAATTAATTTAGAATTAATTCATTAGCGAACTGAATAGTAATTTCGCAAGGCGTAATTATTTAATTCACGTCGCGACGGAAATTCGTTAATTCGGAATTGACGAAACCGAGCCCGAAAGTGTTTGCGGACACATTCGTATTTTGAATCGAGTGATATCCGCAAATCACATCGCGATATCTCATTACTTAATACGAATAGATAGTGAATGTATCTAGTCACCTTTAAGGGATGATGCATTGTCTCTAATCTCAAAGTATGGTAATGATAGCAAATGATGGATTCATTTTGGAGGGAAAGCCATGCATGGTTTTGGAAGGATTTTTTGCATTAAAAAATTCTTTTGGTATTAGATATCACTTCACTTTTCATTTTCTTTGGTCATTCACGTTTTTTGGCATGCAAAGGAAAGAAAAATCAAAAGTGAAACACTCTCTCTCTCTTCCTCTCTTGCTCACGCCGTGAGCTGCACAACAAGGCAGAAAATTGTTTTCTCATTCTCCATTTTTGCTAGCACAAGCAAGGAATCAAAGGAGGTGATAGGGAAACCATCTTGGAGCTTGGAATACACAAAGCTTGGAGCTTTCAACTCTTTTCTCCTCTTGGCCGAAACTTCAAGGATCTTGGAGCTTCAACCTTTGTTCATCTTTTCATCACAAAAGCTTTGTAAGTATGATTCCGCCATGCTTCAAGTTTATTATATATATTCATTGTTGTGTTTTCATGAGCTTAATCTTTCCTTGGGACTAATCATAGTAACCAACAATATTTGGGTATAAGATACTCATGCAAGTGTAATAGAAGGTTGTGTTTTACCGATGGTACGGGAAACAACTTCGCTTTGGATAGACCCCCCTCGGAATTCCATTGGTAGTTTGACTATGTGTCTATGGAAGTCCGAAATCAGGGTAGGTGTATTTGGTCTTAACTTGAGACTTGCACCGCTAATACTTGCGACAACCAATATACTTTGGTTGCGGTCGTCCAGGGCTTTAACAGGTTCTGTGTACGCCTATGCTGGGTATATTGAGAATCGTAGTGTGTTGGGTGTGATGTCAAGACGGAAGTATCACTTCAGTCATTTGGAGATGATGGTCACGTAGGATACGGTACTAGTACTCTTAAGTACTACAGTCATAGGGATAAAATGACAAGGTCATGTTTATCCGATTATAGAGACTAGTTACCAGACATCCGACATGTGCTTCGTACGGGGCAGACACCATTCCAGCCCCAGGCCTAGCACTTGATCATCCGATACTGGATCGACATGCACAATACTACGTATACTACGCCTGATATAGATCTTTTATTCTTGTAAGGATATTTCTGGAGAATTGGGTAGGCATGACGCTTTGCTAGAAGCCAACCTTGTCTTGTAAATCGGTATAAACGTAGTACGAGGTACTTACGTGTTCGGATAGTCCGATGACCGAATTTACTGCCAACATATCTGGGGATCTCATGGGTCGCTTTCCAAAGATTCATCGATGACGTATGACTCGCACTTTTTTTAATCTGGGATTAATAAGAAGAGAGAGAAAATTAATCTGGGATTAATTGCGGAGATATTTTATCTGGGATAAAATATCATTAAAGAGAGATAACGATTAATTTGGAATTAATCGATAAATTGATATATTCGATATATTAAACGAAATTGGATTTCGACGCGGAATGAAAATTAGATTTTAATTCGGGCGAAAGAATTAATTTAGAATTAATTCATTAGCGAAGAGAATAGTGATTTCGCTAGGCGTAATCATTTAATTACGACTCAATGAAAAATTCGTTAATTTGGAATTAGCGAACCCGAGCCCGGGATTGCTTGAGAGCGCATTCATATTCCTAATTCGAGTGCGGCATGCAAGTCAAATCAAACGTCAAATCTCTAGTCGCATCAAGCGTCAAATCATTAGTCACTTTGAGTGATGTGACAACTTGTCACTTGATTTGATAGATTGATGGATTGATGGATTGATGGTGGTTGTTGGCATTAATTGGTTTGACTTTTTAAAGCCAAAATTATGTATATGATTTTGTAACTCAATTACCAATTTTGAACAACACATTTTTATCATCTCTCTCTCTAAATTCTTCTCCTCTCTCTCGGCAATATTGCCATTTCTTCACTGGTTTCAATTGGGCAAAAACCGTGACATAAGGAAGCAGTAGTGGTGATTTTTGTGGTAAAAATCACAAGAGCTAGCACTTCGAGAGACATGCGAAGGTGATAGGGAAGTCCACCCATGAGCCGTGAATCATTTGACGAAGCTTGGAGTTTCAAGGAAGACCTCAAAAGGCCAAAAATGGTGGGCTGTGACAGTGAACTGCCGAGCAACCAGTGAGCAGATTTTCAGTTTTTTGTTCGTCTCTGCGTCGCTCAACCGATCGATGTGAGTATTCCGCAACTTCGTTGATTTGTATTCGCATTTATTTCATGCTTGTTTATGATCTTGAGACCTTAGCAAACACCAACAAAGTATTATACCATCACGGTAAACCGTAATGGAAAATACTTAAGCAATAAGTTTCTAATATATTTGAAAGAGTATTGTATTCTTTCAATGGGGACTCCTCCCGAAACACGTCAATTTGACGGTGTGTCCGAACCAATAAACTGAATTTTGTTGGACATAATTAGGTTAATCTTGAGTCGCTCTGAGCTACCATTTCCTTCAACGGATAAGCATAAACAGTGCATAACTTATTTAGAATAAGGTTCCATAAAATATGTTAGACAGATTTCATATTAGATATGAACATGAAAGAAACCGGGTTTCTCATTCCTGAAAATTTGGGTACGCTGGGCATATGTTTGGATGATACCAAACTAAAACCCAAATTGGATAAGTGCCAAATTGTATGTTATCCTAGGGATACCAAAGTATAGTACTTATACAATTCACAAGAGAACAATTTAATTGTTGCTCACCATGCGGTTTTCCTAAAAGGAATACCTATATGCAGTGGTAAGTGGGAGGATAGTAAAACTCGATGAAAATCGGAGTAATACTGTTCCAGGCACCGATTCCTAATGGAACATAAATAGTTCATCAAGGATGAAACTATACCAATAATCTTCGAATACACAAGAACCGCGTAAGTCGGAGAGAGTCAGAAGACAACCTTAGGTATGGGTTTCTGATCTCACCTCATAAAGATGTCAATCTTATTGAGGAATACCAACTGACTAAGTATGAGGAAGTGATACAAGGTATCGACTCCCTATTATGGCAAAGTGCCATGAGTCCAAAATGGATTCCATGTAAACAACCAAGTTTGGATACTAGTTGTTGTACCACAAGGCATTGTGCCTAATGGTACTATATAAGTCTTCAAGGAAGACGTACATGGAACGCAACATACCAACGTATAAAGCTAGGCTTTTAGCGAAAACGTATCGTTATCAACATTGTGTCGATTACGATTCAACCTTTTACCTGTTGCCACGGTAAATCCATTTGGATAATGCTTACTAAAGTTGCATGTTTCATTTATGAAATATGACATCCGAACGGGAAAATCGCTTTCTTGAAAATGAAACCTTTTGGAGGATGTTTACAATATCCTGACGGTTTTGCTGTACCAAAACTAGCAAACAAGGTTTGCAGGTTATTCGATCCATGTTTGGATTGAAGCAAGCATTGAGTTCTTGGAATTACCATTTTGATGTAATCATAATGATTTATGATTTAATTCAAAACGAAATGATTCTTGTGTATATAAAAGGGTTAGTGGGAGCGCACTGACAGCGGCTATCCTTTAAGTAATGATGATATCTCATTTCTTGGAAATGATATTCCCATAAAACAATCGGTGAAAGCTTGGCTTTCGAGAAAAATTCTCCGTAGAATTCTTGGGAGAAACAACTTTTATTCAAGGAATAAGCATAAGCTCAAAGGGGACAACTACAATGACTGGTTTAGAAACCTCAAAATTGTCTTACGACAAGAAAATTTTTCTATGTTCTTGAAAGACCATTTCCCCATAAACCCGCAGAAAATGCTGACCAAGATACATTTGATGCTTGGAAGAAACACGTCGATGATGATGAGCAAGCAGTTTGCATAATGCTTGGCTATATGTCGGACGAACTTCAGAAAGCTCACAAAGATATGGATGCTCAAACCATCATCTTTCACTTGAAGGACTTGTATGCAACTTCCATTCATACCGTGAGATTCCAAGTGTCATGTGCCTTATTCTAAACAATGTATAAGGAAGGATCTATTAGTGGACATGTGCTTAAGATGATTGGCCACATTGAAAAATTGGCCAACATTGGGTTCATCATGGATCATGAGATAGGTCACGATCTAATTCTTCTGTCATTACTAAAAGAATTCTTTAACTTTATTATGCAGTTTCATCTGTCTGATAAAGAAGCTACTTTAGCATAATTATACAATCTGATAAAGCAAGCAGAGAAGGACTTTAAACCGCAGCTTAAAACCTCTGTCATGCTTACGGTACAGACCTGAAGCCACATGGCCCAAAGAAAAATAAGGGCAAGGCCAAGGCCAGGGCTCCAGATCACCTAAAGCCTAATGGTAAGGTGGAGAAGAAAAAGGGAAAGGGGAAATGTTTCTTTTGTGGAAAGAATAGTCATTGGAAGAAAGACTACAGATCCTTGAAAGCCAAGGAAGCTAGGGAAGCCCAAGAGGCCAAGAAGCCAAATTCTTCAGGTATGTTGTATATGATTGAACTATATTCTCAAAACTCTGAACCTTCTACTTAGGTGTTTGACACCGGTTGTGGGACTCACTTGTGTAACAATGTGCATGGCCTGAGAAATAGTAAGAGACTCCGTCATGGGGAGGTTGACTTACGCATGGGTAATGGAGCAAAACTGGCTGCATTGTGCGTGGTGACTTATTCATTAGTTTTGCCGAATGGTTTAGTTTTATACTTAGAAGATTGTGTTTATGTACTTTCTATAGTAAAGAACATCATTTCAATTTCTTCTTTATGTAATAAAGGCTTTTCATGCCTAATAAGTTGTAATGAATGTTCTATTTATTTCAATGAAATAAAATATAGAGATGGTATTTTGAATAATGGTATATATGTCTTACTAACTAACAAAGAATGTTCAACCTCTAATATATACAACGTTAACTCGAATAATCTCAATGAATCACTTCTACGGCACAGTCGTTTAGGTCATATCAATGAAATAAGATTAACTAAGCTATATAAGGATGGGTATTTCAAACCCTTCAAATATAAACCTTATTGAACTTGCGAGTCTTGTTTACTTGGTAAAATTACCAAATTACCCTTCAAAGGTAAATGACAGCGTACAACGGAGACATTTGAACTCATACACTCTGATGAATGCGGACCAATGTCAGTCACCGCTAGAGATGGATTCTCCTACTTCATTACCTTTATCGATGATCATTCGCGATATGGGTATGTGTACCTTATGCGGTACAAATCTGAAGCCTTTGAGAAATTCAAAGACTTCAAGGCTGAAATAGAAAACCAGCTTAATAAAAGTAGTAAGTCACTAAGGTCTGACCGAGGTGGTGAATACTTAAGCAACGAATTTCA
Organism: Zanthoxylum bungeanum; assembly: GCA_019454045.1. Taxonomy (NCBI): domain Eukaryota; kingdom Viridiplantae; phylum Streptophyta; class Magnoliopsida; order Sapindales; family Rutaceae; genus Zanthoxylum; species Zanthoxylum bungeanum. The sequence continues at coordinate 134,204 of SKCR01038821.1, read as the reverse complement.
AGATTACTTGAGAGAAAATGGCATTATTTCCCAGTGGACTCCTCCGGGAACTCCACAGCATAATGGGGTCTTCGAAAGGAGAAATCAGACATTATTAGATATGGTCCGATCAATGATGCCAGGCACGGATCTACCTCTTTCATTTTGGGGTTTTTCTTTAGAAACTGCAACACTACTACTAAACCAAGTTCCTTCCAAGACTGTTAGTCGAACACCATATGAGTTACGGTCTGGGAAACGTCCTAGTCTTAGTTATCTAAGAATTTGGGGATGTGACGCATATGTCAAGCTCACACAAACTAACAAATTGGATGATAGGGCAGTTAAATGTAAGTTTGTAGGATATGCCTTGAACTCAAGAGCATACATGTTCTACATCCCAAAAGAACAAAGAACATTTGTCTCACGAAATGCTAAATTTCTAGAGAATTAATTCTTTCTCAAGAAATATAGTGGGAGTATACTTGACCTCGATGAGGTACGAGAAGAACAAAGTAACATAGAACTAAACCCCAGGCCCCTGAAAACGGTAGCGATGGAAAAACCACAAGGTTATGAACTCAGAAGGTCTGGTTGGGAAAGACATGAGCCTTAAAGATATGGTTTCCATATTGATGAGGAACATGATCAGGTCATTGATAATGACGATCTCACCAGTTATGACGAAGCAATGAGTGATATTGATTCAGTCAAGTGGCTTGAGGCCATGAAATCCGAAATAGACTCTATGTATCATAATCAAGTATGAGACTTGGTAGATGCACCTGAAGGGATAAAACCCATAGGCTGCAAGTGGATTTAAAAGCATAAAACTGATGCAAACCTATAAGGCTAGGTTGGTGGTGAAAGGTTATAGACAAATCCAAGGAATTGACTATGACGAAACCTTCTCGCATGTTGCAATGATAAAGTCCATTCAAATTTTACTGGCACTAGCTGCACACTTTGATTATGAGATTTGGCAGATGGATGTCAAAACAGCTTTCCTTAATCGGAATCTCATAGAGGAAGTCTATATGACACAACCTGAGGGGTTTGCATATAAGGATGATCATAATAAAGTATGCACGCTTAAACGATCCATTTATGGACTCAAGCAAGCCTCCATAAGTTGTAATATACGATTTGATGAGACAATCAAAGAATTTGACTTCATCAAAAATGTAGACGAGCCTTGTGTTTACAGGAAAAGTAGTGGGAGTGCTATTGTATTTCTTGATTTATATGTCGATGACATATTAATCATCGGGAATGATATTCCCATGATGCAAGCCACCAAACAATGGTTATCTCATAATTTCTCTATGAAAGATTTGGGAGAAGCAGCCTATATCCTCGGCATTAAGATATATCGTATAGATCTAAGAGGTTGTTAGGACTTTCTCAATCTACGTACATAGATAATGTTTTGAAATGATTCAAAATGGAAGATTCCAAAAGAGGTAATTTACCTACTTGTCATGGAATCGAATTATCTAAGGAGCAATGTCCACATACTCCTTCAGATAGAGAGCGTATGATTAGGATCCTTTATGCTTCACCAATAGGATCGATCATGTACGCCATGCTATGTACAAGACCTTATGTCTCTTATGCTCTTAGCATAACGAGCAGGTATCAGGCAAATCCTGGTGAGCAATACTAGGCAGCTGTCAAAACAATCCTCAAGTATCTAAGAAGAACTAAGGATGTGTTTTTGACATACAGAGATTGTTATGAGATAAAAGTCATTGGTTACTGTGATGAAAGCTTTCAGACCGATAGAGATGACAGCAGATCGTAAACAAGATATATGTTTACTTTAAATGGCGGTGCTGTAAGTTGGAAAAGCTCAAAGTAGTCAACTACAGTGGACTCCACCACTGAAGCCGAGTATAATACAACATCTTAGGTAGCTAAAGAAGCAGTCTGGATAATGAAGTTCATCACGGAGCTGGAAGTGCTTCCCGTGATAAGGAATGGCGTTACGATGTACTGTGACAACACGAGCACCATTGCTCAATCAAATGAACCAAGGTACCACCAGAAATCCAAGCATGTACTCAGACGATTTCATCTCATCAGGGAGATTATTGAGAGAAAATAAGTTAATATAGAGAAAATACCCACAGAAGATAATCTTACAGATTCTCTAACTAAATGGCTGACTCAACAAAAGCATGATAGACACACCCAAGAGTATTGTGTCCAGATTCTTACTAGTAGGCTATAGTGCAAGTGGTAGATTGTTAGGGATATGCTCTATACCCAACTTGTGGATGGGCTATATATACATGTATTTGTAATATTTTCATTAATTAATAAAATGGCAATCTTTATTATACGTGTCTTACATAACTTATATGAATCATCAACACTGTAATAAAGCCCTTGGAGTAATAAGACGATGGCTTCCATGCCTTATGAGAATCATCACTCTTAAATGTTCCTAGTCATAGTTTTGTGAAGAACCTAGGCGTTCACAAAGTGGAAAGACTAGCATGATGATATGATCCATCCTTAAGTGGGGTGCCGATCTCATAAGCTACTAGCGGAAATCCGTCCGCTTGGTGTATCACATGGATGCATGAGTTTCTCGTGTCCATCGAACTGACCGACGAAAGTTTTCATAGGGATTGTTTATCCCATGTGTCTGTGAGAACTTTCATGTATCGATTATATCACTAGTCTTTAGACTTGAGGTCTTTACAATCTTATATGTGGATCAAATAACTTTGACATTCTCCTTCCCCGGTTCAAAAGATCCGGTCATAAGTGTATGATTGGGTCATTTGTTGAAACACATGAAATTTGTAAAAATACAACAGAGAATCGCCACTCTCTCGGATAATATTTTCTTAAAAGAGTAGTATTCCAGTTCGCGGGTTGATATGTGTGATCAGTGCTTGAGACTGTGGCCACAGCGGAAGAATCATGTGAGATTATTGGGTTAGCACGATTCTTGACACTATCAACATCATACATTTGACCATATGGATAGACATTTTCCGTACCCTACGTCAATAGGTGGGGATACAGTGAGGCGATGTACCGTATCTTATGTAAATCGTATACATAATGGGTATATATATCTTTCCTTCTCATTTGGGGGCCTTGGCATGTTGCTAGATGTCAACCTTGGTCATTGAAATCTGACGACTATCTGATCGGAGGATAATTTATGTTCGATTAAATTATCGCAATTCATTTCATTGCAATTCATTTCGGCCTAAACTCTTATTAGGGTTTTATAATCTCATTAAACCACTAAATTAAGATCTAATAGCTAAGATTAAATTAGCTTTTATCCCACATCGGATTCTTAATTAATTTTGTTGTATTTGGAGCACTATATAAACCCAAAGAATTCTTCACAAATTTGCTACACCAAAACCTTTCATATCTTGGGTTTATATAAGTGGGAAACTCTAAAGTTCAAGAGTAAGCGACTGATTTTGAGGACCTTAAGTCTAATTGAGTAGAGGAACCTCGAGTTAAAAGTTTTGAGGTATTTGCCTAGGCTATCACCAAGGGCAAAATACCCATGCACTCAAGGCGTAGTCTTGCCGTTGAGTTTAGGCTTTGGTGTGTGCATCTTTGGATGCCACACACTTGGGTGGCTCTTTGGAACATGGAAGAGCTTGCTGAGTTCGATAAAAGCTTGTAGATTGGATGGAGGACTGGAGGAGTCTTCGGTTCAAGTAAGTATTTTTCTTTCTTTATTTTAATTAGAGTTCTTATGATAGTTAGCATGTTTAGGTTTATGTTCTTTGCATGTTTTATGAGTTTTATGCTTAGAATATATAGTAACATGCCTAGGCTTGTAGAATAATAATAAAAAATGGGTATTGGTCAAAGGGAAAGCGGCATAATAATTTTAATTTTCCTCTGCACACCCGCGGCCGCTTCCCAACACTTTTGTATTCTCGTGAGGATGAGGCTATAGTATAGCAAAGTATAAAGCAATCTTGTATTGCCGACTCCACCATGAAGGATGAGTATATAGCAGCTTGCGAAGCAGCTAAGGAAGCAGTATGGCTCCGTAAGTTCTTGGGAGATCTAGAAGGCGTTTTAGATATGAATAAACCACTCACACTTTATTGCAATAATAGTGGTGCAGTGGCATATTCAAAGGAACCAAGAAGTCACAAGAGGGGAAAACATATAGAGAGGAAATATAATCTCATCATGGAGTTAGTACGGAGAGGACATGGTTAATCCATTTACAGAGACCTTGTCAGCTAAAGTGTTTGAAGGTCACCTAGATGGTCTAAGATTACGTGACATGTCCCATTTGCTCTAGTACAAGTGGAAGATTATTGGGATATATTCCCCTAGAGAATAAAACAATTTAAACGGTATTAAGTTTTATGAAATAAAATGATGCATTGTTCATTTATCAAAGTGTTTGTTTAATATCGCATCTTGTAAATTATCTTGTTTACCCTAGATTACTTATGCGCCTTCAGACTTAGTGTATGCGTGTCATGCAAAAGAGGATTTAAGTCTAAAGTTATTAATATAAAATAGTCCATAGAAAGAAAACAAAGCGGTTAGTTTATTTTTGGTTTATCTATAGCTGCGGTCCATTCTATAACTGTGTGGCGACCTTGATCCGGAATAGTCTATGTGGAGACATGAGAATGAAGGCACATTGTATGATGTGATAATATAGGACCGGACCCAGATAGAAATGAGTTTCTTAAAATATCCATTAAATAAAGAAATTTATTTCAATATATCAGATGGTCATATATGGATTGATCTTAATCCTGAGTGTACTACGAACTCCTGCATGGCAGGCTATGTCCTTTGATTTACAAAGGTAAGGTTGGTGTAGGAATACCGACCAATAGCTACGTACTTTGGGGACATGGTTTGGTGTGTAGCTGGGGATATTTTACATAGATATGGAGTTCACTCATTCTTGTGAGAAGAAGATGAGTATTTTTCTTAAGGGTTGATTCGGTACTTGAACGGTTAGAGCGCTCAAGTCTTTCTATGACGAATAGAAAGGTTAAAATGTATAATGGTTATGAATAAATCATTCATTACAGAATCAACGGTACTTAAGTTAAAAATAATTAGAGGCGTATAACAAACATTATGACCTGGTTCTAATTACGAGATACCCGTGAAGGATTAATCTGTATATATTGACTATATCGATCAATACCGACGTGGTACGGCTTAATATCTATCTGCGGCAACGAGAGTGCAGCTTCAGGTTTTTAGTAGAATAACCCAGAGTTAATAATTCAGAATATTTAATTAAGAGCTTATTTAATATTCTGAGATTATTGGAGCTCGGAACCGTGGGTCCATTTGGTCCCCGTGCTAGCTCGATATACTATAGCAGATTAAATATAATTGGATAGTCCAATTATATACTCACAAATGAAAATATTATTGATATGATTAATAATATTATTCGTCACACTTGGAACTATATTTTAAAATTTAATATATGATTTTAATAAATAAATTATATTTAAACAAATGTTATTAAATTATATAAGATATAATTTAATGGAATGTCAAATTTGAAATTTCCAAATTTTTGGGCTTTGGAAACTCTTTGATTTATTTTGGTAGTTACACCATTTAAATAGGTGTCAACTATTCAATTTTGTAACATATATTTTCTTTAGGAAAGTTAATATTGTTTATTCAATATTAATGAAAAAATTATGCCTTGGCCGAAAATCACAATGGTGGATGGGGAAATGGTTTGTTTGTTTCGGAAACAAATAACCCTAAATATAAAAGAGAATTGGATTTTATTTTTTTCCTTAATCTCATTTTTGTAACCCTAGCCACCTTTCTTCTTCCTCACAATTCTCTCAAGTGTTGAGAAAAACAAAGGAAGAACAAAATAAGAAAAAGAAAATAAAAAACTTGTGTGACATTAATCTCTAAAGGGTTTAGGGATTAAATTTTGTGAGTCTAGCCCACACTAGTTTCTGTTTGTAAAGAGACATAGCTCGAAAGACTTTGTGGTGTTGAACAAACAATCATCTTCTTCCTTTTTATAGGTACACGGTAATGAGGCATATTTTTGCCCATCCTGCATTGGTGAAACGAGACTCGGTTTGTGTCGGTTTTAATCCAGAATTTTATGTGAACATATATGGTTGTTTTAGGGCTGTGTTGGGGCTGGTTTCATGTGTAAAATCAGAACTGAAATGTAGCTATTGTTCATGCATTTCAGGGGCTGTTTTGGCAATGTGCATGGGGCAAATTGGGTCCAAAATAGTCCAGTTTTGTGTCGCTGTTCGTGGGCTGTTTCAGGGATGAAATTTTATCTAAAACAAAAGCAAATTTTTAGTGGTGGTGCCGGTAAATTTCTGACTCTTGGTGAGGAGGGCAGAAAAAATTTTCAAGTCCGATCCGGGTGCCTAACGTGCTTCCGCTGCTGTGGGACACAGAAACTGGGCGACGCATGTTGTTCTAGGCTCGCGGCCTAGTTGGGAGTACGGAGTAGCCCGCGGGGGACTAAATCGGAAAATAATGGAGTTGCCACAAAGTGTGAACCGGGAAAATGAGATTTAAGGCCGCACTCACCCCTCGCAAGGGAAGACCTCAAACCGTTGGGTTCGGAATGGTCCCTTACTTATGCCACTTGTATTAAAATGATTTGTGCAATAATCTAACCAAGCCTAAGTAACATATTTCCAAAGATGATTTATCCATAAGTTCGCATGCATACATCAACAAATTCATCTAAATTTACATGCTACACATATCCGAATTTGCATACAGCCTATTTGCATGTAATCTATGACTCAATTTGCATACAGATAAATTGACATACGGAAAGCATACAATTTCACATTGGTAGACACAGAAGCGTGAACAAATAACATTCATACAAGCATGCATATTAAGGAAAGACAATTAAACGCATGACGTAAATAGATACCTAAAGCGGTACTACAAATGCATAAGGTAAAAAAAAGAAAACTATATGTTAAAATAGACATGTCGTGATGTGATGAAAAGGACTCAGTGTAGTGGGTGCGCGTTCGTGTAGCGTTCGTAAACGCGTTCGAATGGTAAACAGAAGGTTCTCACGCTCATGTAGCGTTCGAGAACGCGTTCGAACGGAACCAAACCTGATGCATGATAAAACAAAGAAAGTGCGTGCGCGTTCGCGTAACGTTCGAGAACACGTTCGAACGGTAAACAGAAGGTTCGTGTTCGTATAGCGTTCGAGAACGCGTTCGAAAGGAACCAGACCTGATGCATGATGAAACAAAGAAAATGTTTGTGCGTTCGCATAGCGTTCGAGAACGCGTTCGAACGGTAAACAGAAGGTTCACGTTCATATAGCATTCGAGAACGCGTTCGAACAGAACCAGAACTGATGCATACAACACATACGTAAACAAACAAATCCACAATGTATGACCTCACGTATCCGATTGAACTCATCTCACATCCAATCGAACATACTCTATCCGGCGTGGAAAAGCATCGTGGTAAAGGATTTTAACCTCTCAAAATAGAGGACCTTTAATCGCACTTACTAAGCCCATGCGCAAACAACACAATACATATATAAAAAAGTGAAGACAACGATATCGGACTTCGTGTATCCGATTGAACATATCTCACATCCAATTGAATATACATTATCCGGCGCGGCAAAGCATCGTGGTAAATGATTTTAACCTCTCAAAATAGAGGACCTTTTATCGCACTTACTAAGCCCATGCGCTTTATCTCACAATGCATATAAGAAATAAAAGAAAAAATATCTGACTTCGTATACCCGATTGAACACATCTTACATTCAACCGAATATACATCAATCAGCGCAGCAAATCATCGTGGTAAAGGGTTTTAACCCCTCAAAATAGAGGACCTTTAATCTGACTTACTAAGCCCATGCGCTCGATCGCATCATTACGCAAACGAATAACATGCAGAAATTAAATAACGAATAATAAACACCTCAAAACAACAGAAAACGAAATATGCGTCGTTTACTCAAGTGGTACATGGAGTTGTATCCCGAGTACAGATCATACTACCGTCCATTCGGAATCGGCTAAGAAATTTTTATCCGGGTTTCCATCCTATATACCATAAGAGGCGACACATTTTCCATTTTATTCAAAGCCACAACATGCATCCACAAATGACTCTCATGCGAATATAATTCAATAAACAATTAAAAGACGAATATAAACTAATGAAAAGGTGCCCTCAGGTCTAACCTTTTATGTCCACTCTCGGAAGTACGGTGCACGGTCGTCGGAAAATGGGGGATGCTCCGCAATTCCTCTGGTTCACAGGTTCACGCCTTTCCTCGCTGTTCCACTGCTCAAGCTACTGTTTTGACTCCGATTCGCTGCTGTTTCTCACTGCTCTTTCGGTGACATTTTCCGGTCACTGTTTTGGTCTCGGTTTTGGCACTGTTTTTGCGGTTAAAGGGGTGCTGTTTAGATGGTGTTAAGGGCTGTATGGGGTTACTGTTTTTGGTGTTTTGTTTGTGATTAGGGGCTGTTTTGAGTGTGATTTTGGTGGCTGGTGTTTATGTGTCTTGGTTGTGTGTTTGATTTGTGAGGATTGTGTATGTGAGTTTGGTTGTGTCAATGAGCTTGGGTATTTCTTGTGTGAATCAATTAGGATATTTTCTTGTGTGAATGAGCTAGAAGGGTTCAAGGGTTGGAATTGGGTTCTTTTTATAGGCAAAGGGCTAGGATTAAATCTTGATTGACAAGGAAAGGATTTGGCATTAAATGTGAGATATGATTTGGTGTCAAACAATGAAATCCTAAGATTTGAGGGGGGACAAAATTTGGCTTATTAGGAAGTTAATATATTTAATTTGTGTTGTTTAGGCATAATATTTGTTAAGTTAGGAATAAGATATATTTGATTGGGAATATAATTGGTTGATTGATTTTAATTAGGCATGATTTTTTTTAATGTTTTATTTTGTTTGGTAAATGATTTAATTAATATTTCATTTAATTTGGTATATGATTTAATTAATATTTTAATGGGCTTTGGTGGGCTAATTGGGCTTCGGTGTGAGGCTAGCAGCAAAACCAGAAATACCGACACCGTTCGAACGCATCTTCGAACGCTACATGAACGCCCGCAATCTGTTTGACGTTCGAACGTGGTAACGAACGTAGCACGAACGAAAACAGTGAACTTGTGAAAAGAACTTGATGACATACTTACCATGTGTTGAGTTGAGTTGATTTGGTGGTGAGGTGCTGCGACCCCTGGTTCATTCCTGAACCGTGCTCCATTTTTAGAGCGCCATTTTCGGCATCTTTTGTGTGTGTGCTCCATTTTGGAGCGCCATTTTTGGCATCCATTTTCGGCATCTGTTGTGTGTATGCTCCATTTTGGAACGCCATTTCCGGCATTTGCTGTGTGTGCTCCATTTTGGAATGCTATTTTCGGCATTTGCTATGTGTGCTCCACTTTGGAACGCCATTTTCGGCCTTTGCTGTGTGTGCTCCATTTTGGAACGCCATTTTCGGCATCCATTTTCGGCATCTGTTGTGTGTGTGCTCCATTTTAGAAAGCCATTTCTGGCATTTCCTGTGTGTGCTCCATTTTGGAACGCCATTTTCGGCATTTGCTGTGTATGCTCCACTTTGGAACGCCATTTTCGGCCTTTGCTGTGTGTGCTCCATTTTGGAACGCCATTTTCGGCATCTGTTGTGGGTGCTCCATTTTGGAGTGCCATTTTCGGCGTCTGCTATGTGTGCTCCATTTTGGGGTGCCATTTTCGGCATCTGTTGTGGTAGCCGTCCATTTCTGAACCGTGCTGTGCGAGAATGTGACTCATTTTTGAACCGTTATTTGATGAGATGGTATTTGCCGCTACAAACCTGCGAACACAAAACAAACATTGCATGTATGTGATATGTATGCATGTATGCATGGATATGTATCATATTCTGATGGGTTAGGCCTTCCTTGGTCCATTTCCGCACCGTGCTCCATTTTTGGAGTGCCATTTTTGGCGAGATGTGAAAGTAGTCCATTTTCGAACCATGCTCCACTTTCGGAGTGCCATTTTCGGTGAGATGTGATAGTAATCCATTTTCGAACCATGCTCCACTTTCGGAGAGCCATACTCGGCCAAACTGATGCTGATGTGGGCTCGTCCCCAAACTGAAACTGATGTGGGCCTCGGTCCTGTGACTCATCCCTAAAACTGAAACTGATGTGGGCCTCAGCCCCTAAACTGATAGTGTTGATGTGGGCCTCGCCCCCAAACTGATACTGATGTGGGCCTCAGCCCTATGACTCATCCCCAAACTGTAACTGATGTGGGCCTCAGCCCTGGGACTCATCCCCAAGACTGAAACTGATGTGGGCCTCAGCCCCTAAACTAATGCTGATAATGTGGGCATCGCCCTCAAGCTGATACTGATGTGGGCCTCACCCCCCAAGCTGATACTGATGTGGGCCTCGGCCTTGGGACTCATCCCCAAACTGATGCTGATGTGGGCCTCGGCCTTGGGACTCATCCCCAAACTGTAACTGATGTGGGCCTCAGCCCTTATACTGATGCTAATGTGGGCCTTGCCCCCAAGCTGATACTGATTCATTTCTAAAACTGATTGTACTGTTGTTGCTTCCGAAGATTCCTCGTGTTCTAAACATCACTGAATTTCATAGTACCAAGGTTGAATGTTTTTCTCAAATATACTCATATTGCAGAAGAGATTCATCGAAATGAACTTCTTTATTATCATTTAAGAAAATGATTCGAACATGTAGACTAAGTCAATGTCTGTATTAAAAATGCAGGATCAAATAAACTAGGAGGGATAACTTCATCATTCGCAACATTGCCTTCTTCCTTGCCCTATGGTTCTTCACTGTTATCCTTTATCTCAATGCAAGAAGCCTGGTGGTTGAGAGTTTGGAGGACAAAGGTTTCGGGCAGGCCGAAGTTGATCATGTAAGTGGGTGGTGGAATGGAGTGGTAATTTGGTAGGGGGTTCCGATGTGTGTTGGGTTGTTCTTTCTCAGGATCAGGTATTTTATGGGCATCGATGAGGTTTTGGATTTCATGCCTAAGGCGGGTGCAGCTGTCAGTTTAATGGCCTCTCCTCTGATGGAAGTGACAATACAGGCTTAGGTCAAGGTTGGGTGGTATAGGATCTGGAAGTGGTTTAGGCTCTAAGGGTTTTAAAAGCCCTTATCCCTCTAACTTTTCAAGCACCTTTGACAAAGGTCTACCAAGATTGGAGAATCGCCTGTTCTTGACGGTAGCGACCTCGGCAGTAGCGGGCTTGGTCTCAGAAGGCCCCCTAAAAGTTCTTCTATTCTAGCCATAGAACTTCTGGTTTTCCACCTCCTCTTCTTCAATGTCCATGACAGTCTCCCTCAACTGTCGAAAATCCGCAATCATGGAGGTCATCCTCCTCAGCTTACCATAGATGGAGGGTTTAGTACCCTTGATAATCATATTGATTTGGTCTTTTTCTGAAGGCCGAGTCTGCATTTTCAAAAGTTGACCTCTCCAGCGGTCTACATACTCCTTGAAGCTCTCCTCCGGCTTCTACTTAGTGTTCTCCAGATCTCGGAGTGACAAATCAATCTCTAGGTCTGTGACATACTACTTCAGAAAAGCATCAGCTAGTTCATTCCAATCTTCTTTAACCTTTTTCTCAAGGCTGTGATACCATACTACAGGTGCTCCATCGAGTGACATCCCAAACATCTTTTGGAATTGGCGCTGTGATAGGCCACTGAACTCATCATTGAGACATATTACCGTAGATGGACCCTCGGGTCCCCATTCCCGTTGAACTTAGCCATATGAGGCATCTTGAACTGAGTTGGCAGCTATTCTTCGAAGGTCAACGCCTCATAATCCAAAAAGTCCTCATGTTTCCCCTTCAGTTTACTGGTAACTGACTCCATCTGATCACGGAGTTTCTGTATCTCGTCCTGAGACCCAATCACTCTGCATGTTGCATACTCTGCCATATCATCATCAAAAGCGGGGATATCAACCCCCAACCCATTCAGAGGCTCCTCACGCCTCACATTCTCAGAATTTCACCCAGCACGGGGCACAACCATATTAGCCACAACAGCGGTCAAGGCTTGTAACTGTTCAGTAATCTTGGTGAGACTATTCTCAAACTGATCCATACGGATGATTCATTCTCTGATTCGCTCATGTTTGCTATTGGCCTTTTAACAAGTCTTCCATTTTCCCTAACCCAACGGATATCTATGATGGCTCTTTTGACACAAGAGAGTTAACATGATGTATGTATGCATGAGATGCATGAGATATATGCGATACAAGGAATATATCAACTCATTAAAATTTTCACACAAATCGGCCCTCATCATTTTAGAAGCTTTTGGCCTAACTGTCATAGGAGTGAACTCGTCCCAGTTTAAATTGCCCAACAAGTTCACATCTCATGGCAAGAAGTCCAACCGCGTCCAAATGATAATGTTCCTAAACACAAATATATAATGGCCCATTGGCGTTTTAGAAGCTTTTGGCCCAATCATCATAAGATACGTTCATGTCCCAGTTTAAATGGCCCAACAAGCTCGTATCTCATGACAAAAGGTCTGAATAGATCCAAACGACAATGTTCCCAAACACAAGCATACAAAGATAATTTCTATAGAGTGGCCCATCAACATTTCAGAAGCTTTTGGTCCAATTATCATAGGATACGAACTTGTCCCAGTTTAAATGTCCCAACAAGTTCGCATTTCTGAAAAGAAGTCAAACTACATCAAATGAGGATGGTCCACAAGCACAAGGAAATAGTTGCTATAGGCCATACAACCCCGGTCTACTTGTGGGTTTGCGGGAGTGTAGAAAAAGACTCTCGCTGGCGATGGATTGCCCATAACTAGGTCTCCCCACTCAAGGGTTCGAGCGACCAAGTGAGCGCACCTTTTTTATACCTTACAGTACGTGCCAACGAGTTATGGTGTGTGGCTGACTGTCAAATGGATTCCCCGTTGTAGATTCCCCAGAGGGAGGGTGGAGCGAGGCTCTCTTAAGTACCCTAGCCTCTTAGGCTCTTATCGCTTGGTGACAGGAATAAACAACGAGTCTTCCAAATTAGTCCATCACAATAGGCCACAAGTAAGTGATTGTCTAGATGCCTTCACAGCTTTTCCTTATAGAAAGGTAGTGAATGAGGGAAGACACCAAACTATTACCTAGCCTTAAAAGTGCCTTTGATTAAACCCCTTTTAACCCACAGTAAACACAGTTAATTAAAGCACAAATCATAAAATTACAAGACATTATTTCGGGTCCGATTCTCTATCCTCAATGGAGTAGCCAGACTGTGGGACACGAAAACTGGGCGACTCATGCTGTTCTAGGCTCGCGGCATAGTTGGGAGTACGGAGTAGCCCGCGGGGGACTAAACCGGAGAATAATGGATTCGCCACCCAGTGTGAACCGGGAAAATGAGATTTAAGGCTTCACTCACCCCTCGCAAGGGAAGACCTCAAACTGTTGGGTTCGGAATGGTCCCTTACTTATGCCACTTGTAATAAAATGATTTGTGCAATAATCTAACCAAGCCTAAGTAACATATTTCCAAGGATGATTTATCCCTAAGTTCGCATGCATACATTAACAAATTCATCTAAATTTACATGCTACACATATCCAAATTTACATACAGCCTATTTGCATGTAATCTATTTCTCAATTTGCATACAGATAAATTGACATACGGAAAGCATACAATTTCACATTGGTAGACACAGAAGCGCGAACAAATTACATTCATACAAGCATGCATATTAAGGAAAGACAATTAAGCGCATGACGGAAATAGATACCTAAAGCGGTACTACAAATGCATAAGGTAAAAAAAGAGACAACTATATGCTAAAATAGACATGTCGTGATGTGATGAAAATGACTCAGTGTAGTGGGTGCGTGTTCGTGTAGCGTTCCTAAACGCGTTCAAACGGTAAACAGAAGGTTCACGTTCATGTAGCATTCGAGAACGCGTTCGAACGGAACCAAACCTGATGCATGATAAAACAAAGAAAGTGCGTACGCGTTCACGTAGCATTCGAGAACGCGTTCGAACGGAACCAGACCTGATGCATGATGAAAACAAGAAAATGCATGTCCGTTCGCGTAGCATTCGAGAACGCGTTCAAATGGTAAACAGAAGGTTCACATTCGTATAGCGTTCGAGAACGCGTTCGAACGGAACCAGACCTGATGCATACAACACATACGTAAACAAACAAATCCACAATGTAGGACCTCACGTATCCGATTGAACTCATCTCACATCCAATCGAACATACACTATCCGGCGCGGAAAAGCATCGTGGTAAAGGATTTTAACCTCTCAAAATATAGGACCATTAATCGCACTTACTAAGCCCATGCGCAAACAACACAATACATATATAAAGAAGTGAAGACAACGATATCAGACTTCGTATATCCGATTGAACATATCTCACATCCAATTGAATATACATTATCCGGCGTGGCAAAGCATCGTGGTAAAGGATTTTAACCTCTCAAAATAGAGGACCTTTAATCGCACTTACTAAGCCCATGCGCTTTATCTCACAATGCATATAAGAAATAAAAGAAACAATATCTGACTTCGTATACCCGATTGAACACATCTTACATTCAACCGAATATACATCAACCGGTGCGACAAAGCATCGTGGTAAATGGTTTTAACTCACCTCAAAATAGAGGACCTTTAATCCGACTTACTAAGCCCATGCGCTCGATCGCATCATTACGCAAACGAATAACATTCAGAAATTAAATAACGAATAATAAACACCTCAAAACAACATAAAACGAAATATGTGTCGTTTACTCAAGTGGTACATGGAGTTGTATCCCGAGTACAGATCATACTACCGTCCATTCGGAATCGGCTATGAAATTTATGTCCGGGTCTCTATCCTATATACCACAAGAGGCGACACATTTTTCATTTTATTCAAAGCCACAACATGCATCCACAAATGACTCTCATGCGAATAGAATTCAATAAACAATTAAAAGACGAATATAAACTAATAAAAAGGTGCCCTCAGGTCTAACCCTTTATGTCGACTCTCGGAAGTACGATGCACGGTCGTCGGAAAAGGGGGGATGCTCCGCAATTCCTCCGGTTCACATGTTTCACGCCTTTCCTCGCTGTTCCACTGCTCAAGCTACTGTTTTGACTCGGATTCGCTGTTGTTTCTCACTCTGCTCTTTGTGACGGTTTTTTGGTCTCTCACTGTTTTGGTCTCGGTTTTGGCACTGTTTTTGCGGTTAAAGGGGTGATTTTTAGATGGTGTTAAGGGCTGTATGGGGTTACTCTTTTACTGTTTTGTTGGTGATTAGGGGCTGTTTTGAGTGTGATTTCGGTGGCTGGTGTTTGTGTGTCTCGGTTGTGTGTTTGATTTGTAGGAATTGTGTATGTGAGTTTGGTTGTGTCAATGAGCTTGGGTATTTCTTGTGTGAATCATTTAGGGTCTTTTCTTGTGTGAATGAGCTAGGAGGGTTCAAGGGTTGGAATTGGGTTCTTTTTATAGGCAAAAGGGCTAGGGTTTAATCTTGCTTGACAATGAAAGGATTTGGCATTAAAGGTGAGATATGATTTGGTGTCAACACAAGGAAATCCTAAGATTTGAGGGGGACAAAATTTGGCTAATTAGGAAGTTATATATTTAATTTGTGTTGTTTAGGCATAATATTTGTTAAGTTAGGAATAAGATATATTTGATTGGGAAATAATTGGTTTATTGATTTAAATTAGGCATGATTTTATTTAATGTTTTATTTAGTTGGTATATGATTTAATTAATATTTCATTTAATTTGG
This sequence comes from Zanthoxylum bungeanum, assembly GCA_019454045.1. NCBI lineage: Eukaryota > Viridiplantae > Streptophyta > Magnoliopsida > Sapindales > Rutaceae > Zanthoxylum > Zanthoxylum bungeanum. The sequence goes on along the minus strand of SKCR01038821.1, from coordinate 118,381 downwards.
TATATGATTTAATTAATATTTTAATGGGCTTTGGTGGGCTAATTAGGCTTGGGTGTGAGGCTAGCAGTAAAACCAGAAATACCGACACCGTTCAAACGCCTCTTCGAATGCTACACCAACGCCTGCAATCTGTTTGACGTTCGAACGTGGTAATGAACGCAGCACAAATGAAAATAGTGAACTTGTGAAATGAACTTGATGACATACTTATTCTGAATTTCCTCTTTTGACGTCCGTTTCCCGTGGCTTCCGTGACATAAAAGGTGGTGCCTCTAAATGAGACTCATCATAGGGACTTATATGCAAAAATGCAGTTCCTACAGCTGCGCAAGGAAAGTGTTTCCTATAATTTTATCTTTACGATTGTCAGACACCATTCTTAAAGAATGACAATTAGTGTTGCACGACCAACGTGCACATTTATAATAAACACCTAATTGTTTAGCTTTTCATTTTTTACCATAGGTGCTTTTACCTAAACCATGCATGTGAGAAATGAAAGAGTTAGATGAATCACCTGCCAAGCAAACCCTTGCTTCAATTACCCAACGGATATCACTACAAACACCATGGATCATAAGAGGCTTCATTCTTTCAGTGCGTGCTTTGTAAATTTTCATCAGAGCATTTTAAGGGAGAGAAGGAAAATGATTTTGGAGTTTTGCAAGGGTTTCTTCAATGCCTTGATTGTAGGGTATCAGTAATATTACGAAACTAAAAGAACCAACTTAGAGTCACGGAGTACCGTTATCCACTATTTAATCGAGGTGCAAGATTCTGACAAAAAGGGAAAAGACAAAAAAATGCTGTAAAACACAAGAAAAATGGAAATTAGACAAATACAAAGGAAAAGAAAAGAAAATACATCATTCACAGTACACTGGGTTTGAAAGGAAAAAATATTCTTGAAAATTTGAACACTCCAAAAATGATTTCAGACGTTGTCCAATTTAAATACATCACCATTCCTAGGATTCTCAATGTCAATAGCCCTTTATTGATAAATGTGTTTCACAATAAATGGACCACCCTATTTGGATTACAATTTTCCAGGAAATAAATGAATAAGAGAATTATAAATTAAAACTTTTTGACTAATTTCAAATATTTTTCGTGAAATTTGACTATCATGAAAGGCCTTAGTTTTACCTTTAAGAATTTTCACATTCTCATATGAATCATTCCTTAACTCTTCAAGTTCACTTAATTGCAATTTACGTTAATGACTGGCATTTTCAAGGTTTCAATTGAATGTTTTAATAGTCCAATATGCCTTATGCTCAAGTTCTACAGGCAAATGACAACATTTTCCATAAACTAGATGATAGGGAGACATTCCTAAAGATATTTTGAAAGTTTTTCGGTATGCCTAAAGTTCATCAGTCGGTCAAAAAGACCAATCTTTGTGATTTGGGTTGATCGTTTTCTCCAAAATTTGTTTGATTTCCCAATTTGCTAGTTCAACTTTACCATTTGTCTGAGGGTGATAGGAGGTAGAAACTTCATATGTAACTCCATACTTTTTCATTAAGGAATCAAAAGGCATGTTATAAAAGTGTTTACCTTCATCACTTATAATGGCTCAAAGGATTCCAAATCGACTTAAAATATCATCTTTTAAAACTTTAATCATAGTTTTGTGATCATTGTTTCGATAAGGAATAGCCTCAACCTATTTTTAGACTAATCGACTGCAACTAAAATATATAAAAATCCAGATGATGGTGGAAATGGACCCATGAAATCTATCCCACAATAATCAAAGATTTCGATGAAAATGATGGGATTTAAAGGCATCATGTTTTTTTTAAATGGATCCCAACTTTTAACAATTTTCACAAGTTTTGCAAAAATCATGGGTATCTTTAAAAATGGTGGGCCAATAAAATACACACTGTAAGATTTTTGCAACGGTTTTCTTAGATGAGAAATGACATCCACATGCTTCTGAATGACAAAAATGAATAACATCGTTTATCTCACTTTCCGGTATGCATGATCTGAAAATTTGATCAGGGCAATACTTGAAAAGATATGGATCATCCTAATAGAATCTTTTGACTTCGGTCAAAAAATTATTCTTGTCTTGATGGCTCCAATCTATAGGTATTTTTCCTGTTGCAAGAAAATTGAAAATATTAGCATACCAAGGCATTGTATTTACAGAAAATAAAAATTCATCAGGAAAAGAGTCATTGATATGAGTTGTATACATTGATGACTCATTTATGAGTCTCGATAAATAATCTGCAACCACATTCTCTGCTTATTTATTGTCCTTGATTGTGAGATTGAATTCTTGAAGCAACAAAATCCACCATAGTAATCTTGGCTTTGCATCTTATTTAGACATCAACTATCTAACAGCAGCATGATCAGAGTGAACAGCGGTTGAGGAACCAATTAAATATGATCAAAATTTATCCAATGCAAATATTAGAGCAAGTAGTTATTTTTCCGTGATAGTGTAATTCATTTGTGCATTGTTTAAAATTTTACTTGTGTAATATATTACATAGTGCTTACCTTCATTTCTCTATCCTAGCTCTGCACCAACTGCATAATCATTGGCATCACACATTAGCTCAAAGAGCAAAGACCAATAAAAGGATTGCATGATAGGAGCAGAAGTCAAAAGACTGATAACCTTTTCAAATGATTTTTGACATTCTTCTGTCCATTCAAATGCTGCATCTTTTAATGGGAGGTTACATAAGGGTCTGGATATGGTACTAAAGTTTTTAATGAACCTTCTATAAAATCCTGAATCTCCTAAGAAAGAATGGATTTCCATGACTTTTTTTGGTTGTGGAAATTTAGAGATCATCATTATTTTTACCTTGTCAACATCAATACCTTTAGATGACACAATGTGTCTCAAAAAAATTCCTGAATTAGTCATGAAATGACCTTTTTTCCCAGTTAACATAAGTCATTTTTCTTCACATCTTTTAAAAACATTTTCTAAATTATTCAAACAATTATCAAATGAATTTCCAAAAACAGTTATATCATCCATAAGAGTTCTAAACAGTGTTCAACCATGTCACTAATTATGTTTAACATGCATCGTTGGAATGTTTCTGGTGCATTAGAAAGTCCAAAAGGCATTTTCCTAATTGCAAATATTACAAAGAGGCATGTGAATGTGGTCTTTTTCTGATCTTATAAAGCAATGTGAATTTGATAATAACCTGATAACCATCAAGAAAACAATAGTATGGATGTCCTGTTACTCTTTCCAAAATTTGGTCGAGAAATGGTAAAGGAAAATGATCTTTTCTAGTGACGTCATTTAGTTTTCTATATTCAATATACATACGCCAACTAGATGGGATTCGAGTTGGAATTAATTCTCCTTTATCATTTTTCACAACAGTTATTTTAGACTTTTTAGGTACAACTACTGTAGGACTTACCCACTTATTTTCAGAGATAGGGTAGATAATGCCTACATCAAGAAGTTTAAGGACTTCTGTTTTTACCACTTTTTTCATGTGAGGGTTTAATCTTCTTTTGGGTTGACAATATGTCCTAGCATTATCATCTAAAGGTATTCTATGTGTGCAGATCAATGGATTAATGCCTTTTATGTCTTTTAAAGTCCATCCAATAGCCAGCTTATGTTATTTCAACACATTTAACAACTTACCTTCTTGATTGCTTGTGAGGGAAGCAGAAATTACCACAGGGTAAGTTTGTTCATCTCCAAGAAATGCATACCTCAGTCCTTCTGGCAAAGTTTTTAACTCTAATTTGAGTGATTCCTCATGTTTTTCTTCTTCCAGTGTTCCTAGTTCTTCAAAATTCTATTTTTCTCCATCGTCTTCCAGTACCTATGTAGAATCAAGTAAAAAATCATTAAGAGTATCCGAATTTAACTCAATACATGATTCAAGAAAATTAACAGTATAAATTTCAATGGAATCAGTTAAACTTCCCTGAATATGTTCCTCAAAAATTGGTTCAATAAGTTATATGCTCTCGTTCTCACTATCTTAATCATATGGTTGTTTGCCCATGTTAAAAATATTTAGCTCCAACATCATATTTCCAAAAGTCAAATTCATGATTTCATTCATGTAATTATTTAAAGCGTTAGCTGTTGCTAAAAATAGGCGAACAAGTATTACATGAATTGGCTTATAACTGTCTGCTATAGGTTATGTTTCCAAAACAATAAAATCCACAGGATATATGAATTTATCGACTTGTACTAAGACGTCTTCCATAATTCCTTTACGTACCTTGATTGATCTATCAGCAAGTAAAAGAGTAGTTCAAGTTGGTTTTAACTCACCAATATTAAGTTGTTGGTAAACCGAAAATGGAAGGAAATTGCCATTGTCTCCAAGATCAAGCAAAACATGTTTAATTTTTTGATTTCCAATAATATAAGAAATAGTTGGACAGCCAAGGTCCTTGTAATTTAATTCATTATTGGTTAAGAGAATATAACTTACCTATTTAGCTAGAAAAGCTTTCTTTCTTACCTAATGTTTTCTTTTAACAGTGTACAAGACTTTCAGAAATTTGGCATAAGATAAAATATGTTGGATGGCATCTAACAAAGGAATATTGACTTTTACTTATTTGAATATTTCATATATCTCCAGGGATTGGTTCAATTTCTTTGTTTTTAATGCATGTGGAAATGGAGGTGCATGAGAAAAATTATTATCATCAGCGATGGGTAATGGTTCATCATCCCATTTTTTACCCTCTGAATCTAATTTATTTTCAGCTTCGTGAGTTTCAAGAATAAGTCTATGGATGACCATAACAATGCGAAGAGTAATAACATATTTGACTTGATCTATGTATTGACTATCATAACTACCCTCGTGAGGGTTTTGATGACTTTTGGGATTTGGCTGTGGTTGTGCAAGAAACTTTCTTTTCTCATTAATGGTCAATGCATATGTGATTTTGGAAGATGTTTCTCTCAAATCATTCATTTTTTGTACATTTTGGTTATTGATGGCTTCATGTTTCTCAATGAATGCATGCAAGGTATCCTCAATGGTTTTCCTAGGTGGTGGGACATATGATACTTTGTTGGTTATTTTAGAGGTCCCAAGATCAAACCAAGACATGAAATTATGTGTGAACACATCAACGGAGGGGTAGCGGAATACTCACATTGATCGGTTATGTCGATTTGGAGATGATTCAAGCCAAAAACGTACTGCTTTGGTAAGCTTACTGCAACCAGTCCATGCTCACTGCAAAACAGAAATTTGAGTGAAGAAATTGAGCTCCTAGCTTCGTTGGATGGATCCCGGCTCATGGTTGAACCTCCCTACCACCTTCGCAAGACTTGTAAGTGTGCTAGCACTTGATTTCTCACCATGAGAAACCACTCTTGGCTTCCCTTTGTCACGCCAAAGTTGATTCCAAACCAGTCCATTTTTCTGTCTTGGGCGTGAGAGAAGAGAGGATTTGAGAGAGATAGAATGTGTGTTGTATTTTAAAATTGATTTACCAAAAATCAATTTATATTTATGCCATAATTTTCATTAAATTAATAATAAAATTATGACACATAACATGCAATGGCTTAGAGTGTCAAACACTCAAACTCCATGCAATGACATTGAGTGCAATGTACACAATCTACATGCAAAGCATTAGAATGACATGTGTCATGTGGGCCCCACACGTTTCCAAATGATAGTGGGCCCACGTGCACTCACGCGTTCGGGTTCGATATTTCCGAAATACCGAGCTTACGTCGCGACGTTAATTAAATCGAATTTAAATAAATAATTGCGCCTAGCGAAATTATTATTTACGTCGCTAACGAATTAATTCTAAATTAACTCGTTTGCCCGAATTAAAATCTAATTTTAATTCCGCGTCGAAATCTAATTTCGTCTAATATATCAAATATTAATTTACCGATTAATTCCGAATTAATCGTTCTCTCTCTTTAGACGACATTTTATCCCGGATAAAATATCTCCGTTATTAATCCTAGATTAATTTTCTCTCTCTTCTTTATAATCCCAGATTTTTAAGAGTGCGAGTTGTGCGTCATCGGTGGATTATCGGGAAGCGACCCATGAGATCCCCGGATAATCTGGCAGTAAATACGGTCGTCGGAGTATCCGAATCACGTACATACCAAGTACTACGTTCTACCGATTTACGAGACAAGGTCGATCCTAGCAAAGCACCAAGTCTACCTAATTCTCCGGACATATCCATTTAAGAATATTAAGATCTGTATCAAGCGTAGTATACTAATGTATTGTGCATATCGGCCCAGTATCTGATAATCACGTGCTAGGGCTGGGACTGGATAAGTGTCTGCCCCGTCCGAAAACATATCGGATGTCTGGTAACTAGTCTCTATAATCGGATATTCATGACCTGGTCATAATATCACGATCGGATGCGCATCACTTTAAGAGCACTAATACCGTATCCTGCGTGACATCATCTCCACTATGACTGGAGTGATACTTCCGTCTTGACATCACATCCAATACACTACGATTCTCAATATACCCGGCATTGGCGTACACAGAACCGGTTACAGTCCTAGACGACCTCAACTAAAGTATATCGATTGTCGTAAGCATTAGCGATGTAAGTCTCAGGTTAAGACTATACACACCTACCTTGATTTCGGCCTCCCATAGACACATATTCATAATACCAATGGGATTTCGAGGGGTCTATCCAGAGCGAAGCTGTTTCCCGTACCATCGGTGAAACACGACCTCCTATCGCACTTGCATAAGTATCCAATACTTATATATATGAGAACTATGCCGTTGTGCCCTCACAACGCACACAAGTGCAATACTAGCCTATTCCGCATTCATCGATGTCCAGTCTCGATAATACTACGGCTAGGGATATTTAATGATTAAACCTTCGGGGACTGATACTGTCTCATATCATTCTCAGTCCAGGTACTAATCATAGGGACCTCTTCATTTATATATCTATGGTGATCTAATCACAAATGATGAGAGTGCAATTTCCTTGTCACATAGTTAATTTGCTACAACAACACAATGATCTGTGCAAATAGTGACGCTATGGGTCATTTTGTCCAACAATCTCCCACTTGGCACATAGCCAGTCACTCGAGTGTCTAACACCCGAACTATGTACGGTTCGCTCAAATTGCTGAGGAAAGGTTTTCGTCAGCGGATTTGTATGATTATCGTCTGACACGATTTATACGATCATCACATCGCCACGATGTATGATCCGAACGAATCAGATGATTTAGAAGTATATATCTGGATCGTCGATGAGACCTTTTAATTCCTTAGCCTTGTGCTGACGCCTAGCTCAGCTGCTAACAGAACTATATCTAATCTAATTAGATTTATTTTCGATCCAAATGGCTTCTATTGCTGCCTCAGCTGCAGCAATAATCCGCAATTGTTGTTTATTCGGCAACAGTTATCTTGCTTTGAAGATTTCCAGCTCACTGTCCCGTTATTCAAACTTTATAGTACCGCAGTATTTAATCATTTTGGAAACTTGCTATAGTGATCCCAGTCACTTCAAGTTCTCCTTCTCCATAGTTTAAGACAACATCTTTAGTTCTCTCAGATACTAACAGATGTTCTTAATGTTCAATCCAGTGACTATCACTTGGATTGACCCGATTGTGACTCCATATGCTCGAAACGTATGAGACACCAATACAAGTACATTTTAAATGTACAATTTCCCAGAGAGTGTTAACAACTCCAAATCTATCCCAGTAGATCTTTATTCCTTGAATAAAGGTTGTTACTCCCCAGAATTCTACGGAGAATTTCTATTGAAAGAATATCCATGAAAGCCAAGCTTTCACCAATTGTTTTATGGGAATTTCACTGTCAGTGCGCTCTCCCACTAACCTCCTTATATACACAAGAATCATTTTGTTTTGAGTTAAATCATAAACCATTATGATTATTTCAAAACGTCAGTTCCAAGAACCTTATGCTTGCTTTGATCCAAACATGGATCGAATAATCCGCAAACCTTGTTTGTCGGTTATACAAAATCGTCAGAATGTTATAAACATTCTCCAAAAGGTTTCCTTTTCAGGAAAGCGATTTTGATTTGTAACTGACATATTTCATAAATGAAATATACAGTTATCTACAAGCATCTTCAAAATGGATTTACCATGGCAACAGGTAAAAGGTTGAACCGTTATTAACACAATGTTGATAACGATACCTTTCCGTCAAAAGCCTAGCTTTGTACGTTGGTATGTTGCCTTCCATGTATGTCTTCCTTGAAGACGTTTACGTACCAATAGGCACAATGCCTTGTGGTACAACAACTAGTATCCAAAATAGTTATTATACATGGAATCCATTTCGGACTCATGGCACTTTGCCATAATAGGGAGTTGATACCTTGTATCATTTCCTTAGTTCTCGTGTATTCGAAGATTAATGGTATAGTTTTATCCTTGATCAACTATATTTGTTCCATCCGATTCAATGCCTAGAACAATATTACTCCGATTTTCATCGAGTTATACTATCCTCCCACTGACCACTGCATATCGGTATTCCTCTCAGGAAAACCGCATGGTGAGCAACAATTACATTGTTCTCATGTGGGATTTACAAGTACTATACTTGGTTTCCTTAGGATAACCTATATTGGCACTTATCCAATTTGGGTCCTTAGTTTGGTATCAACCAAACGTTATGCCTGGCATACCCAAATTATCAAGAATGAGAAACCCCGTTTCTTTCCTGTTCATATCCTATATGATATCTGTCAAACAGATTTATATGGAACCTTATTCCAAATAAGTTTTGCACTGTTAATACATATCCTGTTGAAGGAAACAGTAGCTCAGAGCGACTCGTGATAAACTTATCATGTCCACAAAAAATTCGGTTTTTTGGTTCGGACACATCGTCTAACTGACGTGTCTCGGGAGGAGTCCTCATCTGAAAGAATACCGTACTCTTTCATGTACGTATGAAACTTACTGCTTAAGTATTTTCCATTACGGTTTACCGTGGCGGCATAATACTACAGCCGATCTGTTTGTATACTTCGTGTCGAAACTCAAAGTTTCGTATTTGTGTTCTTCAAAAGAAACACATAACCATAACGTGATGCCACATCCGTTAAGGTCACGAAATATTCATGTTCACATCTAGCCTAGCTAGATATGGGCCCACTTACTTCACCATGAATAGGGCTAACAGATCGGTGGCCCTTTTACTATTACCAAGTAAATAGTATTTTAGGTTTTTAACCTAATAAACTAGATTCGTAGACCTTATTTGAATAGTCAAATCAGTCCTAGTATCCACTCTTCAAAAGTGTGGATATACGAGTCTTGTTTAATTGTGTCCTAGACAACAATGCCACAAATAAGTCTCTATTGATCAAATCAATTTGAGCTATTTATTTGTCATTTATATGTTTGAGATTTTATTTATATTCAAAATAAAATTATGTTATTTACATCTAATGTATTTATCTCAGTATCATCTTTATATAATGAAACACTTTAGTGTTCTAGAATATAAGGTTTTATCCGCATCGGATTAAACACTGATATAGAGATAATGTCTCTAGTCTAACTAGTTACATTATAACATTTCCTAATTTAAGTACATACCCAAATGGTAGTTCCTAAATTTAGGTATCTACGGTCGAAACAGCGACTTTCGTCCCGTTTCCGATTGCAGAGAAATCTCGCTTGAAGCAGTCAGTATCCAGCTCAAGCGGATTCTGAACATCAATACATATATGTATTATGTACCACACTAAGTATTTAAAATCCAATTTTAATACTAGTAGTAAACATAACTTTGACAAATATTTTTAAAGTTAGAGCCTCGCCCTATTTTTAATTCCTTTGTGTCTTCCATATCCAAATGGTAGTCACTTTGGGATATGTCAATTACCTTTTCAATATTTCACAAACCTTTGGCCAAGCCTTGGGTTTCGGAATATCGAAACGATGTGCACCTTGTGCTACATGCCCAATTGCAAACTTTGACTTTTCTCTACTAGAATAGTCAATTAATTCTCCAAGAATTATTAATTGCAATTTTAATACTTTTAAATCTAAAGATAGATTTATTATAAGTATATCAATTAAGCACTAAAGTCATCATCACATAAATCTTCCAAAGACTTTATGCTCTACTATTTGCTTAATTATGGGCTTAGTAATAATAAGTTATTTTATCAAATAAATTAACCTATTATTTATTCCCAATGAAAATTAAATCATTTAAAACATTAATCCAAGGATTATATATTTTAAATATTCAACTTTCAATTCTTTCTTGATTTCAATAGTCCAACTATTTAATCAAATTAATAAGGTACTATTTATTATAATGATTACAATAATCCAATTATTTAATCAACTATAATTTTAATATTGATTACTATAATCCAATTATAAAATCAACTATCATTTTAATTCAATTATATTGATTACTATAATCCAATTATAAAATCAACTATATATTGAATGAGTTTGTATATAGTCCAACTATATATATATATTTTTAAAACAACATAAAATATTAGTCCAACTAATATTTTTGATTAATATGACGAGTAAAATATAGATGAGCGCGTTTAGCGAGTATTCGAATGAATGTTGCAAATTCAATACTTGCCTCCCACTATTTTTCGTCGAGCCTCTAACCCTCTGTCGAGTACTCGGGAAACCGTGTTTCCTAGTGGGCTAGGATCCCGTTAAATATCACACAATCTTGACTTTGGCCAACAAATTGTATGATAATTAACTAAGTAGATCTCGAAGATCAATGGATCTAATCCAACTCCTAGATCCAGTAGGTGGACATCCAAGTCCTAAACATATATCTTATATATGCCTATATATCCAATATATACCCTAACCTCTTTCCTCTGAATCAACTAGGCCTTGGCTTTGGCACAACAAACCTAATGATCCCAGTCAAGCGCGGACCCATTGACATGGAAGCTTCGTAATCAATGTCAATGGACAAGAAGTGGTCTTGACTTTGGCCAACAAACCACAACTTGGACACGACACCGATATGGAACAAAGCCTCGTGATTAAAACACATCTTTGATGGACAAGGGCTTGACTTTGGCCAACAACCCCTGCCAATCTCGGATCTTGAGTAAGAATCACTCAATGGAAGGAAAAACGCATGATATTTAATGAGGGTTTTTCGCGTGCAAATTGGCTACCAATTTAATTATCTTTGTTAAGGTCTCATCATCATACACCCTTAAACATGCATTCTAAATACATAATAAAGCGAGTATGAAATAAAATAATAATGATATGCGGATGGATACTTAACACATTGATCCTAGATCAAATCTCTCCCTTTCTCACTCAAGCTAGCACTTGTACTACTTCTACCCGTTACACTACACTTCTAAAGAAACCTCATATATATATAGAGGGGAATAGGTGAGAAGAGAATACAAAGAGGAGGTGATAAGGCTGGACACGCAGGTCCAATTTAATAAATCGAATTTATTACAACAATTTCTAAAATTGCCCACCCGACTAATATCCATCCGATATACATTATTCATTCAACACAACCATGTATTCACACACATTTATATTCAAACAAGACATGCTTTTACAACCAATCAAATCCAATTAATTAGTCTTTATTTAAAGTGATCATCCAATGTTCAAACAACGGTTTGATTTTGCACGAGTCCAACTCGATTGAGAATAAGTACATAAGGTACGAATTCACGAATTATATCGAACTACTTATTAAATGTAATTTAATTCGTATTCAATACTAATTCTATTATTTAATTCCAAATTAAATGTTTACACTTTTAATATGCTTTAAAGACTTAGATTCTAAATCTAATCCTATTGGGTCTCAAAGCCCAACTAACATCCAATGTTAAATTTAATTCAAGTCAAATGGGCTTAGAATTGATTTATTAAGGCTTGGGCTTTGGTCAATGTGGGTCAAACCCAATTACCAAGCCCAAATAAGGAATCACCCTAAATGCCATAAAACCAATTTTAAGCCCATAAGGCCCAATTAATTTTTAAAGCCCATTAATCAAATTTTAATATTCCAAACATTAAAGTCCAATTAATTAAAGTGTAATACCAAGATTAATATATTAAACCAATATTTCAAAAATACCCATTTAATTTATTAATCATCAATTTTAAAATAAATGTCCAACATTAATTTTAACAAAAATCAACTCCTTTACATGTCTTATGTATTCGGCCAAGGTGAGTTTTTTGTGTCGATTTGTTTTTCAATCCGATTGAATTACTAATCTACGTCCCGTACACGTTCTAAGTCATCCAATGATCTTAAACACAAAAACAAAAAAAAAATCCAATCCACTCCAAGTAGCAACACATTCGGCCAAGGCATGAATTTGGGGAAAAAATCATCCAATGCATTTTCCATAAAATTGATTCCATATAACATCATGTTATATACATGCAAGCATACTTATTAATCAAATTTCACAAGAACATGTATATCAATTTCTTCATACCATTCGGCCAAGGACAAGATTTTGGGGAAAAAATCATCCAATGCATTTTTCATAAAATTGATTCCATGTAACATCATTCTATATACATGTAAGCATTCTTATTAATCAATTTCACAAGAACATGCTTATATCAATTTCTCACACCCATTCGGCCAAGGTCAAAATTTTGGGGAAAAATCATCCAATGCATTTTTCATAAAATTGATTCCATGTAACATCATTTTACATACATGCAAGCATACTCATTCATCAAATTTCACAAGAACATGCTTCAACCAATTTTGTCAAATTTTAACCTAAAATATTTCATGCTTGCAACCTAGCTCTTGATGCCATTGTTGGTTATTTTAGAGGTCCCAAGATCAAACCAAGACATGAAATTATGTGTGAACACATCAAGGAGGTAGCGGAATACTCACATTGATCGGTTATGTCGATTTGGAGATGATTCAAGCCAAAAACGTACTGCTTTGGTAAGCTTACTGCAACCAGTCCATGCTCACTGCAAAACAGAAATTTGAGTGAAGAAATTGAGCTCCTAGCTTCGTTGGATGGATCCCGGCTCATGGTTGAACCTCCCTACCACCTTCGCAAGACTTGTAAGTGTGCTAGCACTTGATTTCTCACCATGAGAAACCACTCTTGGCTTCCCTTTGTTCACGCCAAAGTTGATTCCAAACCAGTCCATTTTTCTGTCTTTGGGCGTGAGAGAAGAGAGGATTTGAGAGAGATAGAATTGTGTGTTGTTATTTTAAAATTGATTTACCAAAAATCAATTTATATTTATGCCATAATTTTCATTAAATTAATAATAAAATTATGACACATAACATGCAATGGCTTAGAGTGTCAAACACTCAAACTCCATGCAATGACATTGAGTGCAATGTACACAATCTACATGCAAAGCATTAGAATGACATGTGTCATGTGGGCCCCACACGTTTCCAAATGATAGTGGGCCCACGTGCACTCACGCGTTCGGGTTCGATATTTCCGAAATACCGAGCTTACGTCGCGACGTTAATTAAATCGAATTTAAATAAATAATTGCGCCTAGCGAAATTATTATTTACGTCGCTAACGAATTAATTTAAATTAACTCGTTTGCCCGAATTAAAATCTAATTTTAATTCCGCGTCGAAATCTAATTTCGTCTAATATATCGAATATATTAATTTACCGATTAATTCCGAATTAATCGTTCTCTCTCTTTAGACGACATTTTATCCCGGATAAAATATCTCCGTTATTAATCCTAGATTAATTTTCTCTCTCTTCTATTATAATCCCAGATTATTTTAAGAGTGCGAGTTGTGCGTCATCGGTGGATTATCGGGAAGCGACCATGAGATCCCCGGATAATCTGGCAGTAAATACGGTCTTCGGAGTATCCGAATCACGTACATACCAAGTACTACGTTCTACCGATTTACGAGACAAGGTCGACTCCTAGCAAAGCACCAAGTCTACCTAATTCTCCGGACATATCCATTAAAGAATATTAAGATCTGTATCAAGCGTAGTATACTAATATTGTGCATATCGGCCCAGTATCTGATAATCACGTGCTAGGGCTGGGACTGGATAAGTGTCTGCCCCGTCCGAAACACATATCGGATGTCTGGTAACTAGTCTCTATAATCGGATATTCATGACCTGGTCATAATATCACGATCGGATGCGCATCACTTTAAGAGCACTAATACCGTATCCTGCGTGACATCATCTCCACTATGACTGGAGTGATACTTCCGTCTTGACATCACATCCAATACACTACGATTCTCAATATACCCGGCATTGGCGTACACAGAACCGGTTACAGTCCTAGACGACCTCAACTAAAGTATATCGATTGTCGTAAGCATTAGCGATGTAAGTCTCAGGTTAAGACTATACACACCTACCTTGATTTCGGCCTCCCATAGACACATATTCATAATACCAATGGGATTCCGAGGGGTCTATCCAGAGCGAAGCTGTTTCCCGTACCATCGGTGAAACACGACCTCCTATCGCACTTGCATAAGTATCCAATACTTATATATATGAGAACTATACCGTTGTGCCCTCACAACACACACAAGTACAATACTAGCCTATTCCGCATCATCGATGTCCAGTCTCGATAATACTACGGCTAGGGATATTTAATGATTAAACCTTCGGGGACTGATACTGTCTCATATCATTCTCAGTCCAGGTACTAATCATAGGGACCTCTCTTCATTTATATATCTATGGTGATCTAATCACAAATGATGAGAGTGCAATTTCCTTGTCACATAGTTAATTTGCTACAACAACACAATGATCTGTGCAAATAGTGACGCTATGGGTCATTTTGTCCAACATACTTAACACTAGGAATTTTGGAAATTTTGGTGTACTTGGGGAGGTTGTTGCGACGATTGTGCTTAGTTATCATTCCTCCAATTCAAGTTTGGATGGTTTCTCCAACAAGAATTGTAGGTTTGGGAGTATCGGTTTTGATTTAGTCTCTTAAAGGTGTTTATAGAATTGACTTGGTCGTGGAGACATTCTTGCAGGGCTGGTAAGGTTGGACAAACTTATGTGACATTTTAATTTGAATTACAGAATTGACAAGTGCTTCTTGAATAAACTTGACATGATCATTTTTCCTCATCAATAATGCCTCGACTTGTTTAGCTAAAGATGAATATTTAGCAGAAAGGTCATGGTCTTCCCTAAAATTAAACATACATCTACCAGATGACTGTGGTTTTACAGATGACTCATAAGTGGCAATTGTGTCCCATTGTTGTGCATTCTTTGCTATGTGTTATAGGTAATCTAGTGCATCTTCGGGATTTTTTATCCTTAAAATCATCATTACACATCATCTCTACTACTTGTGTACCTTGGGGTGTTAAACCCTCGTATAAGTTGGCAACCAGCCTCCATATTTCAAACTCGTGATGTAGACAAGCATTTAGCATCTCTTTAAACCTCTCCCAGCATTGATAAAGTATTTCCCCTGACTCTTGTTTGAAGGTTTTGATTCTTCTCTTTAAGGAGTTTTTTCTATGAGGGAGAAGAAATTTTTAGAAACTGTTCTTGCAAATCATCCCATGTTTAGATGGATCCTGGTTCTGCAGCCAATTTTGTGCTTTATCCTTTAAAGAATATTCATGCTGCAATTTTGGTATATGCAAGTGTTATATACCTCTTCAAATTCCTTTAAGTGCTGATAAGGATTTTCTTATTCTAGACTGTGGAATATGGGTAAAGGTTGGATGAAACCTGCCTTAAAATTGAAACGTTCTGCATATGGGGAAAAATAATTCAAGATGGTGATCCTGTCCTAGCTGGATTCATGAATTATCTAATTGTCATTGGATGATTATGATCGTCATGCTGGACTCGTTTTCTTCCTGAGCAACTGTGTTTTCAACTCGGGCAGGTGGATTTTCTTTTTGGTTCTCGGCCATTTTGACAGACAATGAAGGTGACAGAGACTTTCTATTTAATGTACCGCAAGATGATCGAGACTACTCTTTCATGCAACTTAAATGAAAACTATATGCTAAAATATAAAAATGCAAATACAATACTTACAAAAAGAAAATAAAACCCAAGTGGAAAAAAAATAAAATAAAATGAAAATTAAAACTAAGAAAAATAAATATAAATAAATAAATAAAATACAAATGCAGTGATTTGGATCTAAAAATATCCTCTGATTCTTGCCAATTCAGATCTCAAATGAATTTCTCATTCAGCTATCTCAATATCTCGAATTAAGTTCTCACAAACAATTATGGAATAATCTCTGGATGTGGATGGTTAAAGAATTTCTTTGGTAAAATGCAAGCTTTATTTTAATTTATATTTTTTTGTCTCCTGTAACGTTGAAGAATTAAAAACAGGGTTTGTCTGTATGTGGGATTTCTGGGTTGATGATTCATTTATGATCAATCAAGACATTTTAGATCTACACAAATGCAAAAATGAAAGAAAATGAGTTGCATAAAATACAAAAGAAAAAAAAAATGAAAGAAAGAAAAAATTATTATTCTATCTACTAAATTATATTCCCCGACAACAGTGCCAAAAACTTAACACGCTAAAAAAATGGCTCTTTATTCTCTGTGTATGCCTCTGCTGGGTATATTGAGAATCGTAGTATGTTGGGTGTGATGTCAAGACGGAAGTATCACTCCAGTCATATGGAGATGATGATCGCGTAGGGATACAGAACTGGTTCTCTAAAGGGTTGCAACCATCGGGATAATATGACTTGGTCATGATTATCCGATAATAAAGAGACTAGTTGCTCGTAATCCGATATATGCTTCGTACGGGGCAAACACTGTACCAGCCCCAGTCATTGCATGTGATCATCCGATACTGGATCGAAATACGCAATACTACGTATACTACGCCTGATATAGATCTTATATTCCTGTAAGGATATTTCTAGAGAATTGGGTAGGCATGGCGCTTTGCTAGAAGCCAACATTGTCTTGTAAATCGGTATAAACGTAGTACTAGGTACTTAGGTGTTCGGATAGTCCGATGACCGAATTTACTGCCAACATATCCGGGGATCTCATGGGTCGCTTCCCGAAGATTCATCGATGACGTATGACTCGCACTTTATTAATCTGGGATTAATTAGATGAGAGAGAAAATTAATCTGGGATTAATTACGAAGATATTTTATCTGGGATAAAATATAATTAAAGAGAGAGAATGATTAATTTGGAATTAATCGATAAAATAAT
Source organism: Zanthoxylum bungeanum (assembly GCA_019454045.1). Lineage (NCBI taxonomy): Eukaryota > Viridiplantae > Streptophyta > Magnoliopsida > Sapindales > Rutaceae > Zanthoxylum > Zanthoxylum bungeanum. Next base: position 101,126 of record SKCR01038821.1, on the reverse strand, counting down.
ATATTTGATATATTATACGAAATTGGATTTTGATGCGGAATTAAAATTAGATTTTAATTCAGGCGAACGAGTTAATTTAGAATTAATTCGTTAGCGACGTGAATAGTGATTATGATATGCATGATTATTTAATTAAATTAGATTTAATTACGACGCAACAGAAAATTCGTTAATTTGGAATTAGCGAACCCTAGCCCGAGATTATTTGCGAGCGCATTCGCATTTGGAATTCGAGTGCGGCACGCAAGTCAAATCAAGCGTCAAATCGCTAGTCGCATCTAGCGTCATATCATTCATCAATCAAGTGTTGGGTTTCTTTCACTTTGAGTGATTGACACCAGTCACTATTCATTGATTGATGGGAGTTGATGGTGGTGGTTGAAAGCTTTAATTGGTTTGACTTTTTAAAGCCAAAAAACTGGTATATGATTTTGAAAAATCAATTACCAAAATTCAACAACACATTTTATCTCTCTCTCCTCTCCTTTCTCTTCATCTCTCTCGCCCAAGAAGGGCTTTCTTCTTTTTGTTTTCTGGTCTGAAAAACCGAGAGCCAATGAGGAAAAGGGAAGCAAAGTGTGGTGATTTTGTGGCAAAATCATCAAGAGCTAGCACTCCGAGAGACATGCGAAGGTGATAGGGAAGTCCACCCATGGCCGGTTCTTGGAGGAAACCAGCAGCTCACTGCCGAGAGGTCCAGAGGGCAGAAAATAAATTTTGTTATCCACCGCGTCGCTCAACCGATCAATGTAAGTATTCCGCAACTTCCTTGATTGTATTCACACTTATTTCATTGCTTGTTAATCGATCCTCGGGGCCGTAGAAACTCCAACAATGGTATCAGAGCGGAGTAAAAACATGAAATATGACTTAGGGTTAAAAATTGGGTAAATTTATTTTGAGCATGAATTTATGAAATTGGATGTTTGAGTATGCTTAAAACATGTTTTATTGAGGATTGATTGGATCAATTTGATGAAAAATTGTTTGGAACAAATTTGCCCAAAATCTTTGGCTTGGCCGAATTGAACACTAGCCCTAAATGTCTTGGTTTTTTTTATTTTGATTCATTGAATGACTTAGAATCATGTTGGGGATGTTGATTTTTGTTAAATTGTGTTGGACATGATTTAATGATGATAAACATGATTTTTGTTAAATCTTTGGCTTGTCTTGATTTAATTATGTTGGGCCTATTTTGTAAAAGTGGGCTTGAATGTTGTAAATGGGCTTATTGGGCTTGGTTGTACCAAGATGAGTTTAGGCAAAATTGGTTGGATCCAATTGGGCCCAAAACCGCTTCCATAAAGCCCAAATGCGACTAATGGACCTTTAAAGTTTAATTGGGCCTAATGGGCCTAAATTGATTTCTGGGCTTATAGGGTTACTCCTTGATTGGACTTTGGTTATTGGGTTTGACCCGAGTTGACCAAAAGTCCACGCCTTAAGAAATTAATTAAAAGCCCATTGGACTTTAATTAAATAAACATTGGATGTTAATCGGGCTTTGAGACCCGTAACGATTAAATTTGGAATTTAAGTCATAAAGGTTTATTAATAAAATGTAATATTTAATTTGGAATTAAATAGCGAATTAGTATTAAATACATATTAAATTGGATTTAATTTTGTAGTTTAATTTAATTCAAGAATTCGTACTTTGAGTACTTATTCGCAAAACGAGTTTGACTTGCGCAAAATCAAATCGTTGTTTGAACATTGGATGATCATTAATTATCAGATTAATTAATTTGATTAGATTGATTGATAACATGCTTGTGTGAATACATGGTTGCGATGCATGAATAATGTATATCGGATGGATATTATATGGGTGGGGCAATTTTAGAAATTGTTGTAATAAATTTGGAATTTATTAATTGGACCTGCGTGTCCAGCCTTATTACCTCATTATTCTTTGTATTCTCTTCTCACCTATTCCCCTCAATGTAAATGAGGTTTCTTTAGAAGTGTAGTGTAATGGGTAGAAGTAATACATGTGCTAGCGAGAGAGAGGAAAGAGAGAGATTTGATCTAGGATCAATGTGTTAAGTATCCATCCGCATATCATTATTATTTTATTATACGCGCTTTATTATGTATTTAGAATGCATGTTTAAGGGTGTATGATGATGAGACCTTAACAAAGATAATAAATTGGTTGCCAATTTGCACGCGAAAAACCCTCGCAAAATATTAAGTGTTTTTCCTTCCATTGAGTGATTCTTACTCAAGATCCAAGACTGGCATTGTCTTGTTGGTGAAAGTCAAGGCCTTTTTCTGTCGAGGATGTGTTTGAATCACGAGAACTTTGTTCCATATCGATGTCTTGTCCAAGTTGTGGTTTGTTGGCCAAAGTCAAGACCACTTCTTGTCCATTGACATTGATTACGAAGCTTTCCATGGTCAATGGGTCGCGCTTAACTGGGATCACTAAGTTTGTTGTGCCAAAGCCAAGACTTAGTTGATTCAGAGGAAAAAGGTTAGGTAATATATTGGATATATTGGCATATATAAGATATATGTTTCGGACTTGGATGTCCCCCTACTGGATCTAGGAATTGGATTGGATCCAATTGATCTTAGAGATCTACCTAGTTAATTATCATACAATTTGTTGGCCAAAGTCAAGATTGTGTGATATTTAACGGGATCTTAGCCCACTGGGAAACACGGTTTCCTGAGTACTCGACAGAGGGGTAGAGGCTCACCGAAAAATAGTGGGAGGCAAGAATTGAATTTGCAATATTCGTTTAATTACTTGCCATACGCGCTCAAACAATATCATTTCGTCAAATAAATTAAATGTTAGTTGGACTAATATTTAAACGTTGTTTTAAAACAGTTGGACTGCATTCAAACAAATTAAAAGTATAATTGATTAATATAGTTGGACTATAATAATCATTATATTTAATAGTACCTTAATCGTTGATTAAATAGTTGGACTACTAGAATCAAGATAAAATTGAAAGATTGACATTTAAAACATAATCCTAGGGAAAATGTATTTAAATGGTTTAATTTTCAAATTGGGAATAATTTCAGGATAGTCCTGAAAACTAATAAGTTACTTTATTTGATAAAATAACATATTAGGCCTAAGCCCAGAGTTAAGCAAATTGTAGAGCATAATTTTTGGAAGATTTATGTGATGATAACTTTAGTGCTTAATCCATTAAGCTTGTCAAAAGGACTCCTTAATTTCTTAATCAGAACTAAGGATTAGATCCTTAAAGTATGATAATGAAATTGAAGGATCTTCATAGATCTTTATAGGTCTTATAAGACTATATTGCAATAGTAAACTCTTGGAGAGTTAATGGCTATACTCAAGGAGTCAAAGCCAAAAGTTTGCAATAAGGCAAGTAGCGCAAGGCGCACCTTACTTCGATATTCTAGAAACCCAAGGCTTGGCCAAAGGCTTCTGAGTATTGAAAATGGCAAAGGAAATATCATTATAATCTTCTAGGAAGATATAAGACATATCCCAAAATATTTGCCTAAATTGTTGCAAACGGGATCGCGGAAGCGTGATTGCCGTTTGGACAAGGCAGACATGAAGGAATTGAAGACGGTGCAAGGCTCCGACTTCAAATATGTTTGTCATATTATGTTCACTACTAGTATTAAAATTGGATTTTAGATACTTAGTGTGATACATAAATATATACTGATGTTCAGAATCTTCTATGAGCAGGATACTGACATCAATTGAGATTTATCTGCGAATTGGAAACGGGACGAAAGTCGTTGTTTTAATCGTATAAACCTGATTTTAGGAACTAACCTCTGGGTTTGTACTTAAATTAGGAAACTGTTATAATGTAACTAGTTTGACTAGAAATATTATCTCTGTATCAGTGTATAATCCGTTGCGGATATACCTTTATATTCTAGAACACTAAAGTGTTTCATTATATAAAGATGATATTAAGATAAACACATTAGATGTGAATAACAAAATTTATATTTTGAATAGAAATAAATCTCAAATATATGACATGACAAACAAATAGCTCAAACTGATTTGATCAGAAGAAACTTAAAAGTGGCATTGTTGTCTGGGACACAATTAAACAAGAATCGTATATCCACACTTTTGAAGAGTGGATACTAGGACAAATTTGATTCTATTCAAATAAAGTCTACGAATCTAGCTTATTAGGCAAAGTGCCTAAAACACCTTTACTCGGTAAAAGTGAAAATGCCACTGATCTGTTAGCCCTAGTTCATAGTGAAGCAAGTGGGCCCATGTCTAGCTAGGCTAGAGGAGGATGTGAATATTTCGTGACCTTTACGGATGTGGCATCGCGTTATGGTTATGTGTTTCTTTTGAAACACAAATCGGAAACTTTTAAGTTTCGACACGAAATAGACAAACAGATCGACTAAAGTATTAAACTGTCACGGTTAGACCGTAATGGAAAATACTTAAGCAATAAGTTTCTCAAATACTTGAAAGAGTATAGTATTCTTTCAATGAGGACTCCTCAAGAACACGTCATTTTGACGGTGTGTCCGAACAGAGTAACCGAATTTTGTTAGACATGAAAAGGTTAATCATGAGTCGCTCTGAGCTACCATTTCCTTCAACGGATAAGCATTTATAGTGCATAACTTATTTTGAATAAGGTTCCATAAAATCTGTTTGACAGATTTCATATTAGATATGAACAGGAATGAAACTGGGTTTCTCATTCCTGAAAATTTGGGGATGCTGGGCATATGTTTGGATGATACCAAACTAAAACCCAAATTGGATAAGTGCCAATTGTAGGTTATCATAGGGATACCAAAGTATAGTACTTATATAACTCACAATAGAACAATTTAATTATTGCTCACCATGCGGTTTTCCTAAGAGGAATACCTATATGCAGTGGTAAGTGGGAGGATAGTAAAACTCGATGAAAATCAGAATAATACTATTCAAGGCATCGATTCCTAATGGAACGCAAATAGTTCATCAAGGATGAAACTATACCAGTAATCTTCGAATACACAAGAACCACGTAGGTCGGAGAGAGTCAGAAGACAACCTGGGGTATGGTTTTTGATCTCACCTTATAAAGATGTCAATCTTATTGAGGAATACCAACTGACTACGTATGAGGAAGTGATACAAGGTATCGAATCCCAATTATGGCAAAGTGCCATGAGTCCGAAATGGATTCCATGTATAACAACTTAGTTTGGACACTAGTTGTTGTACCACAAGGCATTGTGCCTATTGGTACTATATGAGTCTTCAAGGAAGACATACATGGATGGCAACATACCAACGTATAAAGCTAGGCTTTTAGCGGAAATGTATCGTTATCAACATTGTGTTGATTACGATTCAACCTTTTACCTATTGCCACGGTAAATCCATTTGGATAATGCTTGCTAATGCTGCATATTTCATTTATGAAATATGTCAGCTTAACGGGAAAATCGCTTTCTTGAAAAGGATACCTTTTGGAGGATGTTTACAACATCCTGACGGTTTTGTCATACCATAACTAGCAAACAAGGTTTGCAGGTTATTCGATCCATGTTTGGATTGAAGCAAGCATTAGGTTCTTGGAATCATCGTTTTGATGTAATCATAATAGTTTGTGATTTAATTCAAAACGAAAATGATTCTTGTGTATATAAGGAGGTTAGTGGGAGAGCACTGACAATAATGTCCTATAAATAATGATGATATGTCATTTCTTGGAAATGATATTCCCATAAAATATAATCGGCGAAAGCTTGGCTTTCGAGAAAACTCTCCGAGAAATCGTACATTGAAAAATGTGTTGGATAATATGACCCATAGCGTCACTATTTGTACAGATCATAGTGTTGTTGTACAAATTAACTTTGTGACAAGGAAATTGCACTCTCATAATTTGTGATTAGATCACCTTAGTTATATAAATGAAGAGAGGTCCATATGATTAGTTCCTGGATTGAGATGATATGAGACAGTATCAGTCCACGAAGGATTAATCATTAAATATCCCTGGTCGTAGTATTATCGAGACTGGACATCGATAATGCAGAATAGACTAGTATTGCACTTGTGCGCGTTGTGAGGGCACAATGACATAGTTCTCATATATTTAAGTATAGGATACTTATGCAAGTGCGATAGGAGGTTGTGTTTCACCGATGGTACGGGAAACAGCTTCGCTCTGGATAGACCCCTCGGAATCCCATTGGTATTATGACTATGTGTCTATGGGAGTCCGACATCAGGGTAGGTGTATTTGGTCTTAACCTGAGACTTACACCACTAATGCTTACGACAATCAATATACTTTAGTTGAGGTCGTCCACGGCTGTAACAGGTTCTGTGTACGCCAATGCTGGGTATATTGAAAATCGTAGAGTATTGGGTGTGATGTCAAGACGGAAGTATCACTCCAGTCATAGTGGAGATGATGTCACGCAGGATACGGTATTAGTGCTCTTAAGTGCTGGCCGGCCATCGGGATATTATGACAAGGTCATGTATATCCGATTATAGAGACTAGTTACCAGACATCCGACATGTGCTTCGTACGGGGCAGACACATATCCAGCCCCAGGCCTAGCACGTGACTATCCGATACTGGGCCGATATACACAATACTTTGTATACTACGCTTGATATAGATCTTAAATATTCTTAGATAATATGACCGGAGAATTGGGTAGACTTCGTGCTTTGCTAGAAGCCGATCTTGTCTCCTAAATCGGTAGAACGTAGTCCTTGGTACGTACGTGATTCGGATACTCCGACGACCGTATTTACTGCCGACTTATCCAGGGATCTCATGGGTCGCTTCCCGATAATCCACCGATGACGCATAACTCGCACTCTTAAATAATCTGTGATTATATAGAAGAGAGAGAAATTAATCTAAGATTAATTACGGAGATATTTTATCTAGGATAAAATATCGTCTAGAGAGAGATAACGATTAATTTGAATTAATCAGTAAATTAATATATTCGAAATATTAAATGAAATTAGATTTCGACGCGGAATTAAAATTAGATTTTAATTCGGGCGAACGAATTAATTAGAATTAATTCGTTAATTCGCGACGTGAATAGTGAATTCGCTAGGCGTAATCATTTAATTACGACGCGACGGAAAACTCGCTAATTAGGAATTAGCGAACCCGAGCCCGAGTGTGATTGCGAGCGCATTCGTATTTCGTGTTGGTTTCTATAATTTGTCCCAAAGAAAGAATAAGCCATAGAAATACGAATATCATACATGCAAAGCTTGAAGCATGGAAGAATCATACTTACAAAGCTTTGTGACGAATATGATGAAGAAGATCCTTTAGTCTTCAAGGTGGATGTTTTTCGGCCAAGAACAAGAATGAGAGAAGCTTCAAGTCTCTAGTACTCCAAGCTCCAAGGATGTTTCCCTATCACCTCCTTTGATCCCTTATTGTGCTAGCAAATGGAGAAGAAATGAAAAACAATTTTTCTGCCATGGATGAAGCTCACGGCGTGAGCAAGAAGAAGGAGAGGAAGTGTGCCTTTTCAATTTTCTATTTCTCTTTTATTTGTTTCAAAACCGTGAGAAAGAAAGAGAAAAGCAATGATGAGATATGATTTACCAAAATGAATTTTTAATTAAAAAACCCTTCAAAAACCGTGAAAGGTTTTCCCTCCAAAAAAATTCATTAAATGGCATCATCTTATTACATTGAGAATAGAGACAATGTATCATCCCATAAAGGTGACTAGATGCATCCATCATCTATTCGTGTCAAGTAATGAGACTTCGCGATGTGATTTGCGGATCCTACTCGTTTCAAAATACGAATGTGTTCGCAAACACTTTCGGGCTCGGTTTCGCTAATTCCGAATTAACGCATTTCCGTCGCGACGAGAATTAAATAATTTCGCCTAGCGAAATTACTATTCAGATCGCTAGCTAACGAATTAATTCTAAATTAATTCGTTTGCCCGAATTAAAATCCGATTTTAATTTCGCGTCGAAATCTAATTTCGTTTAATAATATATCGAATATATTATTTTATCGATTAATTCCAAATTAATCGTTATCTCTCTCCTAATAAGGCATTTTATCCAAGATAAAGTTTCTCCGTAATTAATCCAAGATTAATAAAGTTCGAATCAAACATCATAGGTGAATCTTCAGGAAGCGACCCAAGAGATCTCCGGATATGTTGGCAGTAAATACGGTCGTTGGATAATCCAAACACGTACGTACCTCGTACTACGTTTTTACCGATTTACAAGACAAGTTGGCTTCTAGCAAAGCGCCATGCCTACCCAATTCTTCAGAAATATTCTTACTGGAATATTAGATCTTTATCAAGTGTAGTATACCGTAGTATCGCGTACATCGATCCAGTATCGGACGATCACATGTTAGGCCTGGGGCTGGAAATGTGTCTGCCCCGTACGAAACATATATCGGATATCAAACAACTAGTCTCTTTAATTCGGACAATCCTGACCTAGTCATATTGTCCCGATGGTTGCAACCTTTTATAGAGTACTAGTTCTGTATCCTGCGTGATCATCATCTCCATATGTCTGAAGTGATACTTCCATCTTGACATCACATCCAGTACACTACGATTCTCGATAAACCCAGAAGAGGCGTACACAGAACCGGTTAAAGCCCCGAACCACCACAACCAAAGTTTACCGATTGTCGCAAGTACTAGCGATGCAAGTCTCAGGTTAAGACCATATACACCTACCCTGATGCGGCCTCCCATAGACATGCCAGACATACTACCAATGGGATTCCGCGGGGTCTGTCCAGAGCGAAGCTGTTTTCCGTACCATCGGTAAAACACAACCTCCTATCGCACTTGCATAAGTATCCAATACTTAAATATATGAGAACTATGCCGTTGTGCCATCACAACTCGCACAAGTGCAATACTAGTCTATTCCGCATTATCGATGTCCGATCTCGATAATACTCCGACTAGGGATATTTAATGATTAATCCTTTTATATTGATACTGTCTCATATCATCTTAATACGGAACTAATCATATGGACTTTTTCCATTAATATATTAAAGTAAATAATTTTACAAAACGGCAAAAGGCAATTTCATTATCACATAGTTGATTTTGTACAATAATACAATATCATTTACAAAACAGTGACGTTATGGGTCATAATGTCTAACAATCTCCCACTTGGCCTATAGCCAGTCACTCAAGCATCTAATACCTGAACTATGTATATGTCGTTCAAACACTTGCTGAAGAACAGCCTTCGTGAGCGGATCTGCAATGTTGTCATCTGATGCGACCTTCTCGACCTTTACATCGCCACGATGTATAATCTCGCGAATCAGATGGTAACGCCGAAGAACATGCTTGGATCGTTGATGAGACCTTGGTTCCTTAGCTTGTGCTATAGCCCCGTTATTGTCACAATACAATGGCACGGGCTCAGCTGCTAACGGAACTACTCCTAATCCGATTAGGAATTTTCGGATCCAAACTGCCTCCTTTGCTGCTTCCGACGCAGCGATATACTCTGCTTCTGTTGTTGAATCGGCAACAGTATCTTGCTTGGAAGATTTCTAGCTCACTGCTCCGTTATTCAAACAAAAAATGTACCCTGATTGCGACTTGAAGTCGTCCTTGTCGGTTTGGAAACTTGCATCGGTGTACCCAGACACCTCAAGTTCTCCACCTCCATAAATTAAGAAAGCATCCTTAGTTCGTCTAAGATACTTAAGGATATTCTTAACTGCCATCCAGTGACCTTCACCTGGATCGGCCTGAAAGCGACTGCACATGCTCAAAGCATATGACACATCAGGTCGCGTACATATCATGGCATACATGATCGATCCGACTGCCGAGGCGAACGGTATCCGACTCATGTTATCTCTCTCTTCTTTAGTCTTAGGACACATGTCTTTAGACAGAAGGATACCACGTGACATCAGCATCAATCCCTTCTTGGATTGATCCATGTTGAATCGCTTCAACACTTTGTCAATATATGTACTCTGGGATAGTCCAAGCAGCTTTCTAGATCTATCTCGGTAGATCTTTATTCCCAGAATAAAGGCTGCTTCTCCCAGATCTTTCATGGATAATTTTAATGAAAGCCAAGCTTTCACCGACGTTAGCATGGGAATGTCATTGCCTATAAGCAATACATCGTCGACATAAAGGACAATAAAAGTCAGTGCTCTCCCACTAACCTTCTTGTATACACAAGGGTCATCATCGTTTTGTATGAAATCATATTCTTTTATGATCTAATCAAAACGCTGATTCTATGACCGTGATGCTTGCTTCAATCCATAAATGGATTGATTTAACTTACAAACCTTGTTTGCAAGTCTAGGTACGATAAAACCGTCAGGTTGTTGCATATAAACATCCTCCAAAAGGTTTCTGTTAAGGAAAGCGGTTTTAACGTCCATCTGCCATATCTCGTACTCGAAATATGCAGCTATTGCAAGCATTATCCGAATGGATTTAATCATGGCAACGGGTGAGAAAGTTTCGTCATAATCAATACCATATTGCTGACGATACCCTTTTGCTACAAGCCTGGCTTTGTACGTTTGCACGTTGCCATCCATGTCGGTCTTCTTCTTGAAGATCCATCTGCATCCAATAGGCTTTACGCCTTCTGGTGCATCAACACCAGTGTCCAAACTTGGTTGGCATACATGGAATCCATCTCGGACTTCATGGCATCTTGCCATAAAGCGGAATCAATATTCTGTATTGCTTCCTCATACGTAGTCGGTTCATTATCCTCAATAAGATTAATATCTACATGAGGCGAGATCAGGAACCCATACCTCTCAGGTACTGTCCTGACTCTCTCCGACCTACGCGGTCTTTGTGTATATGAAGATTGTGGTACAGACTCATCCTGGATGGTCTGTTTATGTTCCGTCGTTGATTCATTGCCAGGAACAGTATCACTACGATTTTCATCTAGCTCCACTTTCCTCCCACTTACCACTGCATCTAGGAATTCCTTCTCAAGGAAAAATGCATGTAGAGCAACAAATACTTTGTTCTCTTGTGGGTGATAGAAGTAATATCCTTTGGTTTCCTTAGGATATCACACGAAAAGGCATTTATCTGATTTGGGTTCTAGTTTGGTACCTTCCAAACGTTTAACATATGCCCAGCATCCCTAAATCTTCAGGAAAGAGAAACCTGGTTTCCTCCCTGTCCATATCTCATATGGAGTCTGTTCAACAGACTTTCACGGAACCTTATTCAAAATAAGTACTGCACTGTTTAATGCGTATCCCCAGAAGGATATAGGTAGCTCAGTGCGACGACTCATCATGGACCTTACCATGTCTAACAAGGTACGGTTTCTCCGTTCAGACACACCGTTTAATTGCGGTGTTCCAGGAGGAGTCCACTGTGAAAGAATACCATTTTCTTTCAAGTAATCTTGAAACTCATAACTTAAGTATTCGCCACCACGGTCCGACCGCAATGTCTTAATACTCTTGCCTGTTTGTTTTTCTACTTCGTGTCGAAACTCTTTGAATTTCTCAAAAGTCTCATTAGATGCACATAACCATAACGAGATGCATCATCTGTAAAGGTTACGAAGTAATGATATCCACCTCTAGCCTGGCTAGACATGGGCCCACATACGTCGCTATGAACGAGGGCTAACAGTTCTGTGGCACGTTCACCTTTACCACTAAAAGGTGATTTAGGCATTTTGCCTAAAAGACAAGATTCGCAGACATCATATGAATTAGGATCAAATCCGTCCAAGTACCCACTCTTTGAAAGAGTGGATATGCGAGTCTTGTTAATGTGTCCTAGACGACAATGCCACATGTAAGCTTCATCTTTTAGATTACTCCTTTTGAGCCTTTTGTTTGTTATTTTATGTTTAGGAGATTCATTTATATTCAAAATATAAAGCCCATTATTTGCAACGGCAGTGCAAATTTCTGCATCATCTTTATATAAATAACACCCAGTGTTTCTAAAAACAAAAGTGTACCCATGCTGGGTTAACAAAGATACAGAAATGATATTCTTAGTCAAACTAGGTATATAATAACAGTTCAAAAGTTTAAGTAAATGCCCCGAGGGCAATTCCAAAACAAAGGTCCCTACAGCCAAAACAGCAACAGGAGTTCCGTTTCCGACTCGTAGATCAACCTCCCCTGATGCCAGCATCCTGCTATTCTGCAGATCCTGCAAATCAGTACATATATGAGCACACAACCAGAATCAAAAATCCAATTTTTAAAACTAGAAGTAGTCATATTTATCTCAATAACAAACATACCAGAGGCTAGTGCCTTGCCTGCCTTGATATCCTCCCTGTGTCCCTTGCCCATTCGGCAGTCACGTTTCCAGTGACCCTTCTTGCCGCAATTGAGGCAGACATCTTGAGATTTTTTCATTGGCTTCCCAGAAGCTTTTGTCGACTTGCCTTTACCCTTGTTCTTATGTTTCTTCTTCCTCACCCCTCCAGTTGCTTTGGGCCCAGCCTTTGGCCTCTGAGAGGTCGATGCAAAGTGCGCCTCGCGCTTGCCCCCTTTTTGGAGTTCTTTTTCAGACTCCTTCAAGATGGATAACAGCTCTCCAAGAGAGTCATCCGTGTCCATCAACTTATAGTTGATTATGATTTGTTTCCAAGAATCAGGAAGTGACAGTAATATCAAATCTACGGTCAGCTCAGCCTCCAAGACTATTCCCATATTGGCCAACTCATCAATATCGGCGATCATTTGAGCCCCGTGGGCCTCAACTGATGCGCCTTCAGTCATTCGGGCGCGGAAGAGTTTCTTCACCAACTCGTACCTCTCCATCCGCTTGTTGGAGCGGTGGAGATCTCGCAGTCTAGCCATTATGTTATAAGGATCCAAGTCCCTATTCTGGCGACGAAAGTGCTGAGTCATCGAAGCTAACATAATAGCCTGAGCTGTGTCACAATCATTGCTGTGAGTTTTCCATAACTCCAGCTCAAGTGGGTGAGTGGGCTTAGGCGGGAGAGGTGTCTGTATAGTGTACAGCATCCTCTCAGCCCCAAGGACTATCCTCAGGTTCATTTCCCAATCAACGAAGTTTGTGCCCTTAAAGACATTGTCACCCATGATGATGTCTCGGACATTTACCTTGCTTGCCATCTCAACTACGATAGTCCAACTATCTAGTTAACGATAAAATGGTACAGTCAAACTGTTACAGAAAAATAACAATGTATTAGTCCAACTAATTTTAATAAATAGACGAAATAAAATTGAAAGACGCGTAAGGCTAAGTATCTGAATGAAATTGCAAATTCAATACTAGCCTCCACTATTTTTATCAAGTCTCTAACCCTCTGTTGAGAACTCGGGAAATCCTATTTCCTAGTGGGCTAGGATCCCGTTAAATAACACACAATCTTGACTTTGGCCAACAAATTGTATGCTATTTAACTAGGTAGATCTCAAAGATCAATTGGATCCAATCCAATTCCTAGATCCGGTTAGGTGGACATCCAAGTCCAAAACATATGTATATTTACTTATGCCAATGTATCTAATACATTTTCCTAACCATATCCTCCGAATCATCTAGGCCTTGGCTTTGGCACAACAAACCTAATGATTCCGGTTAAGCGGGACCCATTGACAAGGAACGTTTCGTAATCAATGTCGTTGGACAAGAAGTGATCTTGACTTTGGCCAACAAATCACAACTTGGACAAGACACCGATGTGGAACAAAACTCTCATGATTCAAGTACATCCTCAATTGACAAAGGTCTTGACTTTGGCCAACAAACCAATGCCAATTTTGGATCTTGAACAAGAATCATTCAATGGAAGGATAATCGCTTAATATCAATTGAGGGATTTTTGCGTAATTGGCAACCAATTTAATTATCTTTGTTAGGTCTCATCATCATACACCCTTAAGCATGCTTCTAAAACATCATAAAGTGCGTAAAATAAATTAAGTGATATACGGATGGATATATAAAACAACTTGTTCCTAGAACAAATCACTCCCTTTCCTCTCCCCGCTAGCATTATTCTACTTCTCTACCCAATTCTATAATACAATAAGAGAAACCTCATTTACATTGAGGGGAATTAGGTGAGAAGAGAATACAAAGAGATAAAAGAGATAAGGCTGGACACGCAGGTCCAATTTATAAATTCTAAATTTACAATAATTTCTAAAATTACCCTTTCCCTTCTAATATCCATCCGATATACACTATTCATTCATCACATACATATATATTCATTCAAGACATGCTATACAACCAATCAAATCCAATTAATTAGTCTTTGTTTAAGTGATCATCCAATGTTCAAACAATGGTTTGATTTTGCGCGAGTCCAACTCGTTTGAGAATAAGTACATAAGGTACGAATTCACGAATTATATTGAACTACCCGTTAAATCCAATTTAAGTCGTGTTCAATACTAATTCAATTTATTTAATTCCAAATTAAATATTTACACTTTTAATGTGCTTTAAAGACTTAGATTCTAAATCTAATCTAATTGGGTCTCCAAGCCCAACTAACATCCAATGTTTGTTTAATTAAAGTCCGATGGGCTTTCAATTGATTTATTAAGGCTTGGGTTTTGGTCAATGTGGGTCAAACCCAATTACCAAGCCCAAATAAGGAATCACCTTTAAGTGCCATAAAATCAATTTCAAGCCCATAAGGCCCAATTAAACATTAAAGCCCATTTTACTATATTTGGACTTAATGGAGTGATTTAAGCCCAAATTGGATCCAATCCTTTTGGCTCAAATCTACTTGGCCCAACCAAGCCCATTATGCCCAATATATAATACAAGCCCAATTATACAATTAAGCCCATTAATTAATTTTAATATTCCAAATTTTAAAATTCAATTAATTAAAGTGTAAATCCATGATTAATTCATTAAACCAATATTTCAAAAAACATCAATTTAATTTATTAATCATCACTTGTTCAAAACACATGTCCAACATTTATTTGAACAAAAAATCAAGTCCTTTAACATGCCTTATTGCATTCGGCCAAGAGGGATTTTTTGTTCGATTTGTTTTTCAATCCAATTGAATCACTAATCTAAATCCCGTATACGTTTTTAAGTCATCTAATGAACTTATAAACAGAAAAATATAATCCATTACAAGGACCTCCATTTTCGGTCAAAGAAACAATTTTGGGGAAAAATCATCCAATGCATTTTTCTCAAAATTGATCATGCATTACATCATATATCATACATATAATCATGCTTAAGTCATCTAATGAACTTGTGCATGAAAAATCCAATCCATTGGAAGCACCTCCATATTCGGCCAAAGAAACAATTTTGGGGAAAAATCATCCAATGCATTTTTCTCAAAATTGATCATGTATTATATCATATAACATACATATTAGCATACTCAATCATCTAATGAACTTGTGCATGCAAAAAATACAACCCAGTAGAAGTACCTCACATTCGGCCAAGCAACCATTTTGGGGAAAAATCATCCAATGCATTTTTCTTAAAATGATCATGTAATATATCATATAATATACATATAAGCATACTTTAGCAACAATTTCACAAGAACATGCTTCAATCAATTTTCCCCAAATTAACCCTAATGTATTTCATGCTTAAACATGGCTCCATGATACCATTGTTGGTTTCTATAATTAGTCCCAAAGAAAGAATAAGCCATAGAAATATGAATATCATACATGCAATGCTTGAAGCATGGCGGAATCATACTTACAAAGCTTTGTGACGAATATGATGAAGAAGATCCTTTAGTCTTCAAGGTGGATGTTTTTCGGCCAAGAACAAGAATGAGAGAAGCTTCAAGTCTTCTAGTACTCCAAGCTCCAAGGATGTTTCCCTATCACCTCCTTTGATCCCTTATTGTGCTAGCAAAATGGAGAAATGAAAAACAATTTTTCTGCCATGGATGAAGCTCACGGCGTGAGCAAGAAGAAGGAGAGGAAGTGTGCCTTTTCAATTTTCTATTTCTCTTTTATTTGTTTCAAAAACCGTGAGAAAGAAAGAGAAAAGCAATGATGAGATATGATTTACCAAAATGAATTTTTAATTAAAAAACCCTTCAAAAACCGTGAAAGGTTTTCCCTCCAAAAACATTCATTAAATGGCATCATCTTATTACATTGAGAATAGAGACAATGTATCATCCCATAAAGGTGACTAGATACATCCATCATCTATTCGTGTCAAGTAATGAGACTTCGCGATGTGATTTGCGGATCCTACTCGTTTCAAAATACGAATGTGTTCGCAAACACTTTCGGGCTCGGTTTCGCTAATTCCGAATTAACGCATTTCCGTCGCGACGAGAATTAAATAATTTCGCCTAGCGAAATTACTATTCAGATCTCTAACGAATTAATTTTAAATTAATTCGTTTGCCCGAATTAAAATCTGATTTTAATTTCGCGTCGAAATCTAATTTCGTTTAATAATATATCGAATATATTATTTTATCGATTAATTCCAAATTAATTGTTATCTCTCTCCTAATAAGGCATTTTATCCAAGATAAAGTTTCTCCGTAATTAATCCAAGATTAATAAAGTTCGAATCAAACATCATAGGTGAATCTTCAGGAAGCGACCCAAGAGATCTCCGGATATGTTGGCAGTAAATACGGTCGTTGGATAATCCAAACACGTACGTACCTCGTACTACGTTTTTACCGATTTACAAGACAAGGTTGGCTTCTAGCAAAGCGCCATGCCTACCCAATTCTCCAGAAATATTCTTACTGGAATATTAGATCTTTATCAAGCGTAGTATACCGTACTATCGCGTACATCGATCCAGTATCGGACGATCACATGTTAGGCCTGGGGCTGGAAATGTGTCTGCCCCGTACGAAACATATATCGGATATCAAACAACTAGTCTCTTTAATTCGGACAATCCTGACCTAGTCATATTGTCCCGATGGTTGCAACCTTTTATAGAGTACTAGTTCTGTATCCTGCGTGATCATCATCTCCATATGTCTGAAGTGATACTTCCATCTTGACATCACATCCAGTACACTACGATTCTCGATAAACCCAGAAGAGGCGTACACAGAACCGGTTAAAGCCCCGAACCACCACAACCAAAGTTTACCGATTGTCGCAAGTACTAGCGATGCAAGTCTCAGGTTAAGACCATATACACCTACCCTGATGCGGCCTCCCATAGACACGCAGACATACTACCAATGGGATTCCGCGGGGTCTGTCCATAGCGAAGCTGTTTTCCGTACCATCGGTAAAACACAACCTCCTATCGCACTTGCATAAGTATCCAATACTTAAATATATGAGAACTATGCCGTTGTGCCATCACAACTCGCACAAGTGCAATACTAGTCTATTCCGCATTATCGATGTCCGATCTCGATAATACTCCGACTAGGGATATTTAATGATTAATCCTTTTATATTGATACTGTCTCATATCATCTCAATACGGAACTAATCATATGGACTTTTGCCATTAATATATTAAAGTAAATAATTTTTCAAAACGGCAAAAGGTAATTTCATTATCACATAGTTGATTTTGTACAATAATACAATATCATTTACAAAACAGTGACGCTATGGGTCATAATGTCTAACATTTCGAATTCGAGTGCGGCGACGCAAGTCACATCAAGCGTCAAATCATTCGTCACATCAAGCGTCAAATCAATAGTCACTTTGAGTGATGTGATTGATTGATTGAGTGGTTGACACACATCAAGTCACTTTAATAAAGTGACATTGAATAGTGATGGGTGTTGTTGGAATAGTGTTTGGAGGTTGTGTAATTGATTACCATTTACTTTATTTGATAAATTCAAATGGTAAATGCTTATTATTTTTTGGAAAAATATATAAAGCATTTTTGGTAATTCATTTCACAAGTCAACTCACATCTATCTCTCCTAATCTTTCTCTTTGGCTCACGCCCATATGGGCAAAATTAACTCACTGGTTTTACACTAAAACCATGGGCATGAGGGAGGCAAGAGTTGGGTTTTTGTGGCAAAAACCGCAAGTGCTAGCACACTACGAGACTTGCGAAGGTGGTAGGGAGGTTCACCCATGAGTCGGGATTCGTTTGACGCAATCTTGGAGCTCATTTCCTTGGATCAAATTCTGATTTTGTGGGCTGTGAACTGCACAGCAGTGGCGCCAAACCAGTGAGCATTTTGGGCTTTGTTCGTCTTCAAATCGTCTCAACCGATCGATGTGAGTATTCCGCTACCTCCGTTGATGTGTTCACACATGTTTTTCATGTCTTGTTTGATCTTGGGACCTAGATATAACCTAACAATGGCATCAAGAGCTATAGGTTCAAGCATGAAATTGTAGGGCTTAAAATTGGGTACTTTGTATTTGAGCATGATTTTATAAAATTGGATGTTTAAGCATGCTTAATATATATTGTATTGAAGATTGATTTGATCAATTTCAAGAAAATGTGTTTGGAACAATTTTCCCCAAATTTGTGATGTTGGCCGAATTTGTATGCTATTTGGAGTTCTTGGAATTTTTTGATTTTAGTTCATTGGATGAATTAGAATCATTAAGGATAATGGTAATTTAAGGTCAATTGGATTGTACTTTGAATTGAACATAAAACCCCCCAAATCCTCATGTTGGCCGAATAGTTATTGCCCTAATGTCTTGGTAATTTGATTTTTGAACAATTGGATGTGTCGGAAATCATTTAGGATGTTGATTTAATGTCGATTGTGGGTTTGATTGGATTGAAACCAAATCGGACACAAAAATTACTCCATTGGCCGAGACTTAGAAGCATGTAAAATTGGTTTGATTTTCATTAATGTGTTGGACATGTGATGATAATAATGAACATGATTAATTGGACTAATTTCATGTTTTGGAAATATTGATTTGGGTGATTAATCATGTAATGCACTTTAGGTAATTAAATTGCGAAATTGGATTTGTGTAATTAATGAATTAGGCCTTTAAATTGGATTTGGGCTTATTAAGTTGTAATTGGGCTTATTGGGCTTGATTTTATCAAGTTGGGTTTAGGCCAAATGGATTGGATCCAATTGGGCCAAAACCACTACCAAAAGGCCCAAATGCACTTATAACCTTTAAAGTTTAATTGGGCCTAATGGGCCTAAATTGATTTCTGGGCTTATGGGGTTACTCCTTGATTGGGCTTTGGTTGCCGAAGCCCACGCCTTATAGAAATTAATTAAAGCCCATTAGACTTGAAATTGAATTGACGTTGGACGTTAATCGGGTTTTGAGACCCGTAACGATTAAATTTGGAATTTAAGTCGAAAAGGTTTATTAAATAAAGTGTAATATTTAATTTGGAATTGAATAGTGAATTAGTATTAAATACATATTAAATTAGATTTAATGTTGTAGTTTAATTTAATTCATGAATTCGTACTTTGAGTACTTATTCGCAAAAACGAGTTTGACTCGAGCAAAATCAAATCGTTGTTTGAACATTGGATGATCACATAATTATCAGATTAATTAATTTGATTAGATTGATTGATAGCATGCTTTTGTGTGAATACGTGGTTGTGATGAATGAATAATGTATATCAGATGGATATTAGTCGGGTGGGGGCAATTTTGGAAATTGTTGTAATAAATTCGATTTATTAAATTGGACTTGCGTGTCCAGCCTTATCACCTCTATTCTCTTTGTATTCTCTTCTCACCTATTCCCCTCAATGTAAATGAGGTTTCTTTAGAAGTGTAGTGTAACGGGTAGAAGTAATACAAGTGCTAGCTCGAGTGAGAAAGGGAGAGATTTGATCTAGGATCAATATGTTAAGTATCCATCCGCATATCATTATTATTTTATTTCATATGCGCTTTATTATGTATTTAGAATGCATGTTTAAGGGTATGATGATGAGACCTTAACAAAGATAATTAAATTGGTAGCCAATTTGCACGCGAAAAACCCTCATCAAATATCATGCGTCTTTTCCTTCCATTGAGTGATTCTTACTCAAGATCCTAGATTGGCATGGTTGTTGGCAAGTCAAGCCCTCGAAGATGTGTGTTTGAATCACGAGGCTTTGTTCCATATTGGTGTCTTGTCCAAGTTGTGGTTTGTTGGCCAAAGTCAAGACCACTTCTTGTCCAACGACATTGATTACGAAGCTTCCATGGTCAATGGGTCCACGCTTGACTGGGATCACTAGGTTTGTTGTGCCAAAGCCAAGGCCTAGTTGATTCAGAGGAAAAAGGTTAGGCTATATATTGGATATATAGGCATATATAGGATATATGTTTAGGACTTGGATGTCCACCTACTGGATCTAGGAGTTGGATGAGATCCAATTGATCTTAGAGATCTACCTAGTTAATTATCATACAATTTGTTGGCCAAAGTCAAGATTGTGTGATATTTAACGGGATCCTAGCCCACTAGGAAACATGGTTTCCCGAGTACTCGACAGAGGGTTAGAGGCTCGCCGAAAAATACTGGGAGGCAAGAATTGAATTTGCAATATTCGTTCAATTACTCGCCATACGCGCTCAAACAAATATCACTCGTCATATAAACATTAAATGTTAGTTGGACTAATATTTAAATTGTTGTTATAAACAGTTGGACTGTATTATAGTTGATTATATATAATTGGATTATATTAATCAATATATTTGAATTAATTAATTTCAGTTTACAGTTGATTTTATAATTGGATTATAGTAATCAATGTAATTGAGGTTAATTAATTTGGATTATATTTGATTATATAGTTGGACTATTATAATGATTATAATATATAGTACCACTAATCGTTGATTAAATAGTTGAACTATTGTAATCAATAAAATTGAAAAGTTGGATATTTAAAATATAATCTTGGATTAAATGTTTTAAATGATTTAATTTTCAAATTGGGAATAAATAATAGGTTACTTTATTTGATAAAATAACTTATTATACCTTAAGCCCAAAATTAAGCAAAATAAGTAGAGCATAAAATCTTTGGAAGATTTATGTGATAATGACTTTAGTGCTTAATTTAATATACTTGTCATAAATCTGATTTTAGATTTAAGAAGTATTAAAATTGCAATTTATAATTCTTGGAGAATTAATTGACTATTCTAGAGGTGAAAAGTCAAAGTTTGCAATTGGGCGTGTAGCACAAGGTGCACATCATTTCGATATTCTAAAACCCAAGGCTTGGCCAAAGGTTTGTGAAATATTGAAAAGGATAATAGACATATCCCAAAGTGACTACCATTTGGATATGGCAGACACGAAGGAATTAAAGAAAGGGCAAGGCTCTTGCTTTAAAAATGATTGTCAAAGTTATGTTCACTACTAGTATTGAAATTAGATTTTAAATACTTAGTGTGGTACATAAAATATATGTATTGATGTTCAGAATCTGCTTTGAGCAGGATACTGACTTCAAGCTGAGATTGCTCTGCGAATCTGAAACGGGACAAAAGTCGCTGTTTCGACCGTAGATACCTAAGTTTAGGAACTACCCTTCGGGTGTGTACTTAAATTAGGAACTGTTATAATGTAACTAGTTTGACTAGATACATTATCTCTATATCAGTGTTTAATCCATTGTGGATAAACCTTTATATTCTAGAACACTAAGTGTTTCATTATATAAAGATGATACTGAGATAAACACATTAGATGTGAATAACAGAATTTATATTTTGAATATAATTAAAATTCTCAAAACATATAAAATGACAAATAAATAGCTCAAATTGATTTGATCAAGTAGAGACTTATTTGTGGCATTGTTGTCTAGGACAGAATTAAACAAGACTCGTATATCCGCACTTTTGAAGAGTGGGTACTAGGACTGATTTGACTATTCAAATAAAGTCTACGAATCTAGTTTGTTAGGTAAAGTACCTAAAACACTGTTTACTTGGTAATAGTGTAAGTGCCATCGATCTGTTAGCCCTATTCATGGTGAAGTTAGTGGGCCCATATCTAGCTAGGCTAGATGTGAACATGAATATTTCGTGACCTTAACGGATGTGGCATCACGTTATGGTTATGTGTTTCTTTTGAAGAACACAGATCGGAAACTATTAGAGTTTCGACACGAAGTAGATAAACAGATCGACTATAGTATTATGCCGTCACGGTAAGACCGTAATGGAAAATACTTAAGCAGCAGTAAGTTTCAAATATACATGAAAGAGTACAATATTCTTTCAGATGAGGACTCCTCCCGAGACACGTCAGTTTGACGGTGTGTCCGAACTAAAAACCGAATTTTGTTGGACATGATAAGGTTTATCACGAGTCGCTCTGAGCTATCATTTCCTTCAACGGATATGTATTAACAGTGCAAAGCTTATTTAGAATAAGGTTCCATATAAATCTGTATGACAGATATCATATAGGATATGAACAGGAAAGAAACATGGTTTCTCATTCCTAATAATTTGGGTATGCCGGGCATAACGTTTGGATGATACCAAACTAAGGACCCAAATTGGATAAGTGCCATATATAGGTTATCCTAAGGGAAACCATAAGTGTAATACTTATAAATCTCACATGAGAACAATATGATTGTTTCTCACCATGCGGTTTTCCTAAGAGGAATACCGATATGCAGTGGTCAGTGGGAGGATGGTGATGCTCGATGAAAATCAGAGTAATACTATTCAAGGCACGAAGTCCTTAATGGAACACAAACAGTTCATCAATGATGAATCTATACCGTTAATCTTCGAATACACAAGAACTTCGTAGATCGTAGAGAGTCAGAAAACAACCTGGGGTATGGGTTTCTGATCTCACCTCATAAAGATATTAATCTTGTGGAGGTATACCAATCGACTACGTTTTGAGGAAGTGATACGAGGTATCGACTCCCTATTATGGCAAAGTGCCATGAGTCCGAAATGGATTCCATGTATAATAACTACTTTGGATACTAGTTGTTGTACCACAAGGCATTGTGCCTATTGGTACTATAAACGTCTTCAAGGAAGACATACATGGATGGAAACATACCAACGTACAAAGCTAGGCTTGTGACGGAAAGGTATCGTTATCAACATTGTGTTAATAACTGTTCAACCTTTTACCTGTTGCCATGATAAATCCATTTTAAAGATGCTTGTTGATACTGCATATTTCATTTATGAAATGCGTCAGTTACAGATCAAAATCGCTTTCCTGAAAAGGAAACCGTTTGGAGGATGCTTACAACATCCTGACGATTTTGTATAACCGACAAACAAGGTTTGCGGGTTATTCGATTCATATTTGGATTGGAGCAAGCATAAGGTTCTTGGAACTGACGTTTTGAAATAATCATAATGGTTTATGATTTGATTCAAAACGAAATAATTCTTGTGTATAATAGGAGGTTAGTGGGAGCGCACTGACAGTGAAATTCCAATAAAGCAATTGGTGAAAGCTTGGCTTTCATAGAAATTCTCCGTAGAATTCTTGGGAGTAACAACCTTTATTCAAGGAATAAATATCTACTGGGATAGATTTGGAGTTGATAACACTCTCTGGGAAATTGTACATTTAAAATGTACTTGATATGGTGTCTCATACGCTTCGAGCATATGGAGTCACAGTCGGGTCAATCCAAGTGATAATCACTGGATTGAAGTTAAGAACATCTGTTAGTATCTCAGAGAACTAAAGATGCTGTCTTAAGCTATGGAGAAGGAGAACTTGAAGTGACTGGGATCACTGCTATAAGTTTCCAAACAGTTAAATACTGTGGTACTATAAAGTTTGAATAATGGAACAATGAGCTGGAAATCTTCCGAGCAAGATACTGTTACCGAATAAACAACAAATGCGGATTATTGCTGCGGCTGAGGCAGCAATAGAAGCCATTTGGGTCAAAAATAAATCTAATTAGATTAGATATAATTCTGTTAGCGGCTGAGCTAGGCGTCAGCACAGGCTAAAGAATTAAATGTCTCATCAACGATCCAGATATATACTTCTATATTCATCTGATTCGTTCGGATCATACATCGTGGCGATGTGATGATCGTATAAATCGCGTCAAACGATAATCATGCAAATCCGCTGACAAAAACCTTTTCTCAGCAAAATTTGAGCGAACCGTACATAGTTCGGGTGTACGACACTTGAGTGACTGGCTATGTGCCAAGTGGGAGATTGTTGGATAATATGACCCATAGCGTCACTATTTGTACAGATCATAGTGTTGTTGTACAAATTAACTATGTGACAAGGAAATTGCACTCTCATCATTTGTGATTAGATCACCTTAGATATATAAATGAAGAGAGGTCGATATGATTAGTTCCTGGATTGAGATGATATGAGACAGTATCAGACCACGAAGGATTAATCATTAAATATCTCTGGTCGTAGTATTATCGAGACTGGACATCGATAATGCGAAATAGACTAGTATTGCACTTGTGCGCGTTGTGAGGGCACAACGGCATAGTTCTCATATATTTATGTATAGGATACTTATGCAAGTGCGATAGGAGGTTGTGTTTCACCGATGGTACGGGAAACAGCTTCGCTCTGGATAGACCCCTCGGAATCCCATTGGTATTATGACTATGTGTCTATGGGAGTCCGACATCTGGGTACGTGTATTTGGTCTTAACTTGAGACTTACACCGCTAACGCTTACGACAATCAATATACTTTAGTTGAGGTCGTCCAGGGCTGTAACAGGTTCTGTGTACGCCAATGCTGGGTATATGAGAATCTAAGCGTAGAGTATTGGGTGTGATGTCAAGACGGAAGTATCACTCCAGTCATAGTGGAGATGATGTCACGCAGGATACGGTATTAGTGCTCTTAAGTGCTGGCCGGCCATCGGGATATTATGACAAGGTCATGTATATCCGATTATAGAGACTAGTTACCAGACATCCGACATGTGCTTCGTACGGGGCAGACACATATCCAGCCCCAGGCCTAGCACGTGACTATCTGATACTGGGCCGATATACACAATACTTGGTATACTACGCTTGATATAGATCTTAAATATTCTTAGATGAATATGACCGGAGAATTGGGTAGACTTCATGCTTTGCTAGAAGCCGATCTTGTCTCGTAAATCGGTAGAACGTAGTACTTGGTACGTACATGATTCGTATACTCCGACGACCGTATTTACTACCGACTTATCCGGGATCTCATGGGTCGCTTCTCGATAATCCACCGATGACGCATAACTCGCACTCTTAAATAATCTGGGATATATATAGAAGAGAGAGAAAATTAATCTAGGATTAATTACAGAGATATTTTATCTAGGATAAAATATGTCTAGAGAGAGATAACGATTAATTTGGAATTAATCGGTAAATTAATATATTCGATATATTAAATGAAATTAGATTTCGACGCGGAATTAAAATTAGATTTTAATTCGGGCGAACAAATTAATTTAGAATTAATTCATTAGCAACGTGAATAGTGAATTCGCTAGGCGTAATCATTTAATTACGACGCGACGGAAAACTCGCTAATTAGGAATTAGCGAACCCGAGCCCGAGTGTGATTGCGAGCGCATTCGTATTTCGAATTCGAGTACGGTGACGCAAGTCACATCAAGCGTCAAATCATTCGTCACATCAAGCGTCAAATCAATAGCCACTTTGAGTGATGTGATTGATTGATTGAGTGATTGACACACATCAAGTCACTTTAATAAAGTGACATTGAATAGTGATGGGTGTTGTTGGAATAGTGTTTGGAGGTTGTGTAATTGATTACCATTTACTTTATTTGATAAATTCAAATGGTAAATGCTTATTATTTTTTGGAAAAATATATAAAGCATTTTTGGTAATTCATTTCACAAGTCAACTCACATCTATCTCTCCTAATCTTTCTCTTTGGCTCACGCCCATTTGGGAAAAATTAACTCACTGGTTTTACACTAAAACCGTGAGCATGAGGGAGGCAAGAGTTGGGTTTTTGTGGCAAAAACCGCAAGTGCTAGCACACTACGAGACTTGCGAAGGTGGTAGGGAGGTTCACCCATGAGTCGGGATTCGTTTGACGCAATCTTGGAGCTCATTTCCTTGGATCAAATTCTGATTTTGTGGGCTGTGAACTGCACAGCAGTGGCGCCAAACTAGTGAGCATTTTGGGCTTTGTTCGTCTTCAAATCGTCTCAACCGATCGATGTGAGTATTCCGCTACCTCCGTTGATGTGTTCACACATGTTTTTCATGTCTTGTTTGATCTTGGGACCTAGATATAACCTAACAAAATGTACGCGACCTGGTGTCTCTTGTGCTTTGAGTATATGGAGTCACAATCAAGCCAATCCAAATGATGGTCACTGGATTGATATTAAGAACATCCATTAGTTTCTTAGAGAACTAAAGATGCTGTCTTAAACTAAGGAGATGGAGAACTTGAAGTGACTGGGATCACTGTAGCAAGTTTCCAAAACCGATTAAACGACTATAAGTCGTAAGAACGGTACTATAAATTTTGAATAACAGTACAGTAAGCTGGAAATCTTCCAAGCAAGATACCGTTACCGAATAAACAACAAATGCGGGTTATTGCTGCAGCTGAGGCAACAATAGAAGCCATTTGGGTCGATAACAAATCTAATTAGATTAGATATAGTTCTGTTAGCAGCTGAGCTAGGCTACAACACAGGCTAAAGAATTAATGGTCTCATCAACGATCCATATACATACTTCGATATTCATCTGATTCGTTCGGATCATACATCGTGGCGATGTGATGATCGAATAAATCGCATCAGATGATAATCATGCAAATCCACTGACGAAACCCTTTTTATCAGCAGTTTGAGCCAACCGTACATAGTTCGGGTGTTAGACACTCGAGTGACTAGCTATAGGCCAAGTGGGAGATTGTTGGACAATTATGACCTATAGCGTCACTATTTGTACAGATCATGGTTTTGTTGTACAAATTAACTATGTGATAAATGAGATTGCACTCTTATCATTTGTGATTAGATCACCTAGATGTATAAATGATATGAGGTTCTTATGATTTGTTCCTGGATTGAGAATGATATGAGACAATATCAGTCCACGAAGGATAAATCATTAAATATCCCTAGTCAGAGTATTATCGAGATTGGACATCGAGAAATGCGTAAAAGACTAGTATTACACTTGTGCGCGTTGTGAGGGCATAACATCATAGTTCTCATATATTTGGGTATATGATACTCATGCAAGTGTAATAGGAGGTTGTGTTTTACCGATGGTATGGGAAACAACTTCGCTCTGGATAGACTCCCTCGGAATTCCATTGGTAGTATGACTATGTGTCTATGGAAGTCCGAAATCAGGGTAGGTGTATTTGGTCTTAACTTGAGACTTGCACCGCTAATACTTGCGACAATCAATATACTTTGGTTTTGGTCGTCCATGGCTTTAACAGGTTCTGTGTACGCCTCTGCTGGGTATATTGAGAATCGTAGTGTGTTGGGTGCGATGTCAAGACGGAAGTATCACTCCAGTCATATGGAGATGATTATCGCGTAGGGATACAGAAATGTTTCTCTAAAGGGTTGCAACCATCGGGATAATATGACTTGGTCATGATTATCCGATAATAAAGAGACTAGTTGCTCGTAATCCGATATATGCTTTGTACGGGGCAGACACTATACCAGCCCCAGTCCTTGCATGTGATCATCTGATACTGGATCGAAATACGCAATACTACGTATACTACGCTGATATAGATCTTATATTCCAGTAAGGATATTTCTGGAGAATTGGGTAGGCATGGCGCTTTGCTAGAAGCCAACCTTGTCTTGTAAATCGGTATAAACGTAGTACTAGGTACTTACGTGTTCGGATAGTCCGACGACCGAATTTACTGCCAACATATCCGGGGATCTCATGGGTCGCTTCTCGAAGATTCACCGATGACGTATGACTCACACTTTATTAATCTGTGATTAATTAGATGAGAGAGAAAATTAATTAGGGATTAATTGCAGAGATATTTTATCTGGGATAAAATATCAATAAAGAGAGAGAACGATTAATTTCGAATTAATCGATAAAATAATATATTTGATATACTATACGAAATTGGATTTCGATGCGGAATTAAAATTAGATTTTAATTCGGGCGAACGAGTTAATTTAGAATTAATTCGTTAGCGACGTGAATAGTGATTATGCTAGGCATGATTATTTAATTAAATTAGATTTAATTACGACGCAACGGAAAATTCGTTAATTTGGAATTAGTGAACCATACCCTAGGATTATTTGCGAGCGCATTCGCATTTCGAATTCGAGTGCGGCACGCAAGTCAAATCAAGCGTCAAATCGCTAGTCGCATCTAGCTTCACATCATTCGTCAATCAAGTGATGGATGTCTTTCACTTTGAGTGATTGACACCAGTCACTATTCATTGATTGATGGGAGTTGATGGTGGTTGTTGAAAGCTTTAATTGGTTTGACTTTTTAAACCCAAAAATTTGGTATATGATTTTGAAAAATCAATTACTAAAATTCAACAACACATTTTACCTCTCTCTCCTATCCTTTCTCTTCATCTCTCTCGCCCAAGAAGGGCTTTCTTCTTTCTATTTTCTGGTCTGAAAAACCGAGAGCCAAAGAGGAAAAAGGAAGCAAAGTGTGGTGATTTTGTGGCAAAATCATCAAGAGCTGGCACTCCGAGAGACATGCGAAGGTGATAGGGAAGTCCACCCATGAGCTTGGGATCATTTCGCAAAGCTTGGAGCTTGACGGAGGACCTCACATGGTCGGTTCTTAGAGGAAACCAGCAACTCACTGCCGAGAGGTCGCATCTCACGTCAATCGCGTCACTCAACCGATCAATGTAAGTATTCCGCATCTTCCTCGATTGTATTCGCACTTATTTCATTGCTTGTTAATCAATCCTCGGGGCCGTAGAAACTTCAACAGTTGGCTGATGATGTGAATTGATGGCAGGGTGTGGGCGTGAAGGAAGGCTTGTGAGCTGTGTTGAAGGATACGTGAGCCGTGTTGAAGGAGGGCAGTTGGGCGTGGATTGAAGGCAGGCTGGATGAGTGATGACTTAGACATGAAGCTTGGTTTTTTCTTTGTGTTTTTGTGAGAATGAGCTAGGGTCCAAGGGTTTGGCTTGTGTTTTCTTTTATATGAGAGGGTTGGGGTTTTCCTTGTATAGGTAGGGAAAGAATATTGTAATTATGGGGGGAATATTTAATTTGTGTATCATAAGGAAATGATATCTTTAATTAGGGAGGTAATTTGTTTTAGTTAGGAAGATGATTATTGGGATTTGATTTGATTTCATTTAGTTTAGGCATGTGATTTAATTTAATTAGGAATGTGATTTATGAGATTTAATTTGATTTATTTAATTTAGGAATGAGATTTGTTTTGATTTAATTGGATTTGATTTAATTTAATTTGATTTAATTTAATTTTTGACATGTGTTTTAAATGTCTTAATTATTATTGGATGTGATTTAATGGGCTTGGGCTAGGTGGGCGTATGGCTTTGGTTTTGGGCTAGGTGGGCGTGTGGCTTTGGTTATGGGCTATGGATGTGTTTTAAAAAAGAGGTCCAACAAGCAAACCCGAAGCTAAACAAGAGAATTAAATCCAATAAGATGTCAATTCCTGACTTTTCCCTTCGACGTCCGTTTCCCGCGACTTCCACAATTTAAAGAGGTAGTGTCTCCATGTGAGACTCATCATCGGGACTTACATGCCAAAATAAAGTTCCTACAGTTGCCCCCACTTTAATGGGAATTGTGCAGTGTGTGACATTGAAAATCTTATCAAAGTTATACAATGCATTTTTACTTACCTAGCTCGCCAGCTGCAACCTGACTTGCCTGCTGCTTCGAACTGAGTTGATCTGGTTGTCCATTTTCGAACTATGCTCTATTTTTGGAGTGCCATTTTCGGCATCTGTTGTGTGTGCTCCATTTTCGGAGCACCATTTTCGGCATCTGTTGTGTGTGCTCCATTTTGGAGTGCCATTTTCGACATCTGTCGTGTGTGCTCCATTTTGGAGCGCCATTTTTGGCATCTGTGGTGTGTGCTCCATTTTGGAGTGCCATTTTCGGCATCTGTCGTGTGTGCTCCATTTTGGAGCGCCATTTTCGGCATATGTTGTGTGTACTCCATTTTGGAGTGCCATTTTCGGCATCTGTTGTGTGTGCTCCATTTTGGAGCGCCATTTTCGGCATCTGTTGTGTGAGCTCCATTTTTAGAGCGCCATTTTCGGCATCTGTCGTGTGTGCACTATTTTGGAGCGCCATTTTGGGCATCTATTGTGTGTGCTCTATTTTGGAGTGCCATTTTCGGCATCTGTTGTGTGTGCTCCATTTTGGAGCGCCATTTTCGGCATCTGTTGTGTGTGCTCCATTTTTGGAGCGCCATTTTCGGCATCTGTTGTGGTCCATTTCTGAACCGTGCTGTGCGAGAATGTGGCTCATTTTTGAACCGTTACTCGATGAGGTGGTCTTTGCCGCTACAAACCTGCGAATACAAAACAAAAATTGCATGTATGTGATATGTATGCATGTATGCATGGATATGTTTCCTATTCCGATGGGTTAGGCCTTTCTTGTGCTCCTTGGTGCCATTTGACTGTCTTTGGTCGCCCCCTGGTCCTGCTCATAGTTACTTTTTTCGATTCTCTCTTGGTGATTGCTCAGTTTCCTTTAGTCTCATTGCTCAAGTTCTTGATAAATCCCTTATTCACGGGGTAGTTGACTGGTCACCCCATACTCAATTTAGTTTTTTGCTCTTCGTTGCTTGCACTCAGCCAAAGTAGATCAGGTGATGTAACGTTCCAAAACTACTGATGATGAGGGTCTCGACCCTGGGACTCATCCCCAAAACTGATATCGATGCTGATGTGGGCCTCAACCCTGGGCCTCACCCCTAAACTGATACTGATGTGGGCCTCGCCCCCAAACTGATACTGATGTGGGCCTCGCCCCCAAACTGATACTGATGTGGGCCTCGCCCCCAAACTGATAATGATGAGGGCCTCGCACGCAAACTGATAATGATATGGGCTTCGCCCCCAAACTGATACTGATATGGGCCTCGCCCCTAAACTGATACTGATGTGGGCCTCACCCCCAAACTGATACTGATGTGGGCCTCGCCCCCAAACTGATACTGATGTGGGCCTCGCCCCCAAACTGATACTGATCTGATGTTGCATATCAACATGCAGTATTGCCTCTCACGAGATAGTCCTAATAGCTAAACATATTTTTGTTCTCAACGGATGCTTCGCGTCGAACCCAAAGAACCTTCAAAGTACTTAATATACTCAAATCTAATCGTCTACATGAGTGATCTGAACTAGACTCATAGTGTGTGTGTGCCAAGGCTCTTTCATGGGTTATTCCTTAAGTAAGGCAACTCGATGATTTTGTCTCAAAGAATTGGAATCAATGGGTCAAACCAACCTAGATGTCTTGATCATAAGCTGTTCTTACTTCCTCGTACTCAACATGATATGGTTTTCTTCTTTTTTCTTTTGTCTTTTTCTTTCTTTTCTTTTTCTTTTTCTCTCTATTTTCTTTTTCTTTTTCTTTTCTTTTTCGACACACCTACCCTTTAAGGTAGCATTTCTCCTCATGGTGGTCCTAATACTCGCCCATGGGTAGCTTCACACTTATCGGTTATAGGTGGTCTATTTTTTCTTTTTTCTTTTCAGAGACTTTTCTTCGTTTCGAACCATATCATATATCGTAGCATAGGTAAACCAGGATGGACATCCAGGCGAACGATCATTCACTGATCCGCCATCTCTTCAACTAGTCATTTTGCCGACCACTCAGGCTTCCACTGCTAAGATCCCGTAATTAAATGCTCGCGAGCCTAGCCGAGATCAACCACTCAGAATCCCGGATGAGAGTACATCTGGCACTTATCGTTTATAAGGTTTCACCCTAAAGCAAATATTTTCATCATTGGACTTATGTTTTAACTATTGAGGAAAAACTTGAATAAGCAGGCAAACTCAATGTCTTTATTATTAAAAATGCAGGATTAGATAAACTAGGAAAACGTCTTCATATTCTAGGAGTGGTTTAAGTCAAGGTTGGGTGGTATAGGATCTGGAAGTGGTTTAGGCTATAAGGGTTCTAGGAGTCCTTGCGCCTTCATCTTCTCAAGCACCTTAGACAAAGGCTTACCCAGGTTAGAGAAATGTCGATCCTGATGGCAGCAACCTCGGCAATAGCGGGCTTGGTTTCAGAAGGCCCCCCGAAATTTATTCTATTCTGGCCATAGAACTTCTTATTCTCTGCTTCTTCTTCCTCAATGTCCATGACAGTCTCCCTCAACTGTCAAAAATCAGTGATCATAAGGGTCATCCTCCTCAGCTTTCCATAGATAGAGGGCTTGGTGCCCTTAATGATCATTTTAATTTGGTCCTTCTCCGAGGGCCGAGTCTGTATTTTCAGAAGCTGGCTTCTCCAGCGGTCCACATTATCCTTGAAACTCTCCGCTGGCTTCTGCTTGGTATTCTCCAAGTCGCGAAGCGACGAGTTGATCTCCAAATCCATTATATATTGTTTCAGAAAGGCTTCTTCCAGTTCCCTCCAATCTTCCTTAACCTTCCTTTCAAGGCCATGGTACCAGACTACGGGTGCCCCCTCAAGCGACATCCCAAACATCTTCTGAACCTGACGCTGCGACAGGCCCACAAAACTCATTACAGAAACATATTGTCGGAGATGGACCCTCAAATCCCCGTTCCCATTAAACTTGGCTATGTCAAACATTTTAAACTGAGCCGGCAGCTGCTCCTCAAAAGTCATCGCCTCATAATCCAACAAATCCTCATGCTTACCCTTCAGCTTATGGGTAATCGATTCCACCTTATCGCGGAGTTTCTGCAATTCGATCTGAGACCCGGTTATTCTTCCTACGGCATACTCAGCCATGTCATCATCAAAAGCGGGGATGTCATCCCCCAACCTGTTCGGAGGCTCCTCACGCCTCACATTCTCAGAGTTTCCCCCAACACGAGTCACATCCACATTAGCCATATCAGTAGTCAAGGCTTGCAACTATTCAGTAACCTTGGTGAGATTGGTCTCCAACTGATCCATACGGGATACCTCGTTCTCTGATTTGCTCATGTTTGCTATCAGCCTTTTGATGAGTATTCCCTCTTTCCTAACCCAACGAGAATCTATGGTGTCTTTTAAAATTCTCAGTCATCATGTATGCGTGCAATGCTTGAAATATATATGTCGGCCTCTTGTCATTTTAAAGCTTCAATCACATTATTGCAAGGTGCGAACTTGTCCCAGTTGAAAAGGCCCAACAAGTTTACACTTTTGCGATAACATAGCTAAACAACTTCAAATGATAAGGGGCCCAAACACATGATGTCCCATTGGAATTTTAAAAGCTTTTGGCCCAATTGACATAAAGCAGGGACTCGTCCAAGTTTAAATGGTCCAACAAGCCCATACCTCATGACAAAAAGTCCAACTGAATCCAAATGACGATAATAGTTTCTATTGGTCCTACTACTATAGTTAATATGCGGGTCTACAGGGGTATAGACAAAGGCTCTTGTCGACGAAGGATTGCCCACAACTAGGACTCCCTACTCAAGGGTTCGAGTGACCAAGTGAGCGCACCTTTCTTATACCTTAAGGTACGTGCCAACGAGTTATGATGTGTGACTAACTGTCAAATGGATTTCCTATTGTAGATTCCCCAGAGGGAGGGTGGAGCGAACTCTCTTAAATACCCAAGCCTCTTAGGCTCTTATCGCATTGGTGATAGGAATAAACAACAAGTCCTCCAAATTAGTCTGTCACAGTGAGCTGCTGGTAATGATTATTTAGGTGCCTTCACAGCTTTTCCTTATAGAAATGTGGTGAATAAAGGAAGACACCAAACCATTACTTAGCTTTAATAATGCCTTTGATTAAACCTCTTCAACCCACGGTAGACACGGTTAACTAAAGCATAAATCACAAACATTACAAGATATTTTTTCGTGGCCGATTCTCTATCCCCAGTGGAGTCGCCAGACTGTAGGACACAGAAATCGGCGACGCTGTTCCAGGATCGCGGCCTGGTCGGGAGTACGGAGTAGCTCGTGGGGAAACTAAACCGGAGAAATAACATGGAGTCGCCACCCGGTGTGAACCGGGAAAATGATTTAAGGCCGCACTCACCCCTCGCAAGGGAAGACCTCAAACCGTTGGGTTCGGAATGGTCCCTTACTTATGCCACTTGTAATGAACGGATTTGTGCAATAATTTAACCAAGTCTACGCAACATGTATTCCCAAGATTATTCTAGATCTAGTTCGCATTCATAAAAATAAATCCTATATCTAAGTTTGCATGCTTTAAAGGTAAGTCATCATAACGGAAAACACACGATAACACACAATAATCTCATGAGCACATTGAATCATCAAACACAACAAAATAAATACCAATCTAAACATAAACGTAAATTAAATTCCTAATGTGAAAGCAAAGAACTAAATCATGCATAAGGAAATAACATACTAACGACTAAATCATGCTTAAAAATAAATAACATACTAACGACTAAATCATGCTTAAACACAAGGTTGGATGAAACGAAATATGTGTGTCTCTCGAGTGGTACATGGAGTTGTTTCCCAAGTACAGACCGCACTACCGTCCATTCGGATTCGGCTACGGAATTTACGTCTGGGTTTCCATTCGATATACCGCAAAAGAGAACACATATTCCATTCATCTGAAAGTCATATCATGCACCAATCCACAATACTCATGCGAAGTAAAATAAGAAAATAAATAAAAAATGAAAGAGAATAAATAAAAAGGGTGCCCTAAGGTCTAACCTCTTAAGTTGTCTCTCGGAAGTGCACTATGCGGTTGTCGGAAGGGTTGATGCTCTGCAACTCCTCCGGTTCACTGGTTCAACATTTTCCTTCGCTGTTTCGCTATTTGGGCTGCTGTTTTACTATGTTTGACAGTTGTTTCTGGTCACGGTTTTGGCTTACTATTTTTCGGTAATGCGGGTGTGTCGGGGTTGCGGTTTGTGCGGTCTTAACGGTGGTCAGAGGTTATGTTTTTAGTGTAGTTTTTGGTGGTCAGAGGCTGTGTTTTCAGGGGTTATTTTCTGTTGTCAGGGGCTGTTTTCGGTGGTCAGGGGTAATTTTCATAGGCAATTTCGGTGGCTTCAGGGGTAATTTTTTGAGGCAGTTCTGTGGTCAGGGGCTGTGTTTTCAGGGGTATTTGGAGGCTGTTATGGGCGTGAGTCATGGGCTGATTGAGGGCTATTATGGGTGTGAGTCAGAGGCTGATTGAGGGCTGTTATTGGCGTGAGTCATGGGCTGTTATGGGCGTGAGTCATGAGGCTGGTCTTCAGGGGCAGTTTATGGGGCTTTTTGGGTGCGTGGAAGGAAGCAGCTTGTGGAGTGAAATGGGCTGGTTGCAATGAGGACTGATGACGTGAATTGGGGCTTATGCGTGAGTTGGTTGATGACGTGAATTGGTGGCAGGGTGTGGGCATGAAGGAGGGCCTGTGAGTTGTGTTGAAGCAGGGCAGTTGGGCGTGGATTGAAGGCAGGCTAGATGAGTGATGGCTTAGGCGTGAAGCTTGGTTTTTTTTCTTTGTGTTTTTGTGAGAATGAGCTAGGGTCCAAGGGTTTGGCTTGTTTTTTCTTTTATAGGAGAGGGTTGGGGTTATCCTTGTATAAGTAGGGAAAGAATATTGTAATTATGGGGGGGGGGATATTAATTTGTGTATCATAAGGAAATGATATCTTTAATTAGGGAGGTAATTTATTTTAGTTAGGAAGATGATTATTGGGATTTGATTTGATTTCATTTAGTTTAGGCATGTGATTTAATTTAATTAGGAATGTGATTTATGAGATTTGATTTGATATTTAATTTAGGAATGATATTTGTTTTGATTTAATTGGATTGATTTAATTTAATTTGATTTAATTTAATTTTTGACATGTGTTTTAAATGTTTTAATTATTATTGGATGTGATTTAATGGGCTTGGGCTAGGTGGGCGTATGGCTTTGGTTTTGGGCTAGGTGGGCATGTGGCTTTGGTTTTTGGCTAGGGATGTGTTTTAAAACAGAGGTCCAACAAGCAAACCCGAAGCTAAACAAGCGAATAAAATCCAATAAAATGTCAATTCCTGACTCTTCCCTTCCGACGTCCGTTTCCCGCGACTTCCACAATTTAAAGAGGTAGTGTCTCCATGTGAGAATCATTATCGGGACTTATATGCAAAAATGAAATGCCTACAGTTATCAAAACAACATATATCATTCCAACCTTATTTCTCCTACGCTCGTGGTAAGTCCATTTTTGTCCTAGGTATGGCTTATTCCATGCACCAATATGGGGTACACAAAATCATTCTCTCATATGCTACAGGGGTGAACCTTGGCAACCTCAGTCCATTTCCATTGGTAAAAGACAAAGATCGTCCATTTACAACATAGACTAAGCCTATTATAGGATAATGCCATTGTCTAGAAACGACGAATTGGGCTTTGAGCAACCGCGGTCATGGGGATGAACTTGGAGGTATCTAAAGTAAATAAATATGTCGCAACAATGCGTATCCTTCCTGGATGAAAGCCAATGTGGATATCGGACTCATGCTTCTAGCATATTTCTATCATGATTTGATTTTCTAAGTCCATCAAGGTTTTCATGCAAGTTGACCCATTATCATTTCAAAGCATTCAATCATATTATTACGAGGTGCAAACTTGTCCCAGTTGATAAAGGCCCAACAGGTTTACACTTTTGCGATAACATGGATAAACAAAATCAAATGATATGGGGCCCAAACAAAAAATGGCCCATCGGCATTTTAGATGCTTTCGGCCAAATCATCATAAGGGACAAACTCGTCCCAGTTTAAATGGCCCAACAAGTTCACATATCATGACCAGAAGTCCAAATGAATCCGAATGATGATGGTCCGAAACACAAGCATAAATGGTGGCTTCTATAGGTCATATAACTATGGTTCTCATGTAGTTTTATAGGAGTATAGATAAAGGCTCTCGCCGGCGAAGGGTTGCCCACAACTAGGTCTCCCCACTCAAGGGTTCGAGCGACCAAGTGAGCGCACCTTTTTTATACCCTAAGGTACGTGCCAACGAGTGATGATACCATATAACGATCCGCCGCTTCGAACGAAAACGACTTCACGATGCATGAATAACTTTCAAATGAATTCCTCTATTGAAAATTCCCCAGAGGGAGGGTGGAGCGAACTCTCCTAAATACCATTACCTCTTAGGCTCTTATCGCATTGGTGACATGAATAAACAATAGATCCTCCAAATTAGTTCATCACTTTACGTATGCCTTAAGGTAAGTTTTGAGTAAATGATTA
Organism: Zanthoxylum bungeanum; assembly: GCA_019454045.1. NCBI lineage: Eukaryota > Viridiplantae > Streptophyta > Magnoliopsida > Sapindales > Rutaceae > Zanthoxylum > Zanthoxylum bungeanum. Next base: position 63,780 of record SKCR01038821.1, on the reverse strand, counting down.
TCTAGATGTCTTCATAGCTTTTCCCTTTGGCTATAAAGAGGTAGTGAGTGAAGGAAAACACCAAATAATTATCTAACTTTAATAATACCTTTGGTTAAATCAACTTTAGTTTGGAAAGTTTTATTAACCCCTTGGTCCCAACCCACTTGTAGACAAGGTTAACTAAAGCAAAGATCACAAACATTACAAGACATTATTTCGGGGCCAATTCTCTATCCCCAGTGGAGTCGCCAGAATGTGGATACGGCGACGCTGTCCTGGCTCGCGAGGGACTAGACCGGAGAAATAAAATGGAGTCGCTGTTGGACAAAATGACCCATAGCGTCACTATTTGCACAGATCATTGTGTTGTTGTAGCAAATTAACTATGTGACAAGGAAATTGCACTCTCATCATTTGTGATTAGATCACCATAGATATATAAATGAAGAGAGGTCCCTATGATTAGTTCCTGGATTGAGAATGATATGAGACAGTATCAGTCCCCGAAGGATTAATCATTAATATCCCTAGCCGGAGTATTATCGAGACTGGACATCGATAATGCGGAATAGGCTAGTATTGCACTTGTGTGCGTTGTGAGGGCACAACGGCATAGTTCTCATATATATAAGTATCGGATACTTAAGCAAGTGCGATAGGAGGTCGTGTTTCACCGATGGTACGGGAAACAGCTTCGCTCTGGATAGACCCCTCGGAATCCCATTGGTATTATGACTATGTGTCTATGGGAGGCCGAAATCAAGGTAGGTGTGTATAGTCTTAACCTGAGACTTACATCGCTAATACTTGCGATAATCGGTAGACTTTGGTCTTGGTGGTACAGGGCTTTAACCGGTTCTGCGTACACCACTTCTGGGTTTATCAGAGAGTCGTAGTGTATTGGGTGTGATGTCAAGATGGAAGTATCACTTCAGTCATAGTGGAGATGATGTCACGCAGGATACGGTACTAGTGCTCTTGAGTGATGCGCATCCAATCGGGATATTGTGACCAGGTCATGAATATCCGATTATAGAGACTATGTTACCAGACATCCGATATTTGTTTCGGACGGGGCAGACACTTATCCAGCCCCAGCCCTAGCACGTGACTATCCGATATTGGGCCGATATGCACAATACAATGGTATACTACGCTTGATACAGATCTTAAATATTCTTAAATGGATATGTCCGGAGAATTGGGTAGACTTGGTGCTTTGCTAGGAGTCGACCTTGTCTCGTAAATTGGTAGAACGTAGTACATGGTACGTACGTGATTCGGATACTCCGACGATCGCATTTACTGCCAACTTATCCGGGGATCTCATGGGTCGCTTCCCGATAATCCACCGATGACGCATAACTCGCACTCTTAAATAATCTGGGATTATATAGAAGAAAGAGAAAATTAATCTAGGATTAATTACGGAGATGTTTTATCTAGGATAAAATATCGTCTAGAGAGAGATAAAGATTAATTTGGAATTAATCGATAAATTAATATATTCGATATATTAAATGAAATTAGATTTCGACGCAGAATTAAAATTAGATTTTAATTCGGGCGAACGAATTAATTTAGAATTAATTCGTTAGCGACGTGAATAGTAAATTTGCTTGGCGTAATCATTTAATTACGACGCAACGGAAAGTTCGTTAATTTGGAATTAGCGAACCCGAGCCCGAGTGTGATTGCGAGCGTATTCGTATTTCGAATTCGAGTGCGGCGTCGCAAGTCTCATCAAGCGTCAAATCATTAGTCGCATCAAGCGTCAAATCACTTGTCACTTTGAGTGATGTGACTTGACAACATGTCACTTTATTAAAGTGACTTGATGTGAATAGTGATGGACTTGACATAAAGTGTAAAAGCATTTTGAGGGAAAACTTTATGGATTTGGCTCCAATATTCATTTGATTTATTTGATAAAGTTAAATGAAAATGATATTATTTATTTTTGGAAAATATATATAATCAATTTTTGCTTTACATTTTATCAAGTTAACAACACATTTTATCTCTCATCTCTCTCATGTCTCTCACGCCCCAACCAGTGTATTCTTCACTGTTTTGAACCATTTTAGCGTGAATAATAAGGGAAGCAAGAGTGATTTTCATGGTGATAAATCAAGTGCTAGCACACTACGAGACTTGCGAAGGTGGTAGGGAGGTTCACCCATGAGCCGGGATCCGTCGGACGAGGCTTGGAGCTCTGTTTCTCAGCTCAAAATTCTGATTTGTGAGAGCAGTGGACTGCTGCAGTGGCGCCACCAAAACAGTGAGCAAAGTGGCTTCATTCGTCTCCAAATCTTCTCAACCGATCGATGTGAGTATTCCGCTACCTCCGTTGATGTATTCACACATGTATTTCATGTCTTGTTTGATCTTGGGACCTAGATAATAACCAACAATGGCATCAAGAGCCTAGGTTCAAGCATGAAAAATGTAGGGCTTAAAATTTGGGTAAATTTTGTTGAGCATGATTTGAATAAATTGATTGTTTAGGTATGCTTATAACATGTTTAATTTCATTTTGGTTGGACCAATTTGTTGAAAAATGATTTGGAATTATTTTCCCCAAATTGATTACCATGGCCGAATGTATAGCTATTTTGGGTTCTTGGAAATTTTTATTTTTGATTCATTAGATGAATTGGAATCATAATGTTTGATGTCAATTTGAGGTCAATTGGATTGTACTTTGAATTGGACAAAAAAACCCCAAAATCTTATGTTGGCCGAATGTAACTATGCCCTAATGTCTTGGTATTTTTTGATTTTATGACATTGGATGTGTATGAAATCATTTAGGATGTTGATTTAATGTCGATTGTGGGTTCGATTGGATTGAAACCAAATCGGACACAAAAATCCATCCTTTGGCCGAGAGCATTAAAGCATGTAATGGGCTTGATTTTTCATTTATGTGTTGGACATATGATAATGATAATGAGCATGATTAATTGGACTAATATGGTGTTTTAGAAATATTGATTTAGTTGATTAATCATGTAATACACTTTAGATTAATTGAATATGAAATTGGATTTTGTATATTTAATTAATTGGGCCTAATTTTTGAAATTGGACTTTAATGTTGTAATTGGGCTTATTGGGCTTGATTTTATCAAGTTGGGTTTAGGCCAAATGGATTGGATCTAATTGGGCCTAAAACCACAACCATAAAGCCCAAATGCGACTTAATGAACCTTTAAAGTTTAATTGGGCCTAATGTGCCAAGATTGATTTATGGGCTTATGGGGTAAATCCCGGATTGGACTTTGGTTATCGGTTTGACCCGAGTTGACCAAAAGTCCACGCCTTAAGAAATCAATTAAAAGCCCATTGGACCTTAATTGAATTGACGTTGGACGTTAATCGGTCTTTGAGACGCGTTACGATTAAATTTGGAATTTAAATCGTAAAAGGTTTATTAAATAAAAGTGTAATATTTAATTTGGAATTGAATAGTGAATTAGTATTAAATACATGTTAAATTAGATTTAATGATGTAGTTTAATTTAATTCATGAATTCGTACTTTGAGTACTTAAAAACGAGTTTGACTCGAACAAAATCAAATCGTTGTTTGAACATTGGATGATCACTTAATTATCAGATTAATTAATTTGATTAGATTGATTGATAGCATGCTTATGTGTGTGAATACGTGGTTGTGTTGAATGAATAATGTATATCGGATGGATATTAGATGGGTGGGGCAATTTTGGAAATTGTTGTAATAAATTCGATTTATTAAATTGGACATGCGTGTCCAGCCTTATCACCTTCATTCTCTTTGTATTCTCTTCTCACCTATTCCCCTCCATGTAAATGAGGTTTCTTTAGAAGTGTAGTGTAACGGGGGGTAGAAGTAATACAAGTGCTAGCTTGAGTGAGAAAGGAGAGATTTGATCTAGGATCAATGTGTAAGTATCCATCCGCATATCATTATTATTTATTTTCATACTCGCTTTATTATGTATTTAGAATGCATGTTTAAGGGTGTATGATGATGAGACCTTAACAAAGATAATTAAATTGGTAGCCAATTTGCACGCGAAAAACCCTCGTTAAATATCATGCGCGTTTTTTCCTTCCATTGAGTGATTCTTGCTCAAGATCCGAGATTGGCAGGGGTTGTTGGCCAAAGTCAAGCCCTTGTCCGTCGAAGATGTGTTTTAATCACGAGGCTTTGTTCCATATCGGTGTCGTGTCCAAGTTGTGGTTTGTTGGCCAAAGTCAAGACCACTTCTTGTCCATTGACATTGATTACGAAGCTTCCATGTCAATGGGTCCGCGCTTGACTGGGATCACTAGGTTTGTTGTGCCAAAGCCAAGCCTAGTTGATTCAGAGGAAAAAGGTTAGGGTATATATTCGATATATAGGCATATATAAGATATATTTGGGACTTGGATGTCCACCTACTGGATCTAGGAGTTGGATGAGATCCAATTGATCTTCGAGATCTACCTAGTTAATTATCATACAATTTGTTGGCCAAAGTCAAGATTGTGTAATATTTAACGGGATCCTAGCCCACTAGGGAACACGGTTTCCCGAGTACTCGACAGAGGGTTAGAGGCTCGACGAAAAATAGTGGGAGGCAAGTATTGAATTTGCAACATTCATTCGAATACTCGCTAAACGCGCTCATCTATATTTTACTCGTCATATTAATTAAAAGTATTAGTTGGACTAATATTTTATGTTGTTTTAAATATATATAGTTGGACTATATACAAACTCATTCGAAATAATAGTTGATTTTATAATTGGATTATAGTAATCAATATTAAAATTATAGTTGATTAAATAATTGGATTATTGTAATCATATAATGAATAGTACCTTATTAAATTGATTAAATAGTTGGACTATTGGAATCAATAAAAGATTGAAAGGTTGAATATTTAAAATATATAATCCTTGGATTAAATGTTTTAAATAATTTAATTTTCAATTGGGAATTAATAATAGGTTACTTTATTGGATAAAATAACTAATTATATCTAGGCCCATAATTAAGCAAATAAGTAGAGCATAAATCTTTGGAAGATTTGTGTGATGATGACTTTAGTGCTTAATTTAATATACTTGAAAATAAATCTATCTTTAGATTTAAAAAGTATTAAAATTGCAATTTATAATTCTTAGAGCATTAATTGACTATTCTAATGGAGAAAAGTCAAAGTTTGCAATTGGGCATGTAGCACAAGGTGCACATCGTTTCGATATTCCAAAACCCAAGGCTTGGCCAAAGGTTTGTGAAACATTGAAAAGGATAATTGACATATCCCAAAGTGACTACCATTTGGATATGGAAGACACGAAGGAATTAAAGAAAGGGCGAGGCTCTAACTTTAAAAATATTTGTCAAAGTTATGTTCACTACTAGTATTGAAATTGGATTTTAAATACTTAGTGTGGTACATAAAATATATGTATTGATGTTCAGAATCCGCTATGAGTAGGATACTGACTTCAAGCCGAGATTTCTCTGCGAATCGGAAACGGGACGAAAGTCGCTGTGTTTCGACCGTAGATACCTAAGTTTAGGAACTACCCTTTGGGTATGTACTTAAATTAGGAACTGTTATAATGTAACTAGTTGACTAGAGTATTATTTCTAGATATATCTATATCAGTGTTTAATCCGTTGCGGATAAACCTTTATATTCTAGAACACTAAAGTGTTTTATTATATAAAGATGATACTGAGATAAACACATTAGATGTGAATAACAGAATTTATATTTTGAATATAATAAAATCTCAAACATATAAAAAATGACAAATAAATAGCTCAAATTGATTTGATCAATAGAGACTTATTTGTGGCATTGTTGTCTAGGACACAATTAAACGAGACTCGTATATCCACACTTTTGAAGAGTGGGTACTAGGACTGATTTGACTATTCAAATAAGGTCTGCGAATCTAGTTTATTAGGTAAAGTACCTAAAATACTATTTACTTGGTAATAGTAAAGGGGCCACCGATCTGTTAGCCCTATTCATGGTGAAGTAAGTGGGCCCATATCTAGCTAGGCTAGATGTGAACATGAATATTTCGTGACCTTAACGGATGTGGCATCACGTTATGGTTATGTGTTTCTTTTGAAGAACACAAATCAGAAACTTTAAAGTTTCGACACGAAGTAAATAAACAGATCGGCTATAGTATTATTCCGCCACGGTAAGACCGTAATGGAAAATACTTAAGCAGTAAGTTTCATACGTACATGAAAGAGTACGGTATTCTTTCAAATGAGGACTCCTCCCGAGACACGTCAGTTAGACGGTGTGTCCGAACTAAAAACCGAATTTTGTTGGACATGATAAGGTTCATCACGAGTCGCTCTGAGCTACTGTTTCCTTCAATAGGATATGTATTACAGTGCAAAACTTATTTAGAATAAGGTTCCATATAAATCTGTTTGACAGATATCATGTGGGATATGAACAGGGAAGAAACGAGGTTTCTCATTCCTGATAATTTGGGTATGCCAGGCATAACGTTTGGATGATACCAAACTAATGACCCAAATTGGATAAGTGCCAATATAGGTTATCCTAAGGGAAACCATAAGTATAGTACTTATAAATCTCACATGAGAACAATGTGATTGTTGCTCACCATACATTTTTCCTGAGAGGAATACCGATATGCAGTGGTCAGTGGGAGGATAGTGATACTCGATGAAAATCGGAGTAATACTGTTCTAGGCACGAAGTCCTTAATGGAACACAAATAGTTCATCTATGATGAATCTATACCATTAATCTTCAAATACACAAGAAACTAGTAGATCGGATAGAGTCAGAAAACAACCTAGGGTATGGGTTTCTGATCTAACCCCATAAATATGTCAATCTTATGGAGGTGTACCATCATGGCAAAGTGCCATAAGTCCGAAATGGATTCCATGCATAACAAATATTTTGGATACTAGTTGTTGTACCACAAGGCATTGTGCCTATTGGTACATTAACGTCTTCAACGAAGACATACATGGAAGGCAACATACAAACGTACAAAGCTGGGCTTTTGACGGAAAGGTATCGTTATCAACATTGTGTTAATAACGGTTCAACCTTTTACCTGTTGCCATGGTAAATCCATTTTGAAGATGCTTGTTGATAACTGCGTATTTCATTTATGAAATGTGTCAGTTATAGATCAAAATCGCTTTCCTGAAAAGGAAACCTTTTGGAGAATGTTTATAACATTCTGACGATTTTGTATAACCGACAAACAAGGTTTGCGGGTTATTCGATCCATGTTGGATTAATGCAAGCATAAGGTTCTTGGAACTGTCGTTTTGAAATAATCATAATGGTTTATGATTTGAATCAAAACGAAATAATTCTTGTGTATATAAGGAGGTTAGTGGGAGAGCACACTGACTGAAAGTGAAATTCCCATATAGCAATTGATGAAAGCTTGGCTTTCAATAGAAATTCTCCGTAGAATTCTGGGGAGTAACAACCTTTATTCAAGGAATAAAGATCTACTGGGATAGATTTGGAGTTGTTAGCACTCTCTGGGAAATTGTACATTTAAAATGTACTTGATTTGGTGTCTCATACGCTTCGAGCATATAGAGTCACGATCAGGTCAATCCAAGTGATAGTCACTGGATTGAAATTAAGAACATCTGTTAGTATCTCAGAGAACTAAAGATGCTATCTTAAACTATGGAGAATGAGAACTTGAAGTGACTGGTATCACTGCTGCAAGTTTCCAAACGATTAAATAATACGGTACTATTAAGTTTGAACACTGGGACAGTGAGCTGGAAATATTCCGAGCAAGATAACTGTTGCCGAATAAACAACAAATGCGGATTATTGCTGCAGCTGAGGCATCAAAAGAAGCCATTTGGATCGAAAATAAATCTAATTAGATTAGATATAGTTCTGTTAGCAGCTGAGCTAGGCGTCAGCACAGGCTAAGGAATTGAAGGTCTCATCAACGATCCAGATATATACTTCTATATCATCTGATTCGTTCGGATCATACATCGTGGCGATGTGATGATCGTATAAATCGCGTCAAACGATAATCAAACAAATCCGCTGACGAAAACCTTTCCTCAGCAATTTGAGCGAACCGTACATAGTTCGGGTGTGGGACACTTGAGTGACTGGCTATGTGCCAAGTGGGAGATTGTTGGACAAAATGACCCATAGCGTCACTATTTGCACAGATCATTGTGTTGTTGTAGCAATTAACTATGTGACAAGGAAATTACACTCTCATCATTTGTGATTAGATCACCATAGATATATAAATGAAGAGAGGTCCCTATGATTAGTTCCTGGATTGAGAATGATATGAGACAGTATCAGTCCCCGAAGGATTAATCATTCAATATCCCTTGCCGGAGTATTATCGAGACTGGACATCGATAATGCGGAATAGGCTAGTATGCACTTGTGTGCTTGTGAGGGCACAACGGCATAGTTCTCATATATATAAGTATCGGATACTTAAGCAAGTGCGATAGGAGGTCGTGTTTCACCGATGGTACGGGAAACAGCTTCGCTCTGGATAGACCCCTCGGAATCCTATTGGTATTATGACTATGTGTCTATGGGAGGCCGAAATCAAGGTATTATGATTATGAAATGTGTCAGTTATAGATCAAAATCGCTTTCCTGAAAAGGAACCCTTTTGGAGAATGTTTATAACTTCTGACGATTTTGTATAACCGACAAACAAGGTTTGCGGGTTATTCGATCCATGTTTGGATTAATGCAGCATAAGGTTCTGGAACTGTCGTTTTGAAATAATCATAATGGTTTATGATTTGAATCAAAACGAAATAATTCTTGTGTATATAAGGAGGTTAGTGGGAGAGCACACTGACAGTGAAATTCCCATATAGCAATTGATGAAAGCTTGGCTTTCACTAGAAATTCTCCGTAGAATTCTGGGGAGTAACAACCTTTATTCAAGGAATAAAGATCTACTGGGATAGATTGGAGTTGTTAGCACTCTCTGGGAAATTGTACATTTAAAATGTACTTGATTGGTGTCTCATACGCTTCGAGCATATAGAGTCACGATCAGGTCAATCCAAGTGATAGTCACTGGATTGAAATTAAGAACATCTGTTAGTATCTCGAGAACTAAAGATGCTATCTTAAACTATGGAGAAGGAGAACTTGAAGTGACTGATATCACTGCTGCAAGTTTCCAAACGATTAAATAATACGGTACTATTAAGTTTGAAACTGGGACAGTGAGCTGGAAATATTCCGAGCAAGATAACTGTTGCCGACTAAACAACAAATGCGGATTATTGCTGCAGCTGAGGCATCAAAAGAAGCCATTTGGATCGAAAATAAATCTAATAGATTAGATATAGTTCTGTTAGCAGCTGAGCTAGGCGTCAGCACAGGCTAAGGAATTGAAGGTCTCATCAACGATCCAGATATATACTTCTATATCATCTGATTCGTTCGGATCATACATCGTGGCGATGTGATGATCGTATAAATCGCGTCAAACGATAATCAAACAAATCCGCTGACGAAAACCTTTCCTCAGCAATTTGAGCGAACCGTACATGTTCGGGTGTGGGACACTTGAGTGACTGGCTATGTGCCAAGTGGGAGATTGTTGGACAAAATGACCCATAGCGTCACTATTTGCACAGATCATTGTGTTGTTGTAGCAAATTAACTATGTGACAAGGAAATTACACTCTCATCATTTGTGATTAGATCACCATAGATATATAAATGAAGAGAGGTCCCTATGATTAGTTCCTGGATTGAGAATGATATGAGACAGTATCAGTCCCCGAAGGATTAATCATTAAATATCCCTTGCCGGAGTATTATCGAGACTGGACATCGATAATGCGGAATAGGCTAGTATTGCACTTGTGTGCGTTGTGAGGGCACAACGGCATAGTTCTCATATATATAAGTATCGGATACTTAAGCAAGTGCGATAGGAGGTCGTGTTTCACCGATGGTACGGGAAACAGCTTCGCTCTGGATAGACCCCTCGGAATCCTATTGGTATTATGACTATGTGTCTATGGGAGGCCGAAATCAAGGTAGGTGTGTATAGTCTTAACCTGAGACTTACATCGCTAATACTTGCGATAATCGGTAGACTTTGGTCTTGGTGGTACAGGGCTTTAATCGGTTCTGTGTACACCACTTCTGGGTTTGTCAGAGAGTCGTAGTGTATTGGGTGTGATGTCAAGATGGAAGTATCACTTCAGTCATAGTGGAGATGATGTCACGCAGGATACGGTACTAGTGCTCTTGTGTGATGCGCATCCAATCGGGATATTGTGACCAGGTCATGAATATCCGATTATAGAGACTATATTACCAGACATCCGATATGTGTTTCGGACGGGGCAGACACTTATCCAGCCCCAGCCCTAGCACGTAACTATCCGATACTGGGCCGATATGCACAATACAATGGTATACTACGCTTGATACAGATCTTAAATATTCTTAAATGGATATGTCCGGAGAATTGGGTAGACTTGGTGCTTTGCTAGGAGTCGACCTTGTCTCGTAAATCGGTAGAACGTAGTACATGGTACGTACGTGATTCAGATACTCCGACGACCGCATTTACTGCCAACTTATCCGGGGATCTCATAGGTCGCTTCCTGATAATCCACCGATGACGCATAACTCGCGCTCTTAAATAATCTGGGATTATATAGAAGAAAGAGAAAATTAGTCTAGGATTAATTACGGAGATATTTTATCTAGGATAAAATATCATCTAGAGAGAGATAAATATTAATTTGGAATTAATCGGTAAATTAATATATTCGATATATTAAATGAAATTAGATTTCGACGCGGAATTAAAATTAGATTTTAATTCGGGCGAACGAATTAATTTACAATTAATTCGTTAGCGATGTGAATAGTAAATTCGCTAGGCGTAATCATTTAATTACGACGCAACAGAAAGTTCGTTAATTTGGAATTAGCAAACCCGAGCCCGAGTGTGATTGCGAGCGCATTCGTATTTCGAATTCGAGTGCGGCGTCGCAAGTCGCATCAAGCGTCAAATCATTAGTCGCATCAAGCGTCAAATCACTTGTCACTTTGAGTGATGTGACTTGACAACATGTCACTTTATTAAAGTGACTTGATGTGAATAGTGATGGACTTGACATAAAGTGTAAAAGAATTTTGGAGGGAAAACTTTATGGATTTGGCTCCAATATTCATTTGATTTATTTGATAAAGTTAAATGAAAATTGATTATCTATTTTTGGAAAATATATATAATCAATTTTTGCTTTACATTTTATCAAGTTAACAACACATTTTATCTCTCATCTCTCTCATGTCTCTCACGCCCAAACCAGTGTATTTCTTCACTGTTTTGAACCATTTTGGCGTGAATAATAAGGGAAGCAAGAGTGATTTTCATGGTGATAAATCAAGTGCTAGCACACTACGAGACTTGCGAAGGTGGTAGGGAGGTTCACCCATGAGCCGGGATCCGTCGGACGAGGCTTGGATCTCCGTTTCTCAGCTCAAAATTATGATTTGTGAGAGCAGTGGACTACTGCAGTGGCGCCACCAAAACAGTGAGCAAAGTGGCTTCATTCCTCTCCAAATCTTCTCAACCGATCGATGTGAGTATTCCGCTACCTCCGTTGATGTATTCACATATGTATTTCATGTCTTGTTTGATCTTGGGACCTAGATAATAACCAACAGTCGCCACCCAGTGTGAACTGGGAAATGATTTAAGGCCACACTCACCCCTCGCAATGGAAGACCTCAAACCGTTGGGTTCGGAATGGTCCCTTACTTATGCTAATTGTAACGAAAAGATTTATACAATAGCATAATCAGGTCTTATGCAACACATGCAAGATAATGTAATCAACACACAAGTTTGCACACCCATAAACGTAAATAAAAATGAAGGCAAATGCATAATTCCATCAACATATCAAATAAAGAAACATGAAAATATAAATAAATAATAACGGTAAAAAGCATCAATAATAAAGTGAGATGATTAAGTATGTAATGTAAAAGAAATGACCAAAGGAGTAAACGTGCATGAAATATGAGGAAGAGAAGTCGATTCACTACATGCACGTTCGTGTAGCATTTGGAAACGCGTTCAAACGGTAAACAGAATGCATGCGTTCGAGTAGCGTTTGGAAACGCGTTCAAACGAGATAAGGCCGAATGCATGCATTCGAGTAGCGTTTGAGAACGCGTTCGAACGAGATTACCAAAGTGGTATCTAAAATGACACAAACACCCACGTGAATGTTTCTCAAGCGGTATGTGGAGTTGTATCCCAAGTACAGACCGAACTACCATCCATTCAGATTCGGCTACAGAATTTATGTCTGGGTTTCCATCCGATATACCGCGAGAGGCAACACTCAAGCATAAACACGTCATGAATGCGAAAATGAAAAGTGAAAAATAACAACCAAAAAAAGATGAATAGCGAAATCAATAGAAGAAGGGCGCGACGAACTGTGGTAAGGTAGCCTTTAGGCATTTCCCTCTAATAGAGGACCTTTGACCCACATGATTAGCCCATGCGCATTAAGTAACATTGCATGAATAAGGAAAGTAATGATATGCAAAAGGGTAAATAACGGAATAATAAAAGACGTGGCAAAACATCATGGTAAAGGTAGCCTTTAGGCATTTCCCTCGAATGGAGGACCTTTAATCCACATGATTAGCCCATGCGCATCAAGTAACAATGCATGAATAAAAAAAGTAATAATACGCAAAAATGAATGACTGAATAATAAAATAGATGAGACCAAGGCCGACATCTATATGGGACTTCGTAAGCCCGACTGAATGTATACCACATTCAATCAAACATACTTCGTCCGGCGCGGCAAAACATCATGGTAAGGGTAGCCTTTAGGCATTTCCCTCGAATAGAGGACCCTTACCCCACATGATTAGCCCATGCACATCAAGATTAATAATGCATAAACAAACAAAGCGACAACATATGGAAAGTAAATAACGAAATAATAAAATAGATGCGACTAAGGCCGACATCTATATGGGACTTCGTATGACTGACTGTACGTATTCCACGTTCAATCAAACATACTTCATCCGGCGCGGCAAAACATCGTGGTAAATGTAGCCTTTAGGCATTTCCCTCAAATGGAGGACCTTTAACTCAACGTGATTAGCCCATGCGTACTAGATAGCAATCCGTAAATAAATAAAGAAATAACAAGCGAAAAGTAAATAACATAATAATAAAAGAGATGCGACTAAGGCCGACATCTATATAAGACATCGTATGCCCGACTGAACGTATTCCATGTTCAATCAAACATACTTCGTCCGACGCAACAAAACATCGTGGTAAAGGTAGCCTTTAGGCATTTCCCTCGAACAGAGGACCTTTACCAGACATGATTAGCCGATGCGCATCAAGATTAACAATGCATAAACAAAGAAACAATACATAGAAAATAAATAGCAGAACAATAAACACAAAAATAAATACCAAAATGTAACACGTGCTTGAAAGTTTCTCAAGCGGTATGTGGAGTTGTATCCCAAGTGTAGACCACACTATCGTTCATTCGGATTCGGCTACGGAATTTACATCTGGGTTTCCATCTGATATACCGCAAGAGGTAGCACCGACCATTAACACAACGCAATCATTAACCCAATGTTGACATGCATGGAATATGATAATGCATATGATGAAATAACAATAGATAATTGAAACTATAAATAATAAACTAATTGCGAAATAATAAAAAAACTAATAACAAAATAAATGTGGAATATTAAAATAAAGATAAATGCGGGATAAAATAAATGGCGGAGCGTCAAATAGAGATGTGACCAATAGTTTGGCCATTTTTAATGCAGGACTTCGCATACCCGGTTGGACGTACTCCACGTCCAACCAAGCATGCCATTTCCAGGACGACAAAATAAAAATATAACAAAGGGTGCCCTCAGGTCTTACCTTTTAAATCGCTTCCCGAGAGTGCGTTGCGTCGTCGCCGTAAGGGTTAATGTTCCGTAACTTTTCTGGTTTTCTGGTTCAATATTTTTCTTCACTGTTTTGCTGTTTTCACTACCATTTTCTCTGTTTTCTTCATGTTGGTTTCTATTAAGGTCCCAATATCAATAATAAGCATGAAATATGTGCGAATACAAATCGAAGAAGTTGCGGAATACTCACATCGATCGGTTGAGCGACGCGGAGAGGAACAAAATCAACTTTCTGCCCATCTTCACTGGTTCGGCAGTGGCAGTTTGTGCTCACTGGTTTTGGCTCGGTTTTGGTCCTTCGTCAAGCTCCAAGCTTCGTCGAACGATTCCCGGCTCATGGGTGGACTTCCCTATCACCTTCGCAAGTCTCGTAAGTGTGCTAGCACTTGTGATATTTCCACAAAACCCACTCTAGCTTCCCTTCACTGCTCGGTTTTTGGAACAAAAGCAGTGAGCATTTTGGCCCCAAGGGCGTGAGGATGAGAGAGATGAGAGGAAGAGAGAATTGTTTGTTTGGTTTCCAAATTTGTGTATCTTATACACACATTTGAATTTCAAATTCATTTGGAATGAATTTGGCTTTCAAAAAGTCAAGCCATTAATGGCACCAACCACTCACATCACTTAATCACATCAATCACAAGTTGTCAAGTCACATCACTCAAAGTGACAAGTGATTTGACGCTTGATGCGACTAATGATTTGACGCTTGATTTGACTTGCATGCCGCACTCGAATTCGAAATGTGAATGAGCTCATAAATAATCTCGGGCTCGGGTTCGCTAATTCCAAATTAACGAATTTTCCGTTGCGTCGTAATTAAATGATTACGCCTAACGAAATCACTATTCATATTGCTAACGAATTAATTCTAAATTAATTTGTTCGCCCGATTTAAAATCTAATTTTAATTCCGCGTCGAAATCTAATTTTGTTTAATATATCAAATATATTAATTTATCGATTAATTCCAAATTAATCGTTATCTCTCTTTAATTGATATTTTATCCCAGATAAAATATCTCCGCAATTAATCCCAGATTAATTTTCTCTCTCTTCTAATTAATCCCAGATTAATTTAGAATGCGAGTCATACGTCATCGGTGAATCTTTGGGAAGCGACCCATGAGATCCCTGGATATGTTGGCAGTAAATTCGGTCGTTGGACTATCCGAACATGTAAGTACCTCGTACTACGTTTATACCGATTTACAAGACAAGGTTGGACTTTAGCAAAGCGCCATGCCTACCCAATTCTCCGGAAATATCCTTACAGGAATAAAGGATCTATATCAGGCGTAGTATACGTGGTATTGCGTATTTCTGTCCAGTATCGGATGATCACGTGCTAGGCCTGGGGCTGGAATTGTGTCTGCCCCGTACGAAGCACATGTCGGATGTCTGGTAACTAGTCTCTATAATCGGATAAATATGACCTTGTCATTTTATCCTGATAGCTGCAGCATTTAAGAGAACCAGTCCCGTGTCCTACGTGACTGTCATCTCCATATGACTGGAGTGACACTTCCATCTTGACATCACACCCAACACACTACGATTCTCAATATACCCAATATTAGCGTACAGAGAACCTGTTAAAGCCCTGGACCACCGCAACCAAAGTATATTGATTGTCGCAAGTATTAGCGGTGTAAGTCTCAGGTTAAGACCAAATACACCTACCCTGATTTCAGATTTCCATAGACACATAGTCATACTACCAATGGAATTTCGATGGGATCTTATCCAGAGCGAAGCTGTTTCCCATACCATCGGTGAAACACAACCTCCTATTATACTTGCATGAGTATCCTATACCCAAATATATGAGAACTATGCCGTTGTGCCCTCACAACGCGCACAAGTGTAATACTAGTCTCTTACGCATTTGCCGATGTCCAATCTCGACAATGCTCTGACTAGGGTTATTTAATGATTTATCCTTTGTGGACTGATACTGTCTCATATCATTCTCAATCCAGGAACAAATCATAGGGACCTCTCATTATTTATACATCTAGGTGATCTAATCACAAATGATAAGAGTGCAATCTCCTTTGTCACATAGTTAATTTGTACAACAACACCATGATCTGTACAAATAGTGACGCTATGGGTCATAATTGTCCAACACTTCACTATTTTTTGCTGCTATTTCGTCGTCGTATTTGATCGGTGCGTAATCACATGCATATAACGCAAGCACACGTATCGTTCAAGTAGTATAAAAAATATCAATCCCACGAGGACTTAATACCTAATCTATTAATTTTATGAGGTCAAATGATTACTAGTATCTAACAGGTTGATTGATTGATTTTAAATGGTGATGATTTTAAATTTTTTAAAAAAAAGTAAATAAAATTGCACGAAAGTATGTTTAAGAAAATTCAATATTAGGAAACTATTTAGGGTTGTGAATCTTTCTAATATCTTTTAAAAGATGAAGTGTTTATTTCATTTTTGTGTAATATATCGGTTTACTAACCTGGAACACTAAATTATGCGAAAGCCTCTGTCGATGGTCAGACGCAAATACCCAGTTTAACCTAATTGAACCATATGTCTATGTCAACCAAATTACCTGGATTCATTAAGTTTAAGTTCTAATTATGGCTACCCCCGCCCGACAGGTATATGTCTATCCTGTAAGGAAATCTATTAAAGGGTTATCTATCCTCAAGGAAGATCGTGGGCTATTAAGTCTAAGGCTCAAACCTAAAATTCCTTAGTCAAGTTTATTTTAGATTTACCAGATCAATCTTATTAATGGCCAATTAATAAGACGCATTAAGGTTAAGACTTAATAAAGAAACCTTTAAATTACCCAAACTATAAAATAACCCCTTATAAACCGGTGATATTAGAATTCATCACAACCCCATATAACTAACTTAGTTATGACATATAACTAGGGCTAGTAAAATAAAAGACATAAAGTAAAAATGCTGAAAAGTAATTGCGGTAAAGTAAAAGCTGAAAAGTAAATTACAATAAAATAAAATGCTAAGGTAAAAGGATCAACTTTTAATATTTACTATTTAGATATCTCTCTTAATATAATATATTAACTTGTGATTATTTTACCAACCAGTCATATAGGCGGTAACCTGATTAAATCAAATTAAGTCCAACCAGCTATAAAGGCGGTACAAAAATAAACCTGCCATATAGGCGGTAAGAAAATTTAATTACCAACCAACCAATCCGGCGGTATCCTTGCTAAGTCAGGTTTAAACCAGTTTAAAATGAATTACCAACCGACCAATATAGCGGTATCCTCATTAAGTCAAAATTTAAATAGTGAATATATTATATTTAAGGGAGATTAATCTAAATAGCAGTAATAAAAGTTTACATTTCACCCTAGCAGGGGGAAGTTACCTCCTCATGGTTGAATAGTAAAAACTGTAAAAGTAAAGAAAGTAAATTACTATTATTACAGAACGTAATTAAAATTAATTACAAAACTGAAATTTAAAAGAAACTAGATAGAAAATCCCTATTTTACATCAGAGAATTCAGAGAGGAAGGTACATCTAAAACTGAAATTTTAAGCTCTATTTATAAGCCTCGGTAAGCCTTCAGCGTCGCGACGCCAAAGTTTCTTCTTTCGTCGTGACGCTATGACGTGTCAACGCGTGATTGGCCGGTTCAGATTCTTATCGACTGACATGGTAATTCAGATAATTTGATTCAATAATTGTGCTGACATGGCACTGACATGGCGACACATGGCGAAAGGGATTGTCAGCACCATAGGATTATGACACGTGGCACGCTGTGATTGGTTGATGATGACGTGGCGATGACGTGGCATTTTCACTCGGTCAACTGCTGATGTGGACAATGACGTGACTGACACGTGGAGTGACATGTGGTGACACATGGCGATGGCGATTGTCAGCACCGTAGGTTGCTGACACATGGCACGGCGCACGTTAGTAAATCGGCAATGACGGTGACACGTGGCATGGCGCACGTTAGCAAAATCAAACTTCTCATATTCTGAAACGTGGACCCGGCGTACGTTAGCATGGAGCGGCGTACGTTAGGCGTCGCGACGCAAAAGGCTTGCCCGTCGCAATGCGCAAAATTACGAAAATGCCCTTTTGTCCGTTTTTCACTGTTTTGGCCCCAAATCACCTCCAGAATATCCTGAAACTTTATTTATCTACAAAATAATACAAAACACATCAAAATATTCACAAAAATCAAGAAACTATATAAAATATTAGGTTAAATGAGTGGGAAATAGTGATACATTTACCACTCATCACACCCCCAAACCTAACATTTTGCTAGTCCTCGAGCAAAACACAAAATAAAATATTTTTAAAATAAAATTTAACTAAGCTACTTTCGTAGGGATCACGGTTGCATTTAGTGTATGCAACAAGCCTTTAAACCCCTAGGTGTCCCTAGTGGACGACTTGTAGTCTCGTGAGGGTTTACAGCAATGATACCCACAAATATTTTACAAAAGTAAAAAGATAGTGAAACTAATGCAAATAAAAGCAAAATGACAAGAGAAAAGAGAATAAAAAAGTTAGTGACTAATCAGGTGAAACTTCTACTTCAAGTCACTAGTTGTTTTCTTTCTTTCTAAATTACTGAATAAGTAAATTCTCCGATTATATTTACCATTCTCCATATGCACAGCCAACAAAATATTAAACAACTCATTTTTTGCCCACAACAGTCACAAGTGCAGTTGATAAGAGAGTAATATTTTTGTCTTAAAGTATTATTAGAATTCACACCTTTTTGTAGTAATGGAATAATTTTCCTGATTTTTCTGATTTTTTTCTTTGATTTTTGATTTTTTTTTATTCATATACAATATATTCCGTCTATGTAGCGAGTGTTGGGTCGGTGGCTCCCAAACCAGTTGGCTTTAGGGCACCAGGTGTTAAGACACCCCTACGGACTTAATTACTCAAACTTCAGATATATATATTTTTGCAGCATCTTTCGATCCATGTAGCGAGCTTTGGGCCAGTGACTCCCAAACCAGTTGGCTTTAGGGCACTAGGTGTTAAAACACCCTTACAGAGTTAATAACTCGGATCTCAGATTTTTTTTTTACTCCATCACTTTTTGAGATTCTTCCTCCAATTAAACTAGAGCACTAAATATTACAAACTTTTTCAATTTTAGCTCATGTCCGTATGTTACCATGCATGTTGATAATATCTGCCAATTGAGTATATGAGGATCCATTTTAGTCAGTTTTATGGAGAATTTACAAATTAAATAATTCAAAAGGAAATAAAAAAAAATTAACTTGTTCCGAATTAGGTTTGAGATACTTCTCAGGAGTGGAAACTCCTTACTCAGCTATCTCTTACCAATTTCACATTTTTAGTCAAAATAAAAAAAAAAAACAAAAACGTAAAATATTTTTCTAATTTTTCAAAAATTTTCAAAATTTTTTTTTTTCGAAAAATTTTGGACTAAAAATAAAAAAAACACACAACTAAAAACAAGATACTGATCAACTAATTCCCTCCCCCAAACCTAAATGAGACATTGTCCCCAATGTCTTAAACAGTAGAAGAAGAGTTTAGAAGATAGTATCTGGTTAGCTGAAATTCTACATGAAAAGTTAAAGGTTAAGATCAAGATTAATCCGACGCCTCTTACCACGATCGTCCTCGGACCAATTTATCTTTGAAATGATAGGGTCAATTTGTGGTTCATAGGCTATGATTTGGTCAATTAGATCCGGAGAAGTTCTGGCAGTAAAGATGAGTTCTTTCATAGGTTTTGTCACGAACCCATTTCTCCGGGCATCATCAAGAAACACACAAAGAAAATCATAAAATCCTTAAATGTTGTACAATCCAAGCAGTTTCTGGTGTATGTTCAAGTTTGCCCAAGATAACACTGTAAAAATTTCCTCCAATGTACCCAAGCCACCTGGCAAAGCAATAAAAGCATCAGCACGGTTAATCATTTCTACCAGTCGTTCAGACATACCTGGCACAATTAGCTCTTCTCCGTTTGTTGGTCCAATAAGATTTGCCTCCGCCAAGGGTTTTGGGATGATTCCCAAAATGTGACTGCCTCCCTCATGTTCAACTTTTGAATCGATCCCCATAAGTCCAAGATTGCCTCCGCCATATACTAAGTGCATATTCCTTGCAGCTAAGACTCGACCCAATTCTTATGCTGCCTCTACGTATTGTGGCTTAACACCAACACTAGTACCGCAAAACACACAGATGTTTTCAACTCGTCTTCTTGAAGTGGCTTCCATTTTTTACTCTGGATGTCTTCAAAAGTGCAATGATGAGTTGAATTTATAACACCTGAAAAGGTTGAGTAAAATAATTGCACTAGTACCTGCCAAATGACAATTATTAGTTAACAGTAAAATAAATCGTGATAGTAAAAAAGGTCTGGATCCTGTCGGAGAAAATAAAAGAAAATAACAAAACAAATTACAATTATTAGGAAAAGACAAATAGATATAATATGTACAAGAAACGTAGCGGCTTGATTGACGTCTATGCGTCAGGGACAAGCTTCCCATCCAATTTTCTTATAAATTGGCAAACATGGTCTTTTTGAGTCAGATTCCCAAGACTTAACTGTTGTCTTTCTTTTTGAAATTGTGCATATAACACACGAATTTTGTGATACACATATCCACTGGGATGCGTCTTAAGAGTTTTAGATATATCATCCAAAGACTCCTCACTCAAGCCATCCCTAATGAAATTAATCTTATCTTCGCGGTTATCAGACACCATTCCTAAAGAAAGTCAACGAGTATCACAAAACATACGAGAACATTTATAACAAACACAAATTCTTTTGGCTCTTCTTTTTTTACCATAGTTGCTCCTTCCTAAACCAGGAAGATGTGAAATAAAAGAGTTAGGAGACTCACCTGCCAATCGGACCCGTGCTTTAATAATCCAAAGAATGTCAGTAGGAATACCTTTGATCATCAGTAGTCTCATCCTTTCCAAGCGAGCTTTATAGACTTTCATCAGAGAGTTTTGAGGGAGAGAAAGAAATTTCTTGTGAAGATTTGCGAGAACTTCTTCCATCGTGAAATGACTTTACCTGCAAAAAAACACACAAAAAAAAACACACCAGATCATAATATATACACAAATTGCATAGGTTGCCTCCCTGTGAGCGCTAAGTTTAACGTCGACAGCTAGACGTGACTTCTCAAACGTTAGGTTGGATCTGTAAGTGTGACACTTTCTTTTTGTCGTTCAAATGATTCTCCCCAGTAGTGCTTAACACGCTTGTTTTTAACCTTGAATGTTTTGTTTGAGTCGGGATCATGTATCTCAACGGCTCTGTCTGGTAAAACCTTGGTGATCATAAATGGACCTGACCACCGTGATTTTGGCTTCCATGGGAAGAATTTCACCCTTGATTTGTTTAATAGTACCTTCTGCCCTGGTTCCAGTTTTATGCGCACTAACTTCTCATCTTGTCTCTTCTTGGCCTTTTCTTTGTACAATTTGGCATCCTCAAAAGGCTGATTGTGAAATTCCTCCAATTCATTGAGCTAGTGGAACTTTTTCTCTTCTATTACTTGTAGTGCAAGAATTGGCCTTTTCAGTGCAAAAGACGCTTTATCTTCAGGCTCCACAGGCAATTGACATGTTTTAAGTTTGTAAGTAGAACTTTGCATTGCATTGGAGTTCTGAATTGTACTATTTATCACATCAAGTCTGAAACATTCTTCCTTTTTTTCATCATTAGGGAAATTCATGGCCTTGAAAACATTGAATGTTACTTCTTGGTCTTGTACCCTCATGGTTAATTCTCCTTTATGTACATCAATAATGGTTTGATCTATAGCCAAGAATGGTCTTCCGAGGATGATTGGAACGTCTTCGTCTTCCTATATATGAAGGACAATAAAATCTGCTGGGAAAATGAATTTGTCAACTTTGACCAGCACATCCTCAACTACGCCTCTTGGAAATACGAGCGTTCTATCAGCAAGTTGTAGAGAGACTGAAGTTGGCATTGTTTTTCCAATCCGCTGTTTCCTGAAAATAGAAAAAGACATCAAGTTAACACTCGCACCTAAATCACATAAAGCCCTACCAAATTTATGCTCTCCTATGATGCAAGGAATGGTAAAACTGCCAGGATCTTTCAACTTTGGGGGAAGCTTTCTTTGAAAGATAGCGTTGCATTCTTCTGATAATGCTACTGTCTCGTAATCTCTCAATCTCTATTTACGTGAAAGAATATTTTTCATGAATTTGACATAGTTGGGCATTTATTCCAAGGCTTCTGCAAATGGAATGTTTATGTGCAGCTTTTTGAACACCTCCAGGAAATGAGAAAACTGCTTGTCCAGTTTCTTTTTCTGAAGACGTTGAGGAAAAGGTGGAGGTGGAGTGATCTGTTCTTTTTCCTTTTCTTATATTTCCTCCATCTGTTGCTTTGTTTCTTTTGGAACTTCCTCAACAGTTGTTTTGGCACCAACATATTTGTTGATATCAGTACCGTTTTTTAACATGATGGCATGACATTGCTTATTTTCCATGTTCCTTGGATTTGGCTCTGTGTTGCTAGGAATGGTACATGGCGGTCTGTAACTCTGAGCATTGGCCAGTTGTCCAATTTGATTCTCCAGTGCTTTGACAGAAGCTGAATGACTTTGATTCAATGCCACTTGATTTTGAACCATAGCTGCTCAAGCATCGTATTTTGCTTCTTGCTTTTTTAACTGTGCCAGCACTTATATTATTCCTGGTTCTTTGTCATACTTCTGGCCTTTGTTTTGCTGCTGGAATCCGGGTGCTGGGTTGTTCATTTGCCCTGAATTGTTGCTCCATGAAAAATGAGGATGATTCATCCACCCTGGGTTGTAGGTGTTGGAATATGGATTATTCCCCAGTCAGTTGAAATTATTGACGTAGTTCACCGTTTCTTTATGTTGAATTGGTTCTGGTGCTCCTCCATATGGTGAACTTGTGGTTCCAGCAATGTTCACAACTTACTTGCTAAGTGTTTCTAGACATTTGCATATCTGATCCAGCCTGGTATTCACTGCCGTGTTTGCTCCAACTTCATAAATTCCTGCAATTCTTTGAATCATGCTATTGTCTGTTGGCCACAATGAATTTTTGTTAGCCATTTCCTCGATTAAGTCCCAAGCTTGATCTTCTCCTTTTACCATTAAAGCTCCTCCAGCAGCAGCATCAATTATGGTTCTCATTAGTCCAGAAAGTCCATTATAGAAGGTTTGGACTTGTAGCCACTTTGTGATCTCATGATGAGGACATTTCCGGAGTAAATCTTTGAATCTTTTCCAAGCTTCGGAAAGGGATTCTGAATCTTGTTGCACGAAGGATGTGATGTCATTTCTCAACTTTGCAGTTCTGGCTGGTGGAAAGTACTTTGCAAGGAATTTGGTGGCTAGAGTGTTCCAAGTTGTGATGGAACCTGCTGGTAACAAATGTAGCCAAGCTTTAGCTCTGTCTTTCAAGGAATATGGAAAAACTCATTGTCTCATTGCTTCTTCTGGTGCTCTGTTGTAGTTGAAAGTGCTGCAAACTTCCAGGAAGTTACTGATGTGGGCATTAGGATCTTCAGTTGCATTTCCCCCAAACTGTACTGACTGCTGAATCATCTGGATGGATGTTTTGATGTCACCCGCATTTACTGGTAATGTAAAAAATATAATATAAGAAATGAGTCCGTCAACCACCGGAATGGTTCTGTCTCGAATGAGAATTGGTGGTGCAACGTTCAAAAGTTCAGGTTCTATGTTAACTAAAGCTTATTGGCCTTCACGCTTTTCCCTTTCTCAACTGTCTGATGGTTCTTTCAATTTCTGGGTCGAGCGGTCGGCGTTCAAAGCTTTTGGTTTGTCTCATATAGTTTCTGAGAACCTAAAACACAAGAAAACGGAAATAATAAGTAAAAAGAAATTAGATACAAGTAAAGTATCTAACCCCAAAACTAATAGTGAAAGATAAATAAGTCCCCGGCAACGGCGCCAAAAACTTGACCGGTGTGTAATCACACGAGTATAACGCAAGCGCACGTTTCGTTCAAGTAGTATAAAAAGTATCGATCCCACGAGGACTTAATACCTAATCTATTAATTTTATGAGGTCAAATGATTACTAGTATCTAATAGGTTGATTGATTGATTTGAAATGGTGATGATTTTAAATTTTTTTAAAAAAACAAGTAAATCAAATTGCACGAAAGTAGGTTTAAGAAAATTCAATATTAGGAAACTATCTAGGGTTGTGAATCTTTCTAATATCTTTTAAAAGATGAAGTGGTTATTTCATGTTTGTGTAATATATCGGTTTACTAACCTGGAACACTAAATTATGCGAAAGCCTCTGTCGATGGTCAGACGTAAATACCCAGTTTAACCCAATTGAACCTTATGTCTATGTCAACCAAATTACATGGATTCATTAAGTTTAAGTTCCAATTATGGCTACTGTTGGGTTTCTACGGTCTAACCGGGATCGTTTTAAGCAATGAAACAATATGTGAATACATCAAGGAGGTACGAAATACTCACAATGATCGGTTGAGCGATGCGAGGAACAATAAAACTTCAAGCTTTTCTCCTCTAAGGCTCGGCAACGGGTTGTTTTGAAGTTCCAAAAATTCGGCCATCTTGGTCCTCCAAGCTCCAAGCTTTTGTGTTGTGATTCCAAGCTCACAAGTGCGGTTCCCTATCACCTTCGCAAGACCCCGAATGTGTGCTAGCACTTGGTAATTTTAGCCGCAAAACTCACATTGCTTCTCCTTGCCATTCACGGTAAAACCAGTGAATAGAAGAAGAAAATTCAGCCCCTTGGGCGTGAAGGAGAGAAGAGATGTGTTAGGTTGTTACAAAAATTGGTAATTGATTTTCCAAAAAACTAATACCAATTTTTTGCTACCAAAAAGTCAAAGCAATAAAGCCTCAACCACTTCCATCAATCAATCAAGTGACAAATTGTCACATCACTCAAAGTGACATGTGATTTGACGTTTGATGTGACTAATGATTTGACGCTTGATGTGACTTGTGGGCCGCACTTGAATTCGAAATGCGAGTGCGCTCGTAAACACTCCCGGGCTCGGGTTCTCTAATTCCAAATTAACAAATTTTCCGTTGCGACAAAATTAAATCTAATTTAATTAAATAACTTTGCCAAGCAAAATTACTATTCACATCGCTAACGAATTAATTCTAAATTAACTCGTACGCCCGAATTAAAATCTAATTTCAATTCCGCGTCGAAATCCAATTTCGTATAATATATCGAATATATTATTTTATCGATTAATTCCAAATTAATCGTTCTCTCTCTTTAATGATATTTTATCCCAGATAAAAATATCTCCATAATTAATCCCAGATTAATTTTCTCTCTCAACTAATTAATCCCAGATTAATAAAGTACGAGTCATACGTCATCAGTGAATCTTCGGGAAGCGACCCATGAGATCCCCAGATATGTTGGCTGTAAATTTGGTCGTCGGACTATCCGAACACGTAAGTACCTAGTACTACACTTTTACCGATTTACAAGACAAGGTTGGCTTCTAGCAAAGCGCCATGCCTACCCAATTCTCCAGAAATATCCTTACAGGAATATGGTGATCTATATCAGGCGTAGTATATGTAGTATTACGTATCTAGATCCAGTATCGGATGTCACATGCTAGGCCTGGGGCTGGAAATATGTCTGCCCCGTACGAAGCACATATCGGATCTCTGGTAACTAGTCTCTATAATCGGATAAACATGACCTAGTCATTTTATCCCGATAGCTGCAGCATATAAGAGAACAAGTTCCGTATCCTACGTGACCATTATCTCCACTATGACTGGAGTGATTCTTATGTCTCGACATCATACCCAATACACTACGATTCTCAATATACCCAGAAGAGGCGTACGCAGAACCTGTTAAAGCCCTAGACGACCAAAACCAAAGTACATTGATTGTCGCAAGTATTAGCGGTGCAAGTCTCAGGTTAAGACCAAATACACCTACCCTGATTTCGGACTTCCATAGACACATAGTCATACTACCAATGGAATTCCGAGGGGTCTATCAAGAGCGAAGCTATTTTCCGTACCATCGGTAAAACAAAACCTCCTACTACACTTGCATGAGTATCCTATACCCAAATATATGAGAACTATGTTGTTATGCCCTCATAACGCGCACAAGTGTAATACTAGTCTTTTTCGAATTATCGATGTCCAATCTCGATAACAGTCTGATTAGGGATATTTAATGATTAAACCTTCGTGGATTGATACTGTCTCATATCATCTCAATCCAGGAACTAATCATATGGACCTTCTATCATTTATATATCTCGGTGATCTAATCAAAATGATAAAAGAGCAATTTACTTTGTCACATAGTTAATTTGTACAACAACACCATGATCTGTACAAATAGTGACGCTATGGGTCATAATTGTCCAACAATCTCCCACTTGGCCTATAGCCAGACACTCAAGTGTCCTACACCTGAACTATGTACGGTTCACTCAAACTTCTGCTGAGAAAAGACTTTCGTCAGCGAATTTGAATGATTATCATCTGATGCGATTTATACGATCACCACATCGCCACGATGTATGATCCGAACGGATCAGATAAATAATCGAAGTATATATCTGGATCGTTGATGAGACCATTAATTCTTTAGCTTGCGCTGTAGCCTAGCTCAGCTGCTAACAGAACTATATCTAATCTAATTAGATTATTATCGACCCAAATGGCTTCTATTGCTACCTCAGTTGCAGCAATAATCCACTTGTGTTGTTTATTCGGTAACAGTATCTTGCTTGGAAGATTTCCAGCTGATTGTTCTGTTATTCAAACTTTATAGCACCTTTGTTACGACTTACAGTCGTTTTATCGGTTAGGAAACTTGCAGCAGTGATCCCAGTCACTTCAAGTACTCCTTCTCCGTAGTATAAGAAAGCATCCTTAGTTCCTCTAAGATACTCAAGGATGTTCTTAACATCAATCCAATGACTATCACTTGGATTGGCCTGATTGTGACTCCATATGCTCAAAGCATATGAGACACCAGGTCGCGTACATTTATTTCAATGTACGTGTTCTCGGAGAGTGCTAACAACTTTAAATCTATCCCAGTAGATCTTTATTCCTAGAATAAAGGTTGTTTCTCCCAAGAATTCTACGGAGAATTTTCACGAAAGCCAAGCTTTCACCAATTTTATTTTATAGGAATATCATTTCCAAGAAATGACATATCATCATTGTTTAAGACATTTATCTCAGTGCCCTGCCACTAACCTCCTTATATACACAAGAATCAATTTCGTTTTGAATCAAATCATACACCATTATGATTACATCAAAACGATAATTCCAAGAACGCTATGCTTGCTTCAATCCATCCATGGATCGAATAACCTGCAAACCTTATTTGCTAGTTTTGGTACTACAAATCTGTCAGGATGTTGTAAATATCCTCGAAAAGGTTTCCGTTAAGGAAAACGGTTTTGGCATTCAGCTGCCACATTTCATAAATGAAACATGCAGCATCAGCAAGCATTATCCAAATGGATTTACTATGGCAACAAGTAAAAGGTTTCATCGTGATCGACACAATGTTGATAACGATACATTTTCGCTACAAGCCTAGCTTAGTACGTTGGTATGTTGCCATCCATGTATATCTTCCTTGAAGACTTAAATAGTACCAATAGGCACAATGCCTTTTGGTACATCAACCAGTATCCAAACTTAGTTGATATACATGGAATCCATTTCGGATATCATGGCACTTTGCCATAAAAGGGAGTCGATACCTTGTATCACTTCCTCATATGTAGTCAGTTTATATTCCTCAATAAGATTGACATCTTTATGAGGTGAGATCAGAAACCCATACCCCAGGTTGTTTTCTCACTCTCTCCGACTTACGCGACTTTTGTGTATTCGAAGATTATTGGTATAGTTTCATCCTTCATGAACTATTTGTGTTCCATTAGGAATCGATGCCTGGAATAGTATTACTCCGATTTTCATAGAGTTTTACTTTCCTCCCACTTACCACTGTACATTGGTATTCCTCTTAGGAAAACTGCATGGTGAGTAACAATTAAATTGTTCTCTTGTGAGTTGTATAAGTACTATACTTTGGTTTCCCTAGGATAACTACAAATTAGGCACTTATCCGATTTGGGTTTTAGTTTGGTATCATCCAAACATATGCCCAGCATTCCCAAATCATCAGGAATGAGAAACCCAGTTTCTTTCTTGTTCATATCTAATATGAAGTCTGTCAAACAGATTTTTATGGAACCTTATTCAAAATAAGTTATGCACTGTTAATGCGTATCCGTTGAAGGAAATGGTAGCTCAGAGCGACTCATGATTAACCTTATCATGTCCAACAAAACTCGGTTTATCCGTTCGGACACACCGTTAAATTGACGTGTTCCGTGAGGAGTCCTCATTGAAAGAATACTATACTCTTTCAAGTATTGAGAAACTTATTGCTTAAGTATTTCCATTACGGTCTTACTTTGACGATTTAATACTTTAGCCGATCTGTTTGTCTACTTCATGCCGAAACTCTAAAAGTTTTCGATCTGTGTTTCACAAGAAACACATAACCATAACGTGATGCCACATCCGTAAAGGTCACGAAATATTCATATCCACCTCTAGCCTAGCTAGATATGGGCCCACTTACTTCACTATGAATAAGGGCTAACAGATCGGTGGCACTTGCACTTTTACTAAGTAAAAGGTGTTATAGGCATTTTGCCTAATAAACTAGATTCGTAGACTTTATTTGAATAGAATCAAATTTGTCCTAGTACCCACTCTTTGAAAGTGTGGATATACGAGTCTTGTTTAATGTGTCACAGACATCAATGCCACATCTAAGTTTCTTCTGATCAAATCAGTTTGAACTATTTGTTTTTCATAGTATATGTTTGAGATATTATTTATATTCAAAATATAAATTCTGTTATTCACATCTAATGTATTTATCTCAATATCATCTTTATAAAATAAAACACTTT
The DNA here is from genome assembly GCA_019454045.1 of Zanthoxylum bungeanum. Taxonomy (NCBI): domain Eukaryota; kingdom Viridiplantae; phylum Streptophyta; class Magnoliopsida; order Sapindales; family Rutaceae; genus Zanthoxylum; species Zanthoxylum bungeanum. Next base: position 34,729 of record SKCR01038821.1, on the reverse strand, counting down.
AGTGCTCTATAATATAAAGGTACACCCGCAACGGGTTATACACTGATATAGAGATAATGTTCCTAGTCAAACTAGTTACATTTTAACAGTTTCCTAATTTAAGTACGCACCCGAAGGGTAGTTCCTAATATTAGGTATCTATGGTTAAAACAGCGACTTTCGTCCCGTTTTCAATTCGTAGATTAATCTCAACCGAATTCAGTATCCTACTCAAAGCAGATTCCGCACACCAGTACATATATATGTACCACATTTAGTATCTAAAATCCAATTTTAATACTAGCAGTAAACATATTTATGACAAACATATTTGAAGTCGGAGTCTTACACCGTCCCCGTTTGCCAGAGTTTAGGCAGATATTTTGGGATATGTCCTTTGTCTTCCTAGAAGATTATAATGATTTTTCCTTTTTCCCTTTTCCACATTCCAGAAGCCTTTGGCCAAGCCTTGGCCTTCTATAATATCGAAGTAAGATATGCCTTGCGCTTCTTGCCTAATTGCAAACTTTGGCTTTGTTTCATTGAGTATAGCCATTAACTCTCCAAGAGTTTACTATTGCAATTTAGTACTTCTAAGATCTAAGAATAGATCTATGAAGATCCTTCAATTTCATTATCATACTTTTAAAGATCTAATCCTTAGTTCTGATTAAGAAATTAAGGAGTCTATTTGGCAAGCTTAATGAATTAAGCACTAAAGTTATCATCACATGAATCTTCAAAAGATCAAGCTCTACTATTTGCTTAACTCCGGGCTTAGGCCTATGATGTTATTTTTATCAAATAAAGTAACTTCTTAGTTTCCAAGACCATCTTGAAACTTTATTCCCAATTTGAAAAATTAAAGTCGTTTAAATACATTTTCACCCAGGATTATGTTTTAAACACCAATCTTTCAATTATCTTGATTCTAATAGTCCAACTATTTAATCAACGATTTTTAGGTACTATTTATTATAATGATTACTATAGTCCAACTATATAATCAACTATAATTTAATAGGTTAAATTCAATTATATTGATTACTATAATCCAATTATGAAATCAACTATTAATTGAAATAGTTTGAATACAGTCCAACTGTTTTAAAAAAACAATTAAATATTAGTCCAACTAATATATTATTTGACAATGAAATATTTGAATGAGCGCGTATGGCAAGTAATTAAATGAATATTGCAAATGTAATACTTGCCTCCCACTATTTTTCGGTGAGCCTCTAACCCTCTGTTGAGTACTCGGGAAACCTTGTTTCCTAGTGGGCTAGGATCACGTTAAATAACACACAATCTTGACTTTGGCCAACAAATTATATGATAATTAACTAGGTAGATCTCTAAGATCAATTGGATCCCATCCAATTCCTAGATCCAGTAGGTGGACATCCAAGTCCGAAACATATATCTTATATATGCCAATATATCCAATATATTGCCTAACCTTTTTCCTCTGAATCAACTAAGCCTTGGTTTTGGCACAACAAACTTAGTGATCCTAGTTAAGCGGAACCCATTGACCTTGGAAAGCTTCGTAATCACTGTCGATGGACAAGAAGTGATCTTGACTTTGGCCAACAAATCACAACTTGGACAAGACACCAATATGGGACAAACCTTTCATGATTCAAACACATCCTCGATGGACAATGGCCTTGACTTTGGCCAACAAACCAATGCCAGTCTTGGATCTTGAGGAAGAATCACACAATGGAAGGAAAAATACTTCATATTTTGTGAGGGTTTTTCGCGTGCAAATTGGAAACCATTTTATTATCTTTATTAAGGTCTCATCATCATACACCCTTAAACATGCATTCTAAACATATAATAAGGCGCATATAAATAAATAATAATGATATGCGGATGGATACATAAACACATTGTTCCTAGAACAAATCTCTCTTTTTCCACTCTCCCGCTAGCACAAGTATTACTTCTACCCGTTACATAACACTTCTAAAGAAACCTGAGTTACATTGAGGGGAATATGTGAGAAGAGAAAAACACAGAGTAAGGAGGTAATAGGCTGGACACGCAGGTCCAATTTAATAAATTCTAAATTTATTACAACAATTTCCAAAATTGCCCCACCCATCTAATATCCATCCGATATACATTATTCATGCATCGCAACCATGTATTCACACAAGCATGTTATCAATCAATCTAATCCAATTAATTAATCTGATAATTAATGACCATCCAATGTTCAAACAATGATTTGATTTTGCGCGAGTCCGACTCGTTTTACGAATAAGTACTCAAAGTACAAATTCTTGAATTAAATTAAACTACAACATTAAATCCAATTTAATTTGCATTTAATACTAATTCACTATTTAATTCCAAATTAAATAATACACTTTATTAACGAACCTTATTGACTTAGATTCTAAATCTAACCGTTACGGGTCTCAAAGCCCGATTAACATCCAATGTTAATTTAATTAAAGTCCAATGGGCTTTCAATTAATTTCATAAGGCATGGACTTTTGGTCAACTTGGGTCAAACCCAAAGACTAAAGCCCATTTAAAGGAATCACCCTTATGTGCCTAGAAACCAATTTAGGCCCATTGGGCCTAATTAAAATTAAAGGTCCATTAAGTCATGATTGGACTTTATGGATATGGTTTTGGGCCCAATTGGAACCAACCAATTTGCGTAAACCAATTTTGGTACAACCAAGCCCAATTAGCCCAATTACAACTTTAAAAGCCCAATTCCAAATTTGGCCCAATATAATTAAATCCCAAAATTCAAATTTCACAATTTAATTACTCAAAGTGTATGCCATAATTAATTACCCAAATTAACATTTCCAAAACATCAATTAGCCTAATTAATTATGTTCATTAACATCAAAACATGTCCAACACATTTTAATCAAAAATCAAACCCATTTCATGCTAGTAAGCTCTCGCCATTTTGGGTATTTTAATGTCCAATTTGGTTTCAATCCAATTGAATTACAAATCAACATTTCCCTAATGATTCCAACTCATCCAATGAATCAAAAATAAAAAATACTAAGACATTTAGGGCTCCATATGATTCGGCCAAACCAACCAAAAGGGGAAAAATTGATCCAATCCATTTTTCATGAAATTGATCCAATAAAACTTCAATTAAACATCATTTAAGCATACTTAATCAAACAATTTCATCAAATCATGCTCAAAATCAATTTACCCAATTTTAACCCTAAGTTCAAGTTTCATGCTCAACTTCGCTCTAATACCATTGTTGGGTTTCTACGGTCTAACCGGGATCGTTTTAAGCAATGAAACAATATGTGAATACACCAAGGAGGTGCAAAATACTCACAATGATCGGTTGAGCGATGTGAGGAACAAAAAAACATCAAGCTTTTCTCCTCCAAGGCTCGGCGGCAGTGGGCTGTTTTGAAGTTCCAAAAATTCGGCCATCTTAGTCCTCCAAGCTCCAAGAGTTTGTGTTGTGATTCCAAGCTCACAAGTGCGGTTCCCTATCACCTTCGTAAGACCCCGAATTTGTGCTAGCATTTGGTAATTTTTGCCGCAAAAATCAGTTTGCTTCTCCTTGCCATTCACGGCAAAACCAGGGAAGAGAAGAAGAAAATTCATCCCCTTGGGTGTGAAGGAAAGAAGAGAGAAGAGAGAAGAGATGTGTTAGGTTGTTACAAAAATTGGTAATTGATTTTCCAAAAAACTAATACCAATTTTTTGCTACCAAAAAGTCAAAGCAATAAAGCCTCAACCACTTCCATCAATCAATCAAGTGACAAATTGTCACATCACTCAAAGTGACATGTGATTTGACACTTGATGTGACTAATGATTTGACGCTTGATGTGACTTGCGGGCAGCACTTGAATTCGAAATGCGAGTGCGCTCGCAAATACTCTCGGGCTCGGGTTCGCTAATTCCAAATTAATGAATTTTCCGTTGCGATGAAATTAAATCTAATTTAATTAAATAACTTTGCCTAGCAAAATTACTATTCACGTCGCTAACGAATTAATTCTAAATTAACTCGTACGCCCGAATTAAAATCTAATTTCAATTCCGCGTCGAATTCCAATTTCGTATAATATATCGAATATATTATTTTATCGATTAATTCCAAATTAATCGTTCTCTCTCTTTAATGATATTTTATCCCAGATAAAAATATCTCCGTAATTAATCCCAGATTAATTTTCTCTCTCATCTAATTAATCTCAGATTAATAAAGTGCGAGTCATACGTCATTGGTGAATCTTCGGGAAGCGACCCATGAGATCCTCGGATATGTTGGCAGTAAATCTGGTCATCGGACTATCCGAACAGGTAAGTACCTAGTACTACACTTTTACCGATTTACAAGACAATGTTGGCTTCTAGCAAAGCGCCATACCTACCCAATTCTCCAGAAATATCCTTACAGGAATATGGTGATCTATATCAGGCGTAGTATACGTAGTATTGCGTATCTCGATCCAGTATCGGATGTCACATGCTAGGCCTGGGGCTGGAAATGTGTCTACCCCGTACGAAGCACATATCGGATCTCTGGTAACTAGTCTCTATAATCAGATAAAGATGACCTAGTCATTTTATCCCGATAGCTGCAGCATATAAGAGAACAAGTTTCGTATCTTACGTGACCATCATCTCCACTATGACTAGAGTGGTACTTCCGTCTCGACATCACACCCAATACACTACGATTCTCAATATACCCAGAAGAGGCGTACGCAGAACCTGTTAAAGCCCTGGACGACCAATACCAAAGTACATTGATTGTCGCAAGTATTAGCGGTGCAAGTCTCAGGTTATAACCAAATACACCTACCCTGATTCGGACTTCCATAGACACATAGTCATACTACCAATGGAATTTCGAGGGGTCTATCTAGAGCGAAGCTGTTTTCCATACCATCAGTAAAACACAACCTCCTACTACACTTGCATGAGTATCATATACCCAAATTTATGAGAACTATGCCGTTATGCCCTCACAACGCGCACAAATGTAATACTAGTCCTTTTCGCATTATCGATGTCCAATCTCGATAACACTCTGACTAGGGATATTTAATGATTAAACCTTCGTGGATTGATATTGTCTCATATCATCTCAATCTAGGAACTAATCATATGGACCTTCTATCATTTATATATCTCGGTGATCTAATCACAAATGATAAAAGAGCAATTTCCTTTATCACATAGTTAATTTGTACAACAACACCATGATCTGTACAAATAGTGACTCTATGGGTCATAATTGTCGAACATGAACAGTTAATTTGTTGCAAAACATGAGTGCTAGCACACACATGGGTTATATTATGGTGATAGGGAAACGAATTTGTGAGCTTGGAAAGCTTGAAGCTTGAAGCTTCAATGGAGTCATCAATGGCCGAATTTAGAAGGCATCAAAACAGCCCCAACCGAGCATCACAGCAGCTCAATGGAGTCCAAAACCGAGCTTGGAGGGAGGCAAAAACGCAACTTGTTCTTCCTAGCATCAAACCCATCAATGTGAGTATGTATTCCGCCTTACTCCTTTGTGTATTCAACTCGTTTTTATGCATGTTTGTGATCCTTGGGACTTGATTGAAACTCTACACCAAAGATTATGCTCTACTATTTGCTTAACTCCGGGTGTAGGCATTGTATTTTTGCATATAAGGCCCGATGATGAGTCTCGTATGGAGACACTACCTCTTTAGTTGTGAAAGCCGCGGGAAACGGACGTTGGAAGGGTAAAGTTGGAAATTAGCATTTTGTCAGATTTGTTTCGCTTCGGGTTCGCTTGTTGGACCTCTATTTTAAACACACCAAGCCCAATCCAAAATAATTAAAACATTTAAAATGCATATCACAAATTAAATTAAAACCAATTAAATTAAACTTAAATTAAATTAAATTAAATCACATTCCGAAACTAAATAAATCCAATTAAATCAAATTAAAACACATGTCACAAATTAAATTCCTTTCCCAAATTAAAAGATTCAAATTAAATTAAATTAAATCACATTCCTAAGTAAAATAAATCACATTCCTAATTTAATTAAATCACCTTCCAATTTAAATAAATCATATCCTTAATTAAAAAGAACAAATCAAATCAATTCCCCTAATTAAAGATTTTTCATATCACATAATAATTAAAAATATCCCCCAATTAATACAAAAATTCTATTCCTTCTCCAACAAGGTAAACCCCATCCCTTGGCCTATAAAAAGAACCCTTAACCCACACATTCAACCCTGGCACATTCTCACGAAATCAACCCACAAAATCAACCCTAAAATTGACTCGCACATGGCCCTTCACACACGAATTGCACACAAAGCCTCACGTTAACTGCCCCTCCCCTAGCCATCTCTCTCGCCACATGCCAACCTTCAAGCTCAATCCACGCCCACAGCGCACACTCAACTAGCCCACAGCGCACACTCAACTTCACTCAGCCCACACTCCACACACTGCCATAAGCCATCTGCCCCTTGCACACACGCTCATGCACCTAGCCCTCATCAGCCCATCACGCCTAATTTCACGCACACACTCAACACAGTTTCACGCACACACTCAACACAGCCTCACGCACGCAGCCTCACACCACACAGCCCTTGCTGTCTTCAACATAACTCCCTCACATATTGCACCTAGTTTAGCCGTATAAACACCAAAAAATAAGCCCAGTTCAGCCGTATAAAATACCCCAAAATAGTCCCCGAATTAACCGAACTGCACCCTGAAAACTGTCGCAAACTGTCCAGCAAAACTCCCCCCAAACAGTCCCTAAAATGCCCCAAAACTACCCCCTCCAAAATGCCCAAAACAGTCCCCTGAAACCACCAAAACAATGGCCTAAAAACAGCAACGAAACAGAGTAAAAACAACAGCCCGAACAGCAAAACAGAGAGGAAAGACGTTGAGTTGGTGAACCGAAAGAGTTGCGGATCATTCACCCTTCCAACGGACGTGTAACGCCCTTTCGTGAGACGACAAAATAGGTTAGATCTGAGGGCACCCTTTTATTTATTATCTTTCGTTTATTTTATTTATTTTAGAAATATTATCGCATGAGAGTCGTTTGAGGCATGATGTGATTGTTGGATAAGCGGAATATGTGTTCCCTTTTGTGGTATATAGGATGGAAACCCGAACGTAAATTTCATAGCCGAATCCGAATGGACGGTAGTACGGTTTGTACTCGGGATACATCGCCATGTACCACTTAAGAGACACGTATTTCGTCTCATCCAAACTTGTGTTTGAGCATGATGTAGTTCGTAGATTATTTAGTTATTATTTAAAGCATGATGTAGTCTAGCTTATTGTTTCTTTTCAAGCATGATTAGGTTATTTTATGCATGTTATTTTGTTTAGTTTATGATTATGTTTAAATAGTTATTTGTTTATTTTGGTTTAATGGCTCAATGTGCTCATTGTGTGATATTGCGTGTTTACCGTTGAGGACTTACTTTCTAAGCATGCAAACTTAGACCTAGGATTTATCTTTATGAACATGAACTAGATATAGGTTTTTCTTGAGCATGTTGCGTAGATTCGGTTAAGATATTGCACAAATCACATCATTACAAGTGACATAAGTAAGGGACCATTCCGAACCCAACAATTTGAGGTCTCCCTTGCGAGGGGTGAGTGCGGCCTTAAATATTTGTCTTGGTTCACACTGGGTGGCGACTCCATGTTATTTCATACTCCCCACTAGGCCGCGAGCCTAGAACAGCGTCGCCGATTTTTGTTTCCTACAGTCTAGCGACTCCACTGGGGATAAGAGAATTGGCCCCGAAATAATGTCTTGTGATGATTGTGATTTGTGCTTTAGTTAATCGTGTCTACCGTGGGTTGAAAGGGGTTTAATCAAAGGCAATTTTAAGGCTAGGTAATTGTTTGGTGTTTTCCTTCATTCACTACCTTTCTATAAGGAAAAGTTGTGAAGGCACCTAGATAATCATCTACTTGTAGCCTACTGTGATGGACTAATTTGGAGGACTCGTTGTTTATTCCTGACACCAAGCGATAAGAGCCTAAGGGGCTTGGGTACTTAAGAGAGCCTCGCTCCACCCTCCCTCTGGGGAATCTACAACGGGAAATCCATTTGATAGTCAGTCACACACCATAACTCATTGGCACGTACCTTTAGGTATAAAAAAGGTGCGCTCACTTGGTCGCTCGAACCCTTGAGTGGGGAGACCTAGTTGTGGGCAATCCTTCGTCGACGAGAGCCTTTGTATATACCCTTGCAAACCCGCATATGAACCGTAGTTGTATATCCTATAGAAGTTGCCTCTTTATGTTTTTGATAACCACGTGCATCTCATGCATCTCATGCATACACGCATCATGTTAACCCTATTTTTCTTAAAAGTCATCATAGATATCCGTTGGGTTAGGAAAAATAAAATATGTCAAAGAAGAGTTTAGCAAACATGGATATTGGGGAAAAGGAAACCGAGAAACAAAGAAATTTACGGCAGGGATAGAAAGACCATGGTGGGCCCAAAAAAAAGGAAAAAAAAAAAGAAAAAAAAATTGTTTGTTTTTAGTCATTGATAGTTAGACATAAGTCCGATGATGAAATTGATTGCTTTAAGGTGAAACCTTAGAAACGATAAACTCTTGATGTGTTTTTATCTGATACTTTGAGTGATTGATTTACGTTAGACTCGTAAGCACTTCACTATAGGTTCTTAGCGGTGAAAACCTGAGTAGTTGGCAAGGTGACTAGTTGAAGAAATTATAGGTCGGTGAATGACCGTTTGCTTAGATGTCTATCTTGATTTGCTTATGTTATGATGTGTGGTATGGTTGAAAATAAAAGAAAAGTCTCTAAGGAAAAAATTGAACCACCTATAACCGATAAGCGTGAAGCTACCCATGGGCAAGTATTAGGACCACCATGAGGAGAAATGCTACCTTAAAGGGTAGGTGTGTTGGAAAAAAAAAAAGAAAGGAAAAAAAAGAAAAGAAAAGAAAAGAGAAAAGAAGTTCAAAATAAAAAAAGAAAAAATAAAGAGACAAAAGAGAAAGAAAACCATACCACATTGAGCATAGAAAAGCAACTGCAGGCATAATTGAGATATCTAGGTTGGTTTGACCCATCGACCACAATTTTTGAAACAAAATCATTAAGTTGGCTTACCTGGGGATGAATCTGCGAATGAACCTTTGCACACACACATTTTGAGTCTCGCTTAGATCATTTATTCAAAGACTTGGAATTGAGTTGCGTTGAATGTTATTAAGGTTCTCTGGTTTCATTACTGAGCATTCTTTGAGGACAATGATATGTATAACTATTGGGACTATTTTGTAGCATAGTATGATGATATGGAGGGCCCTACTATGTGGTTCATCTTGACCAAGTGCAAACAGCGGAGAGCAGAAAGCTAAACCAAGACTGGGGCGACTAGTCTACCACCCCGTGAATAAGAAGTATAACAAGATATTGAGTCATGAGACCAGAGAGAAGACTGAGCAATCACCTGGAGAACTGGCGGAAGACCTAACCCAGCGGAATAGGAAATTCATTCATTCATGCATGCATGCATACACGTAACATATTTTGCATTCTTTTTTGTGTTTGTTTTGTATTGTATTCACAGGTTTCAAAGAAGAAAAAGAGAAAGCAGTAAAGACAAGCCAACTAGAATCAGCAACGTATGAGTAGTAGTTTTGGGGATGAGTCTCAGGGTTGAGGCCCATATCAGTTTCAGTTTTGAGGATGAGTCCCAGGGTCGAGGCCCACATCGTCAGAGTGTTGGAATGAATCCCAGGGTCGAGGCCCATATCAGCAGAGTTTTGGAATGAATCCCAAGGTCGAGGCCCACATCGTCAGAGTGTTGGAATGAATCCAGGAATGAATCCCGGGGTCGAGGCCTGCATTATCATCAGTTTCGGGAATGAATCCCAAGGTCGAGGCCCATATCAGTAGAGTTTTGTAATGAATCCGGGAATGAATCCTAGGGTCAAGGCCCGCATCGTCAGAGCGTTGGAATGAATCCCAGGGTCGAGGCCGGCATTATCATCAGATTCAGGAATGAATCCCAAGGGGCGAGGCCCGTATTATCAGCAGTTTTTTAGAATGAATCCCAGAGGGTCGAGGCCCACATTATCACCAGTTTCAGGAATGAAGCCCAGGGAATAAAGCCCATATTCAGCACGGTTCGGGAATGGACCACCTCACAACACGGTTCGGGAATGAACCATCACATCAGTATCAGCTAGGGGGTGAATCCCACATTAGTATCGGTTCAGGGGCAAGGCCCACATCAGTATCAGCTTGGGGGTGAGTCCCACATCAGTATCAGTATGGGGGCGAGGCCCATGTCAGTATCAGTTTGGGGCGAGGCCCATATCAGTATCAGTCTGAGGGCAAGGCTCATATTAGCATCAGTATCAGCATGGGGGCGAGGCCCATATCAGTATCAACATGGGGGCGAGGCCCACATCAATATCAGTTTTGAGGGTCGAGGCCCACATCAGTATCAGTTTTGGGGATGAGTCCCAGGGTTGAGGCCCGCACATCATCAGAAAGCCAGGAATGGCACTCCGGGAATGGAGCACAGTTCGAGAATGAACAAGTCGGGAATGGCACTCCGAGAATGGAGCATAGTTCGGGAATGAACAAGCCGGGAATGACACTCTAAGAAATGAGCACAGTTCGAGAATGAACAAGCCGGGAATGGCACTCCGAGAATGGAGCACAATTCGGGAATGAACAAGCCGGGAATGGCACTCCGAGAATGGAGCACAGTTCGAGAATGAACAAGTCAGGAATGACACTCTGAGAATGGAGCACAGTTCGAGAATGAACAAGTCGGGAATGGCACTCCGAGAATGGAACACAGTTCGGGAATGACACTCCGAGAATGGAGCATAATTCAGGAATGAACAAGCCAGGTATGGCACTCTAGGGGCGAGGCCCATATCATTATCAGTATCCGTCTTCTAGGTATGGCACCCTGGGGGCGAAGCCCACATCATTATCAGTATCAGTCTTGCCAGGTATGGCAATTTGGGGGCGAGGCCCACATTAGTATCAGTATCAGTCTTGCCGGGTATGGCATTCTGGGGGCGAGGCCCACATTAGCATCAGTAGCACACTTGCCGGGAATGGCATTCTGGGGGCGAGGCCCACATTAGTTTAGTATTAGTTTCACCGGGTATGACATTATGGGGGCGAGGCCCATATTATCATCAGTATTAGTTCTGCTGGGTATGGCATTCTAGGGGCGAGGCCCACATTGGTTCAGCATCGATTCTGCCGGATATAGCATTCTGGGGGCGAGGCCCACAATGGTTCAGTATCAATTTTGCCGGGTATGGCATTCTAGAGCCGAGGCCCACATTGGTTCAGATCAGTTTGCCAGGTACGACACTCCGGGTATGGAGATATCAGATCAGCCAGGTATGGCACTCCGGGTATGGAGATATCAGATCAGCCAGGAACAACACTCCGAGTATGGGGACATCAGATCAGTTTTCCAGGTACGGCACTCCAGATATGGAGATATCAGATCAGCCAGGTACGACATTCAGACTACTGTGACACCCTAGGTACGGGGTTAGCATTCAGACAACTGCGGCACTCTAGGTACGGAGATGCAACTACGACACCCTAGGTACGGGGTTAGCACGCCAGGTACGGCATGTGGACTATTGTGGACTACTGCGACACCCTAGGTACGAGGTTAGCATTCAGACTACTGCGACACCCTAGGTACGGGGTTAGCACGCCAGGTACGACATTCAGACCACTGCGACACCCTAGGTACGGGGTTAGCACGCCAGGTACGGCATGTGGACTATTGTGGACTACTGCGACACCCTAGGTACGAGGTTAGCATTCAGACTACTGCGACACCCTAGGTACGGGGTTAGCATTCAGACATTTGTGGCACTCTAGGTACGGAGGCGTCACCGCGACACCCTAGGTACGAGGTTTGCACTCAGAAATTTGTGGCTCTCTAGGTACGGAGACGTCACCGCGTCACCCTAGGTACGGGGTTAGCATTCAGACATTTGTGGCTCTCTAGGTACGGAGACGTCACCGCGACACCCTAGGTACGGGGTTAGCATTCAGACATTTGTGGCTCTCTAGGTACGGAGACGTCACCGCAACACCCTAGGTAGGGGTTAGCATTCAGAAATTTGTGGCACTCTAGGTACGGAGGCGTCACCGCGACACCCTAAGTACGGGGTTAGCACTCAGAAATTTATGGCTCTCTAGGTACGGAGACGTCACCGTGACACCCTAGGTACGGGGTTAGCATTCAGACATTTGTGGCACTCTAGGTACGGAGGCGTCACCGCGACACCCTAGGTACGAGGTTTGCACTCAGAAATTTGTGGCTCTCTAGGTACGGAGACGTCACCGCGTCACCCTAGGTACGGGGTTAGCATTCATACATTTGTGGCTCTCTAGGTACGGAGACGTCACCGCGACACCCTAGGTACGGGGTTAGCATTCAGACATTTATGGCTCTCTAGGTACGGAGACGTCACCGCAACACCCTAGGTAGGGGTTAGCATTCAGACATTTGTGGCACTCTAGGTACGGAGGCGTCACCGCGACACCCTAAGTACGGGGTTAGCACTCAGAAATTTATGGCTCTCTAGGTACGGAGACGTCACCGTGACACCCTAGGTACGGGGTTAGCATTCAGACAACCAACATCATCACTGCGAAACTCTAGGTACGGAGACGCAACCGCGACGCCCTAGGTACGGGGCTTAGCACTATCAACTCAACACAGCAGGCAGACCAGGTGGCAGCTGGCAAGCCAGGTAAGTAAAAATGCATTGCACGTACTTTGATAGGATTGTCATTGTGACACACTGCACAAGTCCCATCAAAGTGGGGGCGACTGTAGGCACTGCATTTTTGCATATAAGGCCCGATGATGAGTCTCGTATGGAGACACTACCTCTTTAGTTGTGAAAGCCGCGGGAAACGGACGTTGGAAGGGTAAAGTTGGAAATTAGCATTTTGTCAGATTTAACTCGCTTGTTTCGCTTCGGGTTCGCTTGTCGGACCTCTGTTTTTAAACACACCTCCAATCCAAAATAATTAAAACATTTAAAATGCATATCACAAATTAAATTAAAACCAATTAAATTAAACTTAAATTAAATTAAATTAAATCACATTCCTAAACTAAATAAATCCAATTAAATTAAATTAAAACACATGTCACAAATTAAATTCATTTCCCAAATTAAATGATTCAAATTAAATTAAATTAAATCACATTCCTAATTTAATTAAATCACCTACCAATTTAAATAAATCATATCCTTAATTAAAAAGAACAAATCAAATCAATTCCCCTAATTAAAGATTTTCCCTATCACATAATAATTAAAAATATCTCCCAATTAATACACAAATTCTATTCCTTCTCCAACAAGGTAAAGCCTTTCCCTTGGCCTATAAAAAGAACCTTTAACCCACACATTCAACCCTGGCTCATTCTCACAAAATCAACCCACAAAATCAACCCTAAAATTCAATCGCACCTGGCCCTTCACACACGAATTGCACACAAAGCCTCACATTAACTAACCCTCCCCTGGCCAACTCTCTCGCCACCTGCCAACCTTCACACTCAATCCACGCCCACAGCACACACTCAACTTCACTCAGCCCACACTCCACACACTGCCATAAGCCACATGCCCCTTGCACACACGCTCACGCACCTAGCCCTCATCAACCCATCACTCCTAGTTTCATGCACACACTCAACACAATTTCACATACACACTCAACACAGCCTCACGCACACACTCAACACAGCCTCATGCACGCAGCCTCACACCACACAGCCCTTACTGCCTTCAACATAACTCCCTCACATATTGCACCTATTTCAGTCGTATAAACACCCAAAAACCAGCCCAGTTCAGCCGTATAAAATACCCTAAAACAGTCCCCGAATTAACCGAACTGCACCCTGAAAAATGTCGCAATTTGTCCAGCAAACCTCCCCCCAAACAGTCCCTAAACTACCCCAAAACTACCCCTCCAAAATGTCCAAAACAGTCCCCTGAAACCACCAAAACAGTGGCCTAAAAACAACAGCAAAACAACAACAAAACGGAGTAAAAATAGCAGCCCGAACAGCAAAACAGTGAGGAAAGATGTTGAGTTGGTGAACCGAAAGAGTTGCAGATCATTCACCCTTCCAACGGACGTGTAACGCCCTTTCGTGAGACGAAAAAAGAGGTTAGATCTGAGGGCACCCTTTTATTTATTATCTTTCATTTATTTTATTTATTTTTGAAATATTATCGCATGAAAGTAGTTTGAGGCATGATGTGATTGTTGGATGAGCGGAATATGTGTTCCCTTCTGTGGTATATAGGATGGAAACCCGGACGTAAATTCTGTAGCCGAATCCGAATGGACGGTAGTGCGGTTTGTACTCGGGATACAACGCCACGTACCACTTAAGAGACACGTATTTCATCTCATCCAAACTTGTGTTTGAGCATGATGTAGTTCGTAGATTATTTAGTTATTATTTAAAGCATGATGTAGTCTAGCTTATTGTTTGTTTTCAAGCATGATTAGGTTATTTTATGCATGCTATTTTGTTTAGTTTATGATTATGTTTAAATAGTTATTTGTTTAGTTTGGTTTAATGGCTCAATGTGCTCATTGTGTGATATTGCGTGTTTACCGTTTGAGGACTTACTTTCCAAGCATGCAAACTTAGACATAGGATTTATCTTTATTAACATGAACTAGATATCGGTTGTTCTTGAGCATGTTGCGTAGATTCGGTTAAGATATTGCACAAATCACATCATTACAAGTGACATAAGTAAGGGACAATTCCGAACCCAACGGTTTGAGGTCTTCCCTTGCGAGGGGTGAGTGCGGCCTTAAATCTTTGTCCCGGTTCACACCGGGTGGCGACTCCATGTTATTTCGTACTCCCCACTAGGACACGAGCCTAGAACAGCGTCGCCGATTTCTGTGTCCTACACCAGGCTTAGGCATAATATGTTATTTTATCAAATAAAGTAACTTATTATTTTCCAGGACCATCCTGAAATTTATTCCCAATTTGAAAAATAAACCATTTAAATACATTTTCCCTAGGATTATGTTTTAAATGTCAATTTTTCAATTTACATCTTGATTCTAATAGTCCAACTATTTAATCAACGATTTCAGGTACTGTGATTATGTTGTCCCGGTTCACACCGTGTTTCCTAGTGGGCTAGGATCCCGTTAAATATCACACAATCTTGACTTTGGCCAACAAATTGTATGATAATTAACTAGGTAGATCTCTAAGATCAATTGGATCCAATCCAATTCCTAGATCCAGTAGGGGGACATCCAAGTCCGAAACATATATCTTATATATGCCAATATTGTTAGACATTATGACCCATAGCGTCACTGTTTTGTAAATGATATGGTATTATTGTACAAAATTAACTATGTGATAATGAAATTGCCCTTTTGCCGTTTTGTAAAATTATTTACTTTAATATATTAATGGCAAAAGTCCATATGATTAGTTCCGTATTGAGATGATATGAGACAGTATCAATATAAAAGGTTTAATCATTAAATATCCCTAGTCGGAGTATTATCGAGATCGGACATCGATAATGCAGAATAGACTAGTATTGCACTTGTGCGAGTTGTGATGGCACAACGGCATAGTTCTCATATATTGAAGTATTGGATACTTATGCAAGTGCGATAGGAGGTTGTGTTTTACCGATAGTACGGAAAACAGCTTCGCTCTGGACAGACCCCGCGGAATCCCATTGGTAGTATGTCTGCGTGTCTATGGGAGGCCGCATCAGGGTAGGTGTATATGGTCTTAACCTGAGACTTGCATCGCTAGTACTTGCGACAATCGGTAAACTTTGGTTGTGGTGGTTCGGGGCTTTAACCGGTTCTGTGTACGCCTCTTCTGGGTTTATCGAGAATCGTAGTGTACTGGATGTGATGTCAAGATGGAAGTATCACTTCAGACATATGGAGATGATGATCACGCTGGATACAGAACTAGTACTCTATAAAAGGTTGCAACCGTCGGGACAATATGACCAGGTCAGGATTGTCCGATTTAAAGAGACTAGTTGTTTGATATCCGATATATGTTTCGTACGGGGCAGACACATTTCCAGCCCCAGGCCTAACATGTGATCGTCCGATACTGGATCGATATACGCAATACTGCGGTATACTACGCTTGATAAAGATCTAATATTCCAGTAAGAATATTTCTGGAGAATTGGGTAGGCATGGCGCTTTGCTAGAAGCCAACCTTGTCTTGTAAATCGGTAAAAACGTAGTACGAGGTACGTACGTGTTTGGATTATCCAACGACCGTATTTACTGCCAACATATCCGGAGATCTCTTGGGTCGCTTCCTGAAGATTCACCTATGATGTTTGATTCGAACTTTATTAATCTTGGATTAATTACGGAGAAACTTTATCTTGGATAAAATGCCTTATTAGGAGAGAGAGAGAGATCGATTAATTTGGAATTAATCGATAAAATAATATATTCGATATATTATTAAACGAAATTATATTTCGACGCGGAATTAAAATCAGATTTTAATTCGGGCAAACGAATTAATTTAGAATTAATTCATTAGCGAACTGAATAGTAATTCCGCAAGGAGTAATTATTTAATTCACGTCGCGATGGAAATTCGTTAATTCGGAATTAGCGAAACCGAGCCCGAAAGTGTTTGCGGACACATTCGTATTTTGAATCGAGTGGTATCCGCAAATCGCATCGCGATATCTCATTACTTGATGCGAATAGATGATGGATGTATCTAGTCACCTTTAAGGGATGATACATTGTCTCTAATCTCAAAGTAAGGTAATGATGGCAAATGATGAATTTTATTTTGGAGGGAAAACCTTTCACGGTTTTTGAAGGGTTTTTGGATTAAAAAATTCATTTTTGGTATTTGATATCATATTCTTTTATTTTTCATTTGCTCTCACACGGTTTTTAAAAAACAAATTGAGAACAAAAAAAAAATAAAAGACATAACACTCTCTCCTCTCCTTCTTCTTCACGCAAGCCGTGAGCTTCATCCATGGCAGAAAATTGTTTTCTCCATTTTTGCTAGCACAACAAGGGATCAGAGGAGGTGATAGGGAAACGCATTTGGAGCTTGGAGTACTAGAAGATTTGAGGCTTCTCACACTGTTGTTCTTGGCCGAAAACAGCCCCAAGATTTGCAACTTCTATCATTCTTGTTCTTGGCCGCATATCACCCACCTTGGAGGCTCAAGGATCCTCTTCACCATTTTCGTCACAAAGCTTTGTAAGTATGTTTCCGCCATCCTTCAAGCTTTGCATGTATGTTATTTGTATTTCTATGGCTTAATCTTTCTTTGGGACTAATTATAGAAACCAACAAATATATCCAATATATTGCCTAACCTTTTTCCTCTGAATCAACTAAGCCTTGGCTTTGGCACAACAAATTTAGTGATCGAAGTTAAGCGCGACCCATTGACCATGGAAAGCTTCGTAATTAATGTCGATGGACAAGAAGTGGTCTTGACTTTGGCCAACAAACCACAACTTGGATAAGACACTGATATGGAACAAAGCTCTAGTGATTCAAACACATCTTCGACGGACAAAGGCCTTGACTTTGGCCAACAAGCCAATGTCAGTCTCGGATCTTGAGTGAGAATCACTCAATGGAAGGAAAAACGCTTAATATTTGTGAGGGTTTTTCGCGTGCAAATTGGCAACCAATTTATTATCTTTGTTAAGGTCTCATCATCATACACCTTTAAACATGCATTCTAAAAATATAATAAAATGCGTATAAATAAATAATAATGATATGCGGATGGATACTTTACACAATGATCCTAGATCAAATCTCTCACTTTCTCCCTCCCGCTAGCACATGTATTACTTCTACCCGTTACACTACACTTCTAAAGAAACCTCATTTACATTGAGGGGAATAGGTGAGAAGAGAATATAAAGAATAAGGAGGTGATAAGGCTGGACACGCAGGTCCAATTAATAAATCAAATTTATTACAACAATTTCTAAAATTGCCCCACCCATCTAATATCCATCTGATATACATTATTCATGCATCGCAACCATGTATTCACACAAGCATGTTATCAATCAATCTAATCAAATTAATTAATCTGATAATTAGTGACCATCCAATGTTCAAACAACGATTTGATTTTGCTCGAGTCAAACTCGTTTTGCGAATAAGTACTCAAAGTACAAATTCTCGAATTAAATTAAATTACAACATTAAATCCAATTTAATATGTATTTAATACTAATTCATTATTTAATTCCAAATTAAATACTACACTTTATTTGACGAACCTTTACGACTTAAATTCCAAATTTAATCGCTATGGGTCTCAAAGCCCGATTAATGTCCAACATCAATTTAATTAAAGTCCAATGGGCTTTTAATTAATTTCTTTAAGGCGTGGACTTTTGGTCAACTCGGGTCGAACGCAATAACCAAAGTCCAATCTGGGAGTTGCCCCATAAGCCCAGAAATCAATTTAGGCCCATTAGGCCCAATTAAACTTTAAAGGTCCATTAGTCGCATTTCGGCTTTATGGATGCGGTTTTGGGCCCAATTCGATCCAACCAATTTAGCCTAAACCCTACTTAGTACAACCAAGCCCAATAAGCCCATTTACAACACTTAAGCCCAATTTCACAAAATAGGCCCAACATAATTAAATTACAAACATCCAATTTCACAATTTAATTACTCAAAGTGCATTACACAATTAATTACCCAATTAAAATTTCTAAAACATCAATTAGCCTAATTAATCATGCTCTTTAACATTAAAACATGTCCAACACATTTTAACAAAAATCAAACCCAATTACATGCTATATCATTCTCGGCAATTTGGGCAATTTGTGTCCGATTCGGTTTCAATCCAATTAAATCCACAATCGACATTAAATCAACATTCCCGAATGATTCCAATTCATCCAATGAACAAAAAATCAAAATTCCAAGACAATTAGGGCTTCCTTCCTCTCGGCCAAGCTAAGATTATTGGGGAAAAATGTTCCAAATAATTTTTCAACAAATTGATCCAATCAATCCTCAATTAAAACACATTTAAACATATTGATTCATCCAATTTCATAAATCATGCTCAAACATATTTTTACCCAAATTTTAAGCCCTAATCATTTTCATGCTCAACCTTGCTCATAGATACCATTGTTGGAGTTTTCTAAACATCCCAAGATCATTAAACAAGCATGAAACAAGTGCGAATACAACGAGGGAGTTGCGGAATACTCACATAGATCGGTTGAGCGACGCGGGAGGCAACACAATTAGTTTCTGCTCACCAACAGCTCATGGCAGTGGTTGTTTTTCCCTCCACCATTTTCGGCCATTGATGTCCTTAAAACTCCAAGCTTGGTGATGAAACGATTCCATGCTCATGGGTGGACTTCCCTATCACCTTCGCATGTCTCTCGAGGTGCTAGCTCTCAAGAAATTTGCCACAAATTTCCCACACTTTGCTTCCCTTGCTCACGATTTTCTTGACAGAAACCAGTGAAGAATTGCCTCTAAGGCCGAGAGAGAGAGAGATGAAGAAATGGCTCCAAATTCGTGAGCCATGATAGAGAAAGGAAAATGTGTAAAATGTTAATTGTTTTCCAAAAACAATTAAACATATACCAAAAATCCTTTTCAAAAAAAGTCAAGCAATTAATGCCAACTACCACCATCAATCCATCAATCAATCAAATCAAGTGACAAGTTGTCACATCACTCAAAGTGACTAATGATTTGACGCTTGATTTGACTAATGATTTGACGCTTGATTTGACTTACGTGCCGCGCTCCAATTCGAAATGCGAATGCGCTCGCAAACAATCTCGGGCTCGGGTTCGCTAATTCCAAATTAACGAATTTTCCGTTGCGACGTAATTAAATGATTATACCTAGTGAAATCACTATTCACGTCGCTAACGAATTAATTCTAAATTAACTGGTTCGCCCGAATTAAAATCTAATTTTAATTTCGCGTCGAAATCCAATTTCATTTAATATATCGAATATATTATTTAATCGATTAATTCCAAATTAATCATTCTCTCTCTTTAAATGATATTTTATCCCAGATAAAATATCTCTGTAATTAATCCCAGATTAATTTTCTCTCTCATCATTAATTAATCCCAGATTAATAAAAGTACGACTCATACATTATCAGTGAATCTTCGGGAAGCGACCCATGAGATCCCCGGATATGTTGGCAGTAAATTCGGTCGTCGGACTATCCGAACACGTAATTACCTAGTACTACGTTTATACCGATTTACAAGACAAGGTTGGCTTCTAGCAAAGCGCCATGCCTACCAAATTCTCCAGAAATATCCTTACAGGAATATAAGATCTATATCAGGCGTAGTATACGTAGTATTGCGTATGTCGATCCAGTATCAAATGATCATGTGCTAGGCCTGGGGCTAGAATTGTGTCTGCCCCGTACGAAGCACATGTCGGATGTCTGGTAACTAGTCTATATAATCGGATAAACCTGACCTTGTCATTTTATCCCAATTACTACAGTACATAAGAATACTAGTACCGTATCCTACGTGACCATCATCTCCATATGACTGAAGTGATACTTCCGTCTGGACATCACACCCAACCCACTACGATTCTCGATATACCCAGAAGAGGCGTACACAGAAACCGGTTAAAGCCCTGGATGACCAAAACCAAAGTATATTGATTGTCGCAAGTATTAGCGGTGAAAGTCTCAGGTTAAGACCAAATACACCTACCCTGATTTCGGACTTCCATAGACATATAGTCATACTACCAATGGAATTCCGAGGGGGTCTATCCAGAGCGAAGCTGTTTCTCGTACCATCGGTAAAACACAACCTCCTATTACACTTGCATGAGCATCATATACCCAAATATATGAGAACTATGATGTTATGCCCTCACAACGCGCACAAGTGTAATACTAGTCTTTTACGTATTTATCGATGTCCAATCTCGATAATACTCTAACTAGGGATATTTAATGATTTATCCTTCGTGGACTGATACTGTCTCATATCATTCTCAATCCAGGAACAAATCATAAGGACCTCCTATCATTTTTATATATCTTGGTGATCTAATCACAAATGATAAGAGTGCAATCTCCTTTGTCATATAGTTAATTTGTACAACAACACCATGATCTGTACAAATAGTGACGCTATGGGTCATAATTGTCCAACACACACTGACTCATTCACCGAGCATGCTATGGATACCCGAGGTGCCAAACACCACGCAAGCCTTCATGCTGCTATCATTCCTCAAAGATGCAAGTCATTGGGTGTTAACTTTCCAGCCCGGGGATTTGATAACGATATCAGGGACTGACGTGCCGCGGGGTTGCACGTTTGTCCCACACACCTTTCATCTTTTCATGTATTTCAATCACGAGTATTTTCAGAAGAATATTAAACATATCTTTCTCATTCCGCGCCAGGTTTTAAAAGAAAATGGTTTTCTAAGATGTAGTTTTCAGAAATGAAAGTTTTATAAAACAGTTTTAGAAAGAAAATTTAGATTTACAAAAAAAGACTCAGAGCTTTATAGATAGAAAAACTTTTTCAGAAAAGAAAAGAGCTTTCAGAAAAAGATGTTTTCTAGTGACAGATTTGGAACCAAGAGTTTTCATAAAAGTACATAAGTTTTTGTTTTAATTGTCCACTTACTTAGATCGTTCAAATGATCTAACCCTCCCCACTCCCAGTTTCCGTGTTTTACAGGTATTCCCAAAGGACGAGCTCGAAGGGATGGATACTGATGGCAGTCACTGGAGGGTTTGGTCCACCAGGTCGAGTAAGAGATAGAGTTCAATTCAGACAGAGTCAGGAAATGTCATGTGTCGTGTAGTAAATATTACATATGTAGTGCACTATAAGCAATCACTATCAGAGTTGAAATGTATACAAAAAAATGAGTATTTAGTATGTAAAGTGTTATGAATTTATGTTGATATAGTTGGGCGTTGGTTCCATGCATGAGTTTATACATGTGAAATAAGATTAATAGTTGTCAGCAAGTCAGAGGCTCAGGGGAGTAGGACGATATATTCCATGCCGATAACATCTCTAGATTGGGGATGTTACAAAGTTGATATCAGAGCATGGTCGAGGGAGTCAGTGACTGCAGTGGGTAGAGTGTTGGGGTCTTGTATATATAGTATGTCTAGGATACTAGTATCTGATCCTCGACTACGTCCTCAAGCCCTATATACAGGTTAGTAAGCTTTCCCATACTATTTGAATAGTATTCCTTATGAAAACAATTATACTCTAGATCTAAGTTGAGAATTCTCCTGTAGTTATCCTGGCTTATCACCAGAAGTACATACAAGCAATGAGATTAGATAATAAAGTTTTGAGAATATTCACCCAATGGAGTGGGAAGAGAAGTATATAAGAAAAGTAAAAGAATAAGGTACATATGTTCCAAGTAATCAGAGTTAGTAAAGAGATAGAGGTAAAAAATGAGATGATAAGAAAACACCAGAACTTGTAGTAGTAAGGAGAATAGAACAAGTCTGAGCAATAATAAAATGTCAAATAGACCTAAGTAAGGTTCATTCCCTTCTCGTAAGATTCTTTCCTTCCTAGGAAGACTCATTCCCTCATCAGAAAATCTTTCTGGTAGACCAAAAGCCTGGAGTATTTCAAAAAGATAACAAGTTCTCCAAATAATGAAGAATAGCCATAAAGATAAGAGAAACAAGGAGTTAGGATTAGAAACGAGGTATCTAAAGGATTTAGAGAATTCCAGATCCCCAAACCCAGGCCCGCAAGCAGGCAAATAAAGGTCATAAGCAGAAATAATTAGTTACCATACTATAAACAATCCAATGAAGGCAACACCCTAAGCTATCTAGGAGGTACTTGTTCATTATAGGCGCCAATGGCGGGAAGAAACCTGTCAACCTTCAACTCCTGATATTTCATTTCATTCAACAACTCAACTCTATGTACTCCACCCCCTATATAATAATGGGCACCAAAAGCGGCTAAATGAGCATTATGAGAAGGAGGCACTATGGAAAATGATCGAGTACAACTGGCATATTGGCTCTCCTACTAATTTCTGACAACTATCGCTATCGGCGTTGTTCTACCTTCATAGCGACTTGGTCTATGCACCCATTCAGGTATTCGTTCCTTACCAAGTCTACCATCTGCTTCTGTAGGTCTCTACATTTTTTCGTGGTGTGTCCCCTCACATTATGGCATACACAATAAGCCGTGTTGTCTCTCTTCTCAATGGGAAACCTCATCAGGTTGTGCTCAATCAATATAATTTTATCCTGGATTTCCTGAACTATATGATCCAAGGGTCTGTTCAAGGGGGTGTACAATGTCCCTCCGGCAACAAGGTTGACCTGGACAAGCGACTTTCTCTCTTGCGTTGGATTATTCCGAGGTATCAGTCTGAACTCCTTCTGCCATAGGAAATGTCTCACCAAGTCCCTGTCTAAATCCTGATGATTTTCTGGGCAAGACGCTCTTGGCATCTGAACAGTCCCCCCTAGGGCGATCTTCTCATCTCCATTCATCAACACAAACTTCCTTGCATGCTCCAAAATCATGGCATAGTCCGGTATCTCCTGGATCCTTAGGTGAGACCATAACCTACTGACCTTGAGGGCCTAGTTGAAACTTTCCAGCGCCTATCGGGACGTATACGCCCTGACCTCTAATACCAAGTCATGGTACCTATCGACAAAGCTTTTCAAAGACTCATCATCTCCCTACTTCATCAACCTCAATAACCCCAACGTCTTCCTCGGTACGCACGCCCTTTTGAAGTGCCGCATAAAGGATTTCCTCAACTATGCAAAGCTTCTGATACTCCCCAGGGTCAAGATTCTTAACTATAGGTTGGCTGACCCGCCCAAGGTTAAAGGAACACCTTGTAGATGGCCTATCCGACCAATCCATCAATCTCCATCAGTAAAACAAAATTCTCAAGATGAGACTTGGGGTCTGTGCTCCATTTGTAGACATTCATCGAAGGCATGGTGAATCTCCTTGGAAATTCCATTGTCATAATTTCATTTGTAAAAAAGGATGTCGCCTCTATGTCTTGGTCACCCATTGGTCACTCTTTCATACTTTCCTCACACTTCCACATGTCCTTCCGAAACCAACTCCTCATCTGGTTCTCGAAACTGTCACGCTCACCTCCACGTGTTTCCCCGCATCTTCAACTTCGAGTATAATATCTTCTATAACTGGGAGCTTCATACCCCTCCTCCAAGTGTCGTTCCATATCACTTTCCATGAAACACGGGCTGTTGTTGGAGGATTCCAAAGTTTGTGTGCATTCCCATTCTTCCCATAACTCCCTCGTGGGTGCGACTCTGACAATGACTATAGATTTCACTCTATGGGTACTCATCTTCCCATTTTCACCGTCTCCTCTACTCCGACGATTCTTTTTCCTCTTGCTATCTCCTTTTTCCTTTGCCTTGGGCCCGCTTACCCATTTTCTCCCACTTTTTTTCCAACTTCTCCATAATGGCATTCATGAAGGTTTGAGTTGCCACCATTTCCTTTCGAGCATTTTCTCTCTCACTTCGCATGGTTTCTTCCATTTTCTCCAGCCACTCCGTCGTTGAAGTTTCTGAAGATCTGTGGTTTCTGTGTCTTGCCATCGCCTTAGTGTGTTGCCACTTCTGTTAGGGATTTGCCCTATACCCAACTTGTGGATGGGCTATATGTACATGTATTTGTAATATTTTCATTAATTAATAAAATGGCAATCTTTATTATACGTGTCTTACATAACTTATATGAATCATCAACACTGTAATAAAGCCTTTGGAGTAACAAGACGATGGCTTCCACGCCTTATAAGAATCATTATTCTTAAATGTTCTTAGTCATAGTTTTATGAATAATCTGGGCGTTCACAAAGCGGAGAGACTAGCATGATGATATGATCCGCCCTTAAATGGGGTAGTCGATCTCATAGGCTACTAGCGGAGATCTGTCCGCTCGGTGTATCACACGGATGCATGAGTTGCTCGTGTCCATCGAACTGACCACCGAAAGTTTTCATATGGAGTGTTTATCCCATTTGTCTGCGAGAACTTTCATATATCGATTATATGACTAGTCCTTAGACTTGAGGTCTTTACAATCTTATGTGTGGATCAAATAACTTTGACATTCTCCTTCCCTGGTTCAATAGATCTGGTCATAAGGGTATAATTGGGTCATTTGTTGAAACACATAAAGTTTGTAAAGATACAGAAGAGAATCGCCACTCTCTCGGATAATATTTTCTTATAGGAGAAGTATTCCAGTTCGCGGGTTGATATGTGTGATCAATGCTTGAGACTGTGGTCACAGAGGAAGAATCGTGTGAGATTCTTGGGTTAGCACGATTCATGACACTATCAACATTATACCTTTGACCATATGGGTAGACACTTTCCGTACCCTAGGTCAATAGGTGGGGATACAGTGAGGCGATGGACCGTATCATATATAAATCGCATACATAATGGGTATATATATCTTTCTTTCTCATTTGGGGGCTTTAGCATGTTGCTAGATGTCAACTTTGGTCATTGAAATCGAACGACCATCTGATCGGAGGTTAATTTATGTTCGAATAAATTATCACGATTCATTTCATGTCCAACTTGAGGGGAACCCAAAAGGTCACACAAAACAAAGTCGAAATCAATGGTTAACAGTGCACGGTATATATTTAACAGCATATATGATTGTTGTAGGAATTATTCATAAATGGTTCAATGTGTTTAATTATTAAACAGATCATTTATGAGGTTTCATAGTGTGTTAGGGATTGATGAATGACGATAGAGGCACTTTGGGTATTGGAACAAATAGATAAAAAAAAAAAATTACTATTCATGTGAATAGTAACAAGTGAATAGTACCATGTGAATAGTAATATTTTTTTATTCAATGCGGCCCAAACTCTTATTAGGGTTTTATAATCTCATTAAACCACTAAATTAAGATCAAATGTCTAAGATTAAATTGGCTTTTATCCCACATCAGATTCTTAATTAATTTTGTTGTCTTTGGAGCACTATATAAACCCAAAGAATTCTTCACAAATTTTTGCACCAAACCTTTCATATATTGGGTTTATATAAGTTAGAAACTCTAAAGTTTAAGAGTAAGCCACTGATTTTGAGGATTCTTAAGTCTAATGACTAGATAAACCTCGAGTTAAAAGTTTAGAGGTATTTGCCTAGGCTAGCACCAAGGGCAAAATACCCATGCACTCAAGGTGTAGTCTTGCCGTTGAGTTTTGTCTTTGGTGTGTGCATCTTTGGAGGCCACACACTTGGGTGGCTCTTTGGAATGTGGAAGAGCTTGCTGAGTTTGAGAAAAGCTTGTAGATTGGAGGGAGGACTGGAGGAGTCTACGGTTCAAGTAAGTCTTTTTCTTTCTTTATTTTAATTAGAGTTCTTATGATAGTTAGTTTGTTTAGGTTTATGTTCTTTGCATGTTTTATGAGTTTTATGCTTAGAATATATAGCAACATGCCTAGTCTTGTATACTAATAAAAACAAATGGGTATTGGGCAAAGGGAAAGCGGCATCATAATTTTATTATACCGCTGCGTACTCGCGGCCGCTTCCCAACAATCGTATCAGCGTGCCGTTTTTGTTTTAATTAGTTCTCACTCATTGGAACTCGAAATTGGGTATTTAAAAGCTCGTTAGAAAGCTAACACCCTGAACTTAATTTTAGGCACAAGTTTTGCATGATTTGGTTAAGATTTGAATTGTGAAATTGCAATTAACCTTTACGCGTCTGCAGAAAAATATTAATAGTAAATTTATTTGAATAAAATAAAATGCAATATCATAATTAAATATTAATCAAAGTTATTTAATGCCTAAAATAATTCCAACATATTAAAAATCATATGCTTGATAATTCTATGTATGATTAGAATTGGCATAATTATTTTAGGTTGCAAGCATCTAGAGACTTTCTAATAAATAGAGAGTGTATTGCTTATCCCTTAGCTAAGTAATTATTCCGTGATGAAATTAGAGATTTATTACCTTTGAGGCTAATAAATATAAATCACTTGTTTATAATAAAAGACATTATAAAAGATAAAAGTGGGGTGGGACCAAGGCGTTAATAAAACTTTCCAAACTAAAGTTAATTTAACCAAAGGTATTACTAGAGTTAGATAATGATTTGGTGTCTTCCTTCACTCACTACCTTTTTATAGCCAAAAGGAGAAGTTGTGAAGACATCTAGATAATCATTTACTAATTTGGAGGATCTATTGTTTATTCCTGTCACCAAGGCGATAAGAGCCTAAGAGGTAAGGGTATTTAAGAGAGTTCGCTCCACCCTCCCTCTGGGGAATTTTCAATGGAGGAATCCATTTGACAGTTATTCAGTTAAACTTGCTAAAATCCTCAATAATAATTTAAGTCTAAAATTTGCCTCCCATTGTAAAGTATAGACCCAAAGGTCTTAAACCGTATTGGTAGGACTAGGCTTTACCAGACTGACCAATACCAATTTGTCCCTAAATCGTACTATTGACAATGGTTTGAATTTTTTGAGTCATAAGACGCAGTGACCCTTAGGCGTGGTCTTATAACTTAGTGGCAAAGATTGGGTGTCCACACGGACTAGCATAAGCTATGGCATGTTTGATTGTCCAACCCAATGATCAAGGAATTATGATTTATATCATAAATTGGTTGGGAACCTACCTAATTATCGTATTTTATAACGACCGACCCTAGTCGGAGTTATGAAATGATGATAATGGGATCCTTGCCCACAAGAAATCCATCATATTGGGGTTGATGCGATTTGCTTAAAATTTTAAAACAATTGAGTGTGAGCAAATTCATAATATTAAAAGCCCATGTTATTATGAAACATTAATGAAAACATATTCATAATTTTAACATTCTCTCTTAACAGGTGGGTTAAAATATTTCACAAACATTCAAATGGCAAACAGAGTATCACTTCATTCCATCCTTAATGAGCATAAGCTCAAAGGGGACAACTACAATGACTGGTTTAGAAACCTTAAAATTTTCTTACGACAAGAAAAGATTTTCTATGTTCTTGAAAGACCATTTCCCTCTGACCAAAATACATTCGATGCTTGGAAGAAACACGTCGATGATGATGAGTAATTAGTTTGCATAATTCTTGGCTCTATATCGGACGAACTTCAGAAAGCTCACGAAGATATGGATGCTCAAACCATCATCTTTCACTTGAAGGAGTTGTATGCAACTTTCTTTCATACCGTGAGATTCTAAGTGTCATGTGCCTTATTCCAAACAAGGTATAAGGAAGGATCTGTTAGTGGACATGTGCTTAAGATGATTGGCCACATTGAAAAATTGGCCAACCTCGGGTTCATCATGGATCATGAGATATGTCAGGATCTAATTCTTCAGTCGTTACCAAAAGAATTCTCTAACTTTATTATGCAGTTTCATATGTCTGATAAAGAAGCGCTACTTTAGCAGAATTGCACAATCTGATAAAGCAAGCAGAGAAGGACTTGAAACCGGAGCTTAAAACCTCCATCATGCTTACGGGTATGAACCTGAAGCCACGAGGCCCAAAGAAAAATAAGGGCAAGGCCAAGGCTCCAGATCATCTAAAGCCCAATGGTAAAGTGGACAAGAAAAAAAGGAAATGGGAAATATTTCTTTTGTGGAAAGAAGGGTCATTGGAAGAAAGACTGCAGATCCTTGAAAGCCAAGGAAGCTAGGGAAGCCCAAGAGGCCAAGAAGCCCAATGCTTCATGTATGTTGTATATGATTGAACTATATTCTCAAAACTCTGAACCTTCTACTTGGGTGCTTGACACCGGTTGTGGGACTCACTTGTGTAACAATGTGCAGGGCCTGAGAAACAGTAGGGGACTCCGTCATGGGGAGGTTGACTTACGCATGGGTAATGGAACAAAACTGGCTGCATTGTGCGTGGGGACTAATTCATTAGTTTTGACTAATGGTTTAGTTTTAGACTTAGAAGATTGTGTTTATGTACATTCTCTAGTAAAGAACATCATTTCAATTTCTTCTTTATGTAATAAAGGCTTTTTATGCCTAATAAGTTGTAATGAATGTTCTATTTATTTCAATGAAATAAAATATGGAGATGGTATTTTGAATAATGGTATCTATGTCTTACAAACTAACAAAGAATGTTCAACCTCTAATATATACAACGTTAACTCAAATAATCTCAATGAATCACTTCTATGGCACAGTCGCTTAGGTCATATCAATGAAACAAGATTAACTAAGCTACATAAGGATGGGTATTTCAAACCCTTCAAATATGAACCTTATGGAACTTGTGAGTCTTGTTTACTTGGTAAAATGACCAAATTACCCTTCAAAGGTAAAGGACAGCGTGCAACGGAGATATTATAACTCATACATTCGGATGTATGCGGACCAATGTCAGTCACTGCTAGAGGTGGATTCTCCTACTTCATTACCTTTATCGATGATCACTCGCGATATGGGTATGTGTAACTTATGCGGTACAAATCTGAAGCCTTTGAGAAATTCAAAGACTTCAAAGCTGAAGTAGAAAAGCAACTTAATAAAAGTATAAAGTGACTAAGGTCTGACCGAGGTGGTGAATACTTAAGCAACGAATTCAAGATTACTTGAGAGAAAATGGCATTGTTTCCAGTGGACTCCTCCGGGAACTCCACAGCATAATGGGGTCTCCGAAAGGAGAAATCGGATATTATTAGATATGGTCTGATCAATGATGCCAGACACGGATCTACCTCTTTCATTTTGGAGTCTTGCTTTAGAAACTGCAACACTACTACTAAACCAAGTTCCTTCCAAGATTGTTAGGCAAACACCATATGAGTTATGGTCTGGGAAACGTGATAGTCTTAGTTATCTAAGAGTTTGGGGATGTGACGCATATGTCAAGCTCACACAAACTAACAAATTGGATGATAAGGCAGTTAAATGTAAGTTTGTAGGATATGCCTTGAACTCAAGAGCATATGTGTTCTACGTCCCAAATGAACAAAGAACATTTGTCTCACGAAATGCTAAATTTCTAGAGAATGAAATCCTTCTCAAGAAATATAGTGGGAGTAGACTTGACCTCGATGAGGTATGAGAAGAATAAACTAACATAGAACTAAACCCCATGCCCCTCAAAAGGGCAGCGACGGAACAACCACAAGGTTATGAACTCAGAAGGTCTGGTTAGGAAAGACATGAGCCTGAAATATATGGTTTCCATATTGATAAGGAACATGATCAGGTCATTGAAAATGATGATCCCACCAGCTATGACGAACCAATGCATGACATTGATTCAGTCAAGTGGTTTGAGGCCATGAAATCCGAACTAGACTCTACGTAGTAGAATCAAGTCTGGGACTTGGTAGATGCACCTGAAGGGATAAAACCCATAGGCTGCAAGTGGATTTACAAGCGTAAAACTGATGCAGAAAGCAAAATCCAAACCTATAAGGCTAGGTTGGTGGCGAAAGGTTATTGACGAATCCAAGGAATTGATTATGAGGAAACCTTCTCGCCTGTTGCAATGATAAATTCCATTCGAATTTTACCGGCACTAGCTGCACACTTTGATTATGAGATTTGGCAGATGGATGTCAAAACAATTTTCCTTAATGGGAACCTCCTAGAGGAAGTCTATATGACACAATCTGAGGGGTTTGCATCTAAGGATGATCATAATAAAGTATGAAAGCTTAAACGATCCATTTATGGACTCAAGCAAGCCTCCAGAAGTTGGAATATATGATTTGATGAGACAATCAAAGAATTTGACTTCATCAAAAATGTAGACGAGCCTTGTGTTTAAAGGAAAAATAGTGGGAGTGTTGTTGTATTTCTTGTATTATATGTCGATGACATATTAATCATCGAGAATGATATTCCCATGATGCAAGCCACCAAGCAATGGTTATCTCAGAATTTCTCCATGAAAGATTTGGGAGAAACAGCCTACATCCTCGGCATTAAGATCTACCGTGATAGATCTAAGAGGTTGTTAGGACTTTCTCAATCTACGTACATAGATAAAGTTTTGAAAAGATTCAAAATGGAAGATTCCAAATGAGGTAATTTACCTACTTATCATGGAATCAAATTATCTAAGGAGCAATGTCCACATACTCCTTCAGATAGAGAGCGTATGAGTAGGATCCTTTATGCTTCAGCAATAGGATCGATCATGTACGCCATGCTATGTATAAGACCTGATGTCTCTAATGCTCTTAGCATAACTAGCAGGTATCAGGCAAATCCTTGTGAGCAACAATGGGCAGCTGTCAAAACAATCCTCAAGTATCTGAGAAGAACTAATGATGCATTTTTGACATACGGAGATTGTTCTGAGATGAAATTCATTGGTTATTATGATGCGAGCTTTCAGATCGATAGGGATGACAGTAGATCACAAATAGGATATCAGTTTACTTTGAATGGCGGTGCTGTCAGTTGGAAAAGCTCAAAGTAGTCAACTACAACGGACTCCACCACCAAAGCCGAGTATATTGCAGCATCTGAGGCAGCTAAAGAAGCAGTCTAGATAAAGAAGTTCATCACGAACTGGAAGTGCTTCCTGCAATAAAGAATGGCATCATGATGTACTGCGACAACACGGGCGCCATTGCTCAATCAAAGGAACCAAGGTCCCACCAGAAATCCAAGCATGTACTCAGGCGATTTCATCTCATCAAGGAGATTGTTGAGAGAAAAGAAGTTATTATAGAGAAAATACCCACAGAAGATAATCTTGAAGATTCTCTAACTAAAGGGCTGACTCAACAAAAGCATGATAGGCACACCCGAGAGTATGGTGGCCAGATTCATACTAGTTGGCTATAGTGCAAGTGGGAGATTGTTAGGGATATGCCATATACCCAACTTGTGGATGGGCTATATGTATATGTATTTGTAATATTTTCATTAATTAGTAAAATGACAATCTTTATTATACGTGTCTTACATAACTTATATGAATCATCAATATTGTAATAAAGCCCTTGGAGTAATAAGACGATGGCTTCCACGCCTTATGAGAATCATTACTCTTAAATGTTCCTAGTCATAGTTTTGTGATAATCTGGGCGTTCACAAAGAGGAGAGACTAGCATGATGATATGATCCGCCCTTAAATGAGGTAGTCAATCTCATAGGCTACTAGCGGAGATCCGTCCGCTTGGTGTATCACATAGATGCATGAGTTGCTCGTGTCCATCGAACTAATCACCGAAAGTTTTCATATGGAGTGTTTATCCCATGTGCCTGTGAGAACTTTCATGTATCGATTATATGACTAGTCCTTAGACTTGAGGTTTTTACAATCTTATGTGTGGATCAAATAACTTTGACATTCTCCTTCCCCGGTTCAAAAGATCCGGTCATAAGGGTATGATTGGGTCATTTGTTGAAACACATGAAGTTTGTAAAGATACAACAGAGAATTGCCACTCTCTCGGATAATATTTTCTTATAAGAGTAGTATTCCAGTTCGAGGGTTGATATGTGTGATCAGTGCTTGAGACTGTGGCCACAGCGGAAGAATCATGTGAGATTCTTGGGTTAGCATGATTCATGACACTATAAACATCATACCTTTGACCATATGGGTAGACACTTTCTGTACCCTAGGTTAATAGGTAGGGATACAGTGAGGCTAGGGACCGTATCATATGTAAATCGCATACATAATGGGTATATATATCTTTCCTTCTCATTTGGGGGCTTTGGCATGTTGCTAGATGTCAACCTTGGTCATTGAAATCGAACGACCATCTGATCGAAGGATAATTTATGTTCGATTAAATTATCACGATTCATTTCATGTCCAACTTCAGGGGAACCCAAAAGGTCACACACAATAAAGTCGAAATCAATGGTTAACAGTGCACAGTACATATTTAACAGCATATATGATTGATGTAGGAATTATTCATAAATGGTTCAATGTGTTTAATTATTGAACAATTCATTTATGAGGTTACATAATGGCTTAGGGATTGGTGAATGACGATAGGGGCACTTTGGGAATTGGAAAAAATAGATAAAAAAAATTAATATTCATGTGAATAGTAATGCGTGAATAGTAAATATTTTTATTTAATTTTATTATTTGTTTTGAATTTCAATTCGGCCCAAACTCTTATTAGGGTTTTATAATCTCATTAAACCACTAAATTAAGATCCAATGGCTATGATTATCTTTTCTTTTATCCCACATCGGATTCTTAATTAATTTTATTGTCTTTGGAGCACTATATAAACCCAAAGAATTCTTCACAAATGTTTGCACCAAACCTTTCATATCTTGGGTTTATATAAGTGAGCAACTCTAAAGTTTAAGAGTAAGCCACTGATTTTGAGGATCCTTAAGTCTAATTGACTAGAGGAACCTCAAGTTAAAAGTTTTGAGGTATTTTCCTAGGCTAGCACCAAGGGCAAAATACCCTTGCACTCAAGGTGTAGTCTTGCCGTTGAGTTTTGGCTTTGGTGTGTGCATCTTTGGAGGCCACATACTTGGGTGGCTCTTTGGAACGTGGAAGAGCTTACTGAGTTTGAGAAAAGCTTGTAGATTGGAGGGAGGACTGGAGGAGTCTACGCTTTAAGTAAGTCTTTTTCTTTCTTTATTTTAATTAGAGTTCTTATGATAGTTAGCATGTTTAGGTTTATGTTATTTGCATGTTTTATGAGTTTTATTCTTAGAATATATAGTAACATGTCTAGGCTTGTAGAATAATCAAAACAAATGGGTCTTGGGCAAAGGGAAAACGACATCATAATTTTAATTATTCAATTTTCTGCTGCGCACTCGCGGCCGCTTTCCAACAACTTCTTGTATTGTTCCCCATAAACGGCACCAACTGTTGATGGATATTTTTCATTCCAGGGGTAATTCGAGAAAATCACTTCTCGAACCAACCTCCATCAACTGTGAATCTAAATTAAATTAAACAAATATTTAATTAAAATCTAATACTAAAATTAAAATAAATCATTTCCTAATTTAATAAATCACTCACCAATTTAAAATATTTACTCACCTAATTAACAAATTAAATGCCTAATTAAAATCAATTATAACAAATTAAATATATTGTATTCCTAATCTAAACCAATCAAATATATTGTATTCCTAATCTAAACCAAATTTGTCCCCCAATCAAATATATATTTTCCTTTTGTGACACTAATTAGATATTACAAATCCCTATCCATGCAAACCCTAATTGACAACTATAAAACACACACTAAATCAACCCTAAGGGCTCTCTCTCACTCACGGCTAACACAAAAAAATAAACCCTAATAACATTTGGTCCCTCTCTCTCCACAAATAATCCTAGCCTGCCAACAAACACAAGCCATCTCCACGTGAAGAAGCCTCGCATGGCCCCCTGACACTTACCCAACTCCACAACACATGCTCATTGCCTTCATGCACCAAGCCCTCCACAATCTCCACAACGCATCAAACGTACCCAGCCATCACTCCCCTAGCTCCATAGCCCACACGTCCCTCAACAAAAAGCCAACTGCCCTCTCTTTACACGTAAATCAGCCCACCTGCCTTGCCACTTCACCTAGCAC